>CM077650.1:4779469-5326969 GCA_039707465.1 Rhabdophis nuchalis
CCATTTTGGTGGCATTGATTTTAACAGTTAATCATGGCTCAAGAAACAGCACTGACAAGTTTAGAACAACGGATGGCTTCTCTTGAAACTGTTATACAAACTTTGGTACAAGAGATTCAAGCCCAGAGGGCAGAAAACATCAATTTCAAGAAGGAGCTATTGGACACACGGAAGCAAGTGCTGGAAAACACACAGAAGACTGAAGAATTGGAAGGGGGGTTGGCGGGGGTTAAGGGAGAGATTAAAAATGTTACTAAAGAGGTTGGGGAAACAAATGGGCATGTGTCTAGGATTGATATGGAAAGAATGACATATTTTTTGAGATTTCAGAACGTTCTTGAGGAATCTGGTGAATGCCTCCCTGATCTTATGAGCACAATTTTAGCAGACTATTTACAAAAATCTAAGGATGAGATCAGGGGGGACATTGACCTAGCCTACAGAATTAACTCAGCATATGCCAGGATAAATGAAGTGCCTAGAGAGATACATGTGAAATTTGTTAGAAGGTCAACCAGAGAGGAAATCCTGAAAGTGCAGAGAGGTAGTCCATTAATCTACCAACAAAAAGAGGTTGCTATCATGAAGCAGATCCCTAGAAAGATTCGAGAAGCAAGGAGGAAATTTTCCTTCTTGTCTAAAATTTTATTTGATCATGGGATTTGGTTCAAGTGGGTGACACCCGAAGGGATGCTGGTGTTCTGGGAAGGAGGAAGAGTGAGGATTAAAACAGTTGCTGAGGCGGAAGCCTTTCTTAAAAAACATTCCTCTATCCTGGGGGAAGATCCAGGGGGGACGGAGGGGGCCACAGCCCCGCCTACTGGGGGCCTGGAAGGAGAAAAAGAAGATTCAATTGCCAAGAGACTTAGATCAAAAAAATAACTTTGCCTTGACTTTTCTTTTTGAACAATTTTGCATAATATTTGTATTTGGATTTTTTGTAAAGGACTGACAGTATTGAATTGAGAATTTAGATATATGTACACGCTTTCACTTTGTAGTTTGATGAAAAATGTTTTTCTTTTTATTGTTATTAATGTATTTTGAGGTCCCGGAAGAGCCGACGACCTCGACGTGAATGCTTTCAAAATTTCTTTGTATCCCTTACCCTATCCTACAGAAAAAATGTAAAACCAATAAAACTTTTTCAATATAAAAAAAAAAAGAAAGAAATTACAGATATTACTGGTCAAATGTCTAAAATTGATTTTGAACGCATGTCTTTTTTTTTAAGATTTCAGAATGTTCCAGAATCACCTAATGAGAATTTAAAAGAACTGATGGCTACTATGTTAGCGGATTATATTAAGAAAGATAAGGAATTTATCTGGGGGGACATTGATTTGATTTATAGAATTAATTCAGCATTTTCCAGAATAAATGAGGTACCCAGAGAGATACATATTAAGTTTATAAGAAGGTCAATGAGGGATGAGATACTGAGAGTGCAAAGAGGGGGCCCTTTGATGTATCAGCAAAACGAGGTGGCCATATTGAAGCAGATCCCAAAGAAAATACGAGATATAAGAAGGAATTATTCCTTCTTAACAAAAAAATTATTCAAAAAGGGGGTGTGGTTCAAGTGGTTGATGCCGGAAGGGATGCTGGTATTCTGGGAGGGAGGAAGAGTTAGAATCAAAACAGTTGAAGAGGCGCAGAATTTTCTTAAAAAACACTCCTCAATCCTGGATGCTGATGAGATGGGAACAGGAGGGGCCACGGGTCCGCCTGCTGGTGGGGGGGAGGAGGAAGAGACTATAGCAAAGAGGCTCAGATCGCAAAAATAATTTGTTATATTTTTTTTATGATGGTAATTCCTGTATGGAATTCAATAGAACAAAGCAATTGAATGTATAAAATAATATGAAAACTTATGATTTTAAATGTATGTACCCCTTCCTTTTATTATTTTTTTAATGGAATATGTATGAAGACTCAGAGGCGGTCATCAGAGCCGATGTGGAAGCTCCAAAATATTATCTAATACCTTATTTACTGTTATAAATTGTTAAAACCAATAAAACTTTTTCAAACAAACAAAAAAAAGATGTTAGATAGCCATTTGTCTGAAATGGTATAAGGTTCCTGCCCACGCAGGGGGTTGGACTGGAAGACCTACAAGGTCCCTTCCAACTCTGCTATTGTATTGTATTGTATTGTATTATTAACTCACGGACATCGGTCTGTTCCTGATGGCACTGTGGGATATGTTTGAAGATACCACCAGGATCCAGCACGCGGAAGCAGAATTGAGGGCTACAAGACAACAAGGGAAGTCAGTAGCTGAATACATCAGAGATTTCCAGTGTCTGGTCAACAAAGTGAGGATGTGGCCAGAGAGGTTGGTGGTGCATTACTTTAAGGCCAGTCTTGACTGAACACTATGCTGGGCCTGCATCTACAGAGGCTTGCCACCTAGACTGACTGCATGGTTCCAAGCCGCCACGGAATTAGCTATAGAGTTCCAGGAGGATAAGACAGGAAGGGAGAGGGGTAGGCGAGGACAAAGACTGCAACAGATGTGTTGTATCAGAGTTGCCCCGAAAACCCCGCAACCCACAGCAATTTCCATGGGGCAACCTCCATCCCTGATGGCAGCTGGACTGACCCATAACATGTTTTCAAAGCAGGAGGCCGGGGCATAGACCGCCAATCTGCCATGAGACCAGTCCTACAGCGTCTGTGAGCACACCAAGGAAAAAAAAGGGGGTGGCCAGGAAGAGTGTGAGGGGCAGCCAGGGGAAGTCACACGGGGCGAGTCAACCAGTTCCTATACCAGTTGACTCCAGCCCATTGGGTGATATGCTCAATACCGGTGGAAGTGACTGGGAGGAGGGTTCCGACCCAATGATAACTAAGCCTATCAAACCATTTGTGATACAGGTAGTGGTGGAAGTGGCCAGGCAACGACAATGTACAGCCCTGATCGATTCAGGGTGCACTCGTTGCTTAATGAATGCTAGAGTTGCTGATAATTTGGGGCTGGGCCTCAGAAAGTTGGCTAGGCCAATCTGTTTTAAACAGATGGACGGGTCAGTATTGGGGGGCCAATGAGCCACACATGTAACTGATCAGGTGGTATTGCATATAGGGCCCCATCGGGAGGTCTTGCAGTTTGTAGTGGTTCCAAACATTACAGAGGAGATTATACTAGGCCTGGCATGGTAGGAAAAATGGGGACCCACGATATGGTGGGGTGGTGGTAGTCGGCATCTCAGAATAGGCCTCGGTCCTGAACACCCACCCCCCTCCTAATGAGGTGCAAACCACAGCCCAGGGCCCAATGGCATTGCGAGCTACAGTGCCATTGGTACATATAGCTGGGGAGGAGTTATTCCCTCAGGTATATGCAGACTCTCCATTTCATTTGAACCTTCCTGAAGCTGGGATTGGAGCTGCTGGATACAAGGGGTGAGTCAGAGAGACAAAGAGACTGAGGTAGGGGCCTTTTAACTCCATTTCATTTGAACTTTCCTTTTTTTTTAAAAAAAAAAAGTTTTATTGGTTTTAACAATTTATAAAGGAAAGGGGTAGGTAAGGTATTAAATAATATTTTAGAGTTTCCACATCGGGTTTGATGACCGCCTCCGAGTCTTCATACATATTCCATTAGGAAATAATAAAAGGAAGGGGTACATACATTTAAAATCATAAATTTTCATATTATTTTATACGTTCAATTACTTTGTTCTATTAACATCCGTACAGGAATTACCATCATAAAAAAAAGGATAACAAATTATTTTTGCGATCTGAGCCTCTTTGCTATAGTCTCTTCCTCCTCCACCCCACCAGCAGGCGGACCCGTGGCCCCTCCCGTTCCCATCTCATCGTCATCCAGGATTGAGGAGTGTTTTTTGAGAAAATTCTGCGCCTCTTCTACTGTTTTGATTCTAACTCTTCCTCCCTCCCAGAATACCAGCATCCCTTCAGGCATAAGCCACTTGAACCACACCCCCTTTTTGTGTAATTTTTTTGTTAAGAAGGAATAATTCCTTCTTATATCTCGTATTTTCTTTGGGATCTGCTTCAATATGGCCACCTCGTTTTGCTGATATATCAGAGGGCCCCCTCTTTGCGCTCTCAGTATCTCGTCCATCGTTGACCTTCTTATAAATTTAATATGTATCTCTCTGGGTACCTCATTTATTCTGGCAAATGCTGAATTAATTCTATAAATCAAATCAATGTCCCCCCAAATAAATTCCTTATCTTTCTTAATGTAATCCGCTAGCATAGTAGCCATCAACTCTTTTAAATTCTCAGGTGATTCTGGAACATTCTGAAATCTTAAAAAAAAAGACATACGTTCAAAATCAATTTTAGACATTTGACCAGTAATATCTGTAATTTCTTTCTTAATGTCTTTTATCCCCTCCTTCATCTCAACCGCCCCCCCTTCCAGCCCCTCAATTTTTTGTTTATTATTTGTTATTTCTCTTTGTGCCTCCAATAGTTCCAATCTTGTACTTAAATTGTCTTTCCGGATTTGTTGCATTTCATTCATTATTTTTTGAAACATCTCCTCTACGTTTAATGACTGAGGATTTGATGGCTTAGGATCCTCTACTTCTGTTTCCCTCTGTAACAAGGCTGAAATCTTTGGTTGTGAGGATGGACTGGGTTTTGTAGATGCTGGAGCAGAGCTTGATTTCCCAGATGGAGGTTTCCTCGATGCCATAATTAATTTTTTTTAAAGATATTTTTATTTTATTTTCGATTTTCAAAGTATATAACAACATATATACTGTTACATAGCCAACTTCATATTGTATTATTAAATGTTTACATCATTTCATTTTACCATCATTTCATTTTACCATCAACTCCCAGAAAACTCGCAGAGGGCTCTTCTGCCCTCCATACACCATATTTGTGCCTTATCCATCATTTTCTTTCCCCTCTCTCCTCCTCCTCCCTACCTCCTTTCTTCCCTCTGGCGCCCTTCCCTTCTCCACTTCCCCTTCCTCTCTCCTTCTCCTCTCTCCCCTTTCCACTCCTCCTTTCTCTCCTCCTCTTCCCCCTCCTTGCCCTCTCTCCTTTCCCTCTCTTCTTCCCTTACCTCTCTCCTCTACTCTACACTCTTCATCTCATTTATTTGGTGTATTTCGGCCTCTGAGCCAGCTCTATTTTGTGTTAATGATATTTATAATTTCAGATTCAAGGTTTATCGCTTAATTTTCATATCGATTGTTACAATTCTTATATCTCAATCCCGAATCTTGCTAGTTGTTTTAATACCCTTTTAAGTAAAGCCTAATTGTATAATGACGTTCTATTTATAAAACCAACAAAAAAGAACCAAAAACAGTATAGATAAATTTAAATAAATTTAAATATAAGAAGACCTAATCAGGTATCCATAAATTCTGTGCTTTCCAGGAATAGTTATTATTCATGGGTAGTCTCATTTTATTAATTTTAAATCTAACAATTTATCCTGTGATTCAATATCAATATCCACAAGTCTTATCAAGTATTCTAGCCTCAATCTATTTTTTCTTTAATAATATCTATAAATCCTATTTACTATTAATATCCCTTATTTAATCCCCTCATATCTCTATAGATTCCATATAATTATCTACAATTTTATGTAACTATTAATTGATTGATCATTTATCAAGAGTGATAGTATTCTATAACCATCTTAATAGCATAATTCCCCATCTATAGATAAGCAAATATATATCATTCACTAATACATCATCTTTCTATAACCATCTAAATAGCATAGTTCCCCATCGATAGATAAACAAATATATATCATTAACAAAAACATTTACCAAGAGTATTCTATAACCATCTTAGTAGCATAATTCCCCATCTATAGATAAGCAAATATATATCATTCACTAACACATCTTTCTATAACCATCTAAATAGCATAGTTCCCCATCGATAGATAAACAAATATATATCATTAACAAAAACATTTACCAAGAGTATTCTATAACCATCTTAGTAGCATAATTCCCCATCTATAGATAAGCAAATATATATCATTCACTAACACATCATCTTTCTATAACCATCTAAATAGCCCAATTCCCCATCTATAGATAAACTAATATATCATTATCAAAAACATACTCTTATTATAAGCATCTATAGTTTTTACTAGCAATCAATTAATTAATAATCCTTGATAGTAATTTAAACCCAACCTAATTATTACTCATCAAGGGATAAAAGTTCCTCTTTTCATCCGTTGTCTCTCCAAGGATGAGTTAAATTTGCCTCTTTTAAAGTCCACATTCTCCATCTGTTTTTTTTCCTCTTCCCAAGTTCTTTATAAACTTCCATTGGCACATTGTGATCCTGTATAGCTGTACAATCATAGTGCTGACCAATTCTTTTCCTCAAATTTGATTTATTTTCAAATATCAAGTCTATCTCTGATGTGATTTCCTCTGTCTTTTGTTATCTTTTTCCTTCCTTTTGCCAGTCAGGTTGAGATTCAGGTTTCTGATGGGATCTTGATATTTTCTCCTCTCCTGGATCTTCTCCCTCATCCTCAGTTAAATCCAGTCCACAAACAGCATCATTTCCCTTTTCTTCTTTAATTTCTCTAATCTGTTTAACTTCTTCACTTGGTGTAATGTCGAATATTACATGAAATTTTTTCAATTCCCTCAAAATCTCAGCCAAAAGCTCCTGATTTTCTGCAGTGTATATATCTATGTGCGTAGACATTTTGGCGAATCTGCAAACTAGGAAAAAGTAACTCCAATTACCTTGTTAACAGTTAGCTTATCTCTGTTAGTTTGTTTCTACACAATATTTCCAGTAAATCTGTTCATATATGTCCGCCCACTGTTTTTCCAAGAGCGATACGATGTAAGAAATAGTTTAAATAGTTTCAAAGTGTTTCGGTCCTTTTTGTTGGAAGGAGAACAGAGACAAAAAAAGATAAAGATATAGTCCTTATTTAAGTTTAGAAATGCGCAATAGAGTGTCCAAATAATTATAGGATTGTGGAAGTGCTCCAAGTTTCAAAGTTTTGAGTGAAATAAATCAAAAAGACAGAGAAAAAAAAGAATTAGAAAAGTCAGTCATAATCCAATCCCTTTCAGTGCGAACGGAAGTGACTATTTCTTTGTTATCAGTTCAGTCGGCCATTTCAAAGCATTCTGTGAACCAGAGGAATCTCACACTTCAATTTAAGTTCGCAGCTTATCTTTAAATTCAAAGTTTGGTAAGAAAAAAAAGTTTTCTTAGCAGAGTGTTTCAGAAACAAAAACAAAATACCTTCCCGATGTTTCCCAGCAGATCCTTTCCTTTCTTATTCCAGAGATTCTCCTTTGCCTTTGGTCCGCCCTCCAGGAAAGGGGGGGGGATGCGATTCGTCTCCCTTCAGAGATTTTGCTTTGTGTCGGGCAGGGATCTTGCGTGGTCCCTGCACCCAGCGAAGATTTATCTCCTAATCACCACCTCTCCGGGGCGGCTTAGATTCCCTATGGAATCACGGGGGAGGCGAATTCCAGCCGGGTCCCTGCAGTTTAGGGAGCCCGGTTGTGTCAGCTCGGGAGGCTCCACCTTCTTCCATATAATTAAAATTTTAAATATTGGTGCATAGAGAAGAAAGGAAGAAAAAAAAATGGCGCTGTTGGGCGGGCAGTCTGTGAAGTCCGAGACAAAAGCAGCTGTAATTCAAATTAAGTTTGCAACGTCCAGAGAGAAAAATAAAGAAAAAAGGAAAAAACTTTCCAAACAAAAGCAGAAGGTTTCACAAGGGGAGGGAGCACTGAAAGACACCAGAGCAGGTCCTTTTTTAAATATTTTAAAATTTGAACTTTCCTGAAGCTGGGATTGGAGCTGCTGGATACAAGGAGTGAGTCAGAGAGACAAAGAGACTAAAATGGGGGCCTTTTAACTCCATTTCATTTGAACCTTCCTGAAGCTGGGATTGGAGCTGCTGGATACAAGGGGTGAGTCAGAGAGACAAAAAGACTGAGGTAGGGGCCCACGCACCTAACAGCGCGCGAATCATATATCTATAAACCAAAATAGTAATAATACATTCTGAATTAGTGTGCTTGAGATTGTGATTTTATTTTATTTCAAAATGACCAGCTTAGTTCAATGTAATCGCTGTTTTGTAACTGTCTCTCACAGTACTCTTTTCAAATTTGGATACTGTCCCCTTTGTAAACAAATTACTAGTCTACATAGACAGATTACCTATCTAGAATCTCTAATCTGTGCTCTCCAAGCAGAAATTAGGTGTCCAATTCGGCCATTCCACTCTATGGAGATGCCACGCTATCAGCCCCCTCTACCGCAAAGATCCTGCAGGAGAAGAGCAGTCTGGACAATCATGGGATCTGGCAGGGTGAGAGCTGTGAACCATAAACACAAAGCTTTTGCTGTGACCCAGCATGACAGATATAGCGCCCTTGCTGACCTTAATGGGGACACTAAAGAGATAGGTCAAGGTAGTTGTGATAATGATGACTCAAATAAGCAGGGGATCATGGTCCAAAATAAAGAACTTTCTTTGGAAAGACAAAATGGGGAACCAGGTATCACACATCAGTTGCACAAGAATAGCAAGTTATGGAGAGGAGGAGCCTGCGTCGCGACGATACGAGACCATCATCGATCTTTTGCTGCTGGATGATCCAATCAGACCTAATCTGTCCTGTAGGGACAGGGAAGAGGAAGCCAAATCTTTGCCGATCTCAGGGACACCACAAAGTCTCTGATTGATCCAAAGGAAGTGCTTCTACTCCGCGGTAAACAGACAGCCCCCAGGCTGGCAAAGTTGCTGACTGCTCCGGAAGGAAGTGAAAAGAGAAAGTGGTTCCACCTGGTGAGATTTTTACTGTTTTAAAAGAGACTGTTCTAAAAGAGATTGCCCATAAAAAATTTAAACTAAGTTGAAACTTTTAAAAATAGAAGAAATAAGTGGCGGAATTAAGCTGTGGAGGAAACTGGTCAGTGTGTTATCACAACTTCTTTAATTGTTATTTTAAATGGAACCTATGAAGAATTTTTAAAAGGAATGGAGTAAGTTTTCTTCTTCTTCTTCTTCTTTTTGTTTATAACCTATGGACTAAACCTCTTCCTTTTCATTGCTATGTGTGATTTTAAAATTTCTCATTTTCTCTACTATACTTAAGAATTTGATTTTTTTTAAAGTTGAAACAATTAAGATACAAAAAGAAACAAAAATAATTGTAACGATTGAAATAACAGAGGGGAAGATGGCGCTGCTACTTGAAAGCTGAAGTATGTGGATTAAAGACAAAACACTTTCACTCCCACTATTGTCTATTCTGGTTTGGATTTTTAAAGACCCACAGCTTGCCTAAAAGCAAAAAGGGAATTGCTTTTTTTCTACAAATGTTCCTTTGAAGTTTAATTTCAACCAGAGACTTTATCGTGAACTTAAGTTTGTTAAAAGCATTTTTTAAGCCAGAGTAGCAGCTTTTCCCTTCAACAATTGGAGACAATGGCACATACTTAACACCAGAAAGAAACTCTTACCTTGCAAGAGATAATGGCTGCAATACAGCAATTTTCTAATTCATTTGAAAAAAAAATAGAACATCTGATTGGAAAATATGAGGAAAAGGATAGAGTTACATATCAAATGGAAAAAACAGAGGTTGGAGTCTCAAGCACTAAAGAGAAAAATAATCACAAAGAAACTAAATCTGTTGATCCTTTTGATGATTGGTTTATGTCTGGCAATGGGAAAAGTGGAATATGGAAAGATGAATCAGATGGATGGGAACTTCATCTCAGATGGCAAGACACAGAAGAAGAAACAACAAAAGAATTTATAGTATTAAAGAAAGAAACTTTACCAGTAACACCATTGATAACAACCCTGACATTTAAAGACAAGCCAATTAAAAAAGAAGAAGGGCTTTGAAATGACAGGAAAGAACTTACAAATAATGAACTGCAAAGAGAAGTCCATACAAATTGGATTAAGGATATGATTAGAAGATTTATGCCACAAATGGCAGAAGAAGTGGTACTGTTTTATTACTGGAAAGACACAGGCTGATAGATAAAAGGTTAACTTGAACCAGTTGAGATTAGGGAAATTTAATGACAATAGACATAGATAAACAATTGAAAATGATAATAATGTATATATATGCATCGTTATAATAAGTAGTAATTGGAAATGAATACTGTATGGCACCTATTAAAGGAGATGAGTAAGAGTTTGGTCATATACAAAGATTAATAAAAAAGAAATTATGATAATAAATATAGTTAAATAAAGGAGAGAGAAGGATAACAAGGCCTATATTGGTATGGGTATAATATGGGAAAACTGGATATACAGTAAATCTTAAACAGGGATTTGAAAAGGAGGATTAGAAATTTTTTTGGATACTAATTATTATTGATGTTTGGTTAGAATAGGTTATAGGGAATAATGATGTTGGAGGATAGTAGAATTAATAAATATGATGCCAATATGTGGTTATGTTTTAAGTTTTGCGATGTTTTAAAATGAAGGACGTGTAATACAATTATAATTAAGCAAGCATGGAGGCATGAAAAGGATAATGTCTATAAATATATTTGATGTGATGTACTTGAAATAATATGAAATAATATGAAACTTGGATGAATATTGAAGAGATGTATGAAAATACTTTGTACTCAGCGGATACACTTTCTATAGCATGTAAGATGGAGGATTTTTGTGTTGTGTTTAAAAATAAAATAAATAAAAAATGTATTAAAAAAAAGAAGAGCAAGGTATGCAAAAAGAGAAGTCACCTTCTGGTTGGTGATTCAATCGTAAAGGATGTAAATTTAGGAAAGGATATGGAGGTTTTAAAAGAGGTCAGGTGTCTGCCAGATGCTACTGCCAGCAGAGACAAGAGGCATTTATTTATTTATTCATTCATTCATTCATTCATTCATTCATTCATTCGTTCGTTCGTTCGTTCGTTCGTTCGTTCATTTATTTATTTATTTATTTATTTATTTATTTATTTATTTATTTATTTATTTATTTATTTATTTATTTATTTATTTGATTTATATCCCGCTCTTCTCCAAAAGGACCCAGGGCGGCGCACAGGAATTTAAAATAACATATAAATAATACAAAAATAGAAAAATTTAAAAACCTATTAAATACCAAGTCCTGCGCTAAAACCAATTAAAAATCCCCAATTAAAACTATCTATACTAGAGGAGCTTCCTGTCTCTTGGAGGAGACGTTTGAGTCTTTGACTCTTCCGCCGTTTTGTTGCCCTTACTGCCCCCCAAGGGGCAGGGAATTCCTTTCACAGGAATCCTGCCGTACGGTCGGCTTGCTGGGATTCCCCTGTCCTGACGGCGGTTGGGGGGGGGGTCCTTGTCTTCGACCCAGGAGTGAGAGAACATGCTGCGGGGGGCTTGGTTCCCTTCGCCTCCGGAGGATTGGAACATTTAGCGCTTTGGAGAGAGCTGATCTGTCGGAGTCGGAAGCCTGTCTGAGACTCTTGACTTCAAAGTGGAAAGTGAGTGACTTTTTTCCTTTGCTTGCAATCTTTACTCAACAAGGCGATGGAGGGGGGAGTTTGCGAAACCCCCCCCTCGGAGCACATAAGCGGCGTTTTGAATCTGCTTCCCCGGCTGGGGAACGCACAGAAACCTGCACCCAAACTCATCTAATGATGATTAAAGTCCTTCTGGAATGATTGCGAAAGCTTTGAATCGAAGTCTGGCAACTAAATTGCAATTTCACACTTGGTGAATTCCCGGCGGCTCACTGGTGGGCAGAGAAGATGGCGTTCCTTTGTTCTCCTGAGACACTAATTAGAGATGATTGCCGACACTTTCCTGAGAATGGGATTGTCTCTCCTTTCTTTTACCTAATGTTTCGTTTGATTAATTGATCCTTCCCTTGAAGTGCCTTCTTATTTTTCAGGACTGTATTATTGTGGATTCTCTCAGGACTTTGATTTGGTAACATCTATAAATTTGTTTATTGGACTGCTTCTTCTTGCTCCGCTAATATCTCCCCAGCAGGCGCCATTTTACTGACACAGGAATAAACTTTTCACCATGGCTTCAAAAAAGCAACACCAACCTAAAATCACCTCGATGTTATCTGAAAAACCTGACACAGATGCAAGATTAACAGCTGTCAAAGAAACTCTTGCAACCTTGGTGAGAGAAATCAAGGAAATGAGAAAAGATCAAGTCAGTTCTAAATTAGAACTTTTGGAGGTACAGAAGAAATTAATGGAAAATTCACAAAAGACTGATGAGCTGGAGGTGGGGCTGGGTGGGGCAAAGGGGGAGCTTAAAAGTATTAATAATGAAATTAGTGATTTAACTGGTCATATGTCTAGGATGGATTTCGAAAGAATGTCATATTTTTTAAGATTTCAGAATGTTCCTGAGGACAGTGCAGAAGATTTACAAGACTTAATGAGCACAATTTTAGCAGATTACCTACACAGTCCTAAGGAAGAATTAAGGGGTGACATTGATTTGATTTATAGAATAAATTCAGCATATGCCAGGATAAATGAAGTGCCTAGAGAGATACATATTAAATTTGTTAGAAGGTCGACAAGGGAAAGGATATTGAGGGCGCAGAGAGACAACCCCCTAATTTATCAACAGAAAGAGATCACCATCTTGAAACAGGTCCCGAAGAAGATTAGAGAGATAAGAAGGAAGTATTCCTTCTTGTCCAAAAGATTATTTAAAAGGGGGGTCTGGTTTAAGTGGGTGATGCCGGAGGGAATGTTGGTGTTTTGGGAAGGGGGAAGAGTAAGAATTAAAACAATTGCAGAGGCGCAAGCCTTTCTTGAAAAACATTCCTTAACCCTTGAAGATGACAATGGGGGAGCAGAGGCGGCCGCGGCTCCGCCCGCTGGGGGCCAGGGGGAAGAAGATACAATTGCCAAGAGACTTAGATCTCAAAAATGACTTTTTAGTATAATACAATGTTGTTTGGATGTTTAAGCACGTTTGCTAGCACTGTTCTGTTATTATAACTTTATTTGCATCTCTGTCCACTTTGTAGTATGAATGTATAACTGAAATACCTATTTTCTGCATGAAGACTCAGATGGAGTCAATGACTTCGACGAGAAAGTTCTCAAAATGTCTTTTCACACCTTACCCTTACCTTTTGTATGTAAAATTTATAAAACCCAATAAAACTTTTTTCATATAAAAAAAACTATCTATACTAGTCACAGTGGAGGTTATGTTAGGCCGGCTTGATGAAAGAGATGTGTTTTTAAACACTGGCGGAAGAGGCGGAGGTCAGTAATGGTACGGAGCATATTTTTAAGATAGTCAAGAATGCAAGTAAGGACTGTGACGTTGATGCTATTATACATCTTAGCACTAATGATCTGTCCCCAAAAGATGTACTTTCTGTGAAGAATGATTTCCAGAATTTGGGGTATGAACTTAATAGTATAGGTTGTAGGCTTATCTTTTTAGAGGTTTTACCAGTATATAAGGAACAAAAAGGGAAGGGCCGGTGTGTAGCAGAGTTTAATGTGTGGCTGAAGGAGTGGTGTAAAAGGGAAGGCTTTGGTTTTATTAGTCATGATGACTGTAGGTGGTCCAATGAAAAACTGTACTAAAGAGATGGTTTGCACCCATCCAAGAAAGGGACTGAATTACTTAGCATTAAATTCGCAGATTTTCTGGATAAACATTTAAACTGAACAGTGGGGACAGAGAATTAATAGATACAGAACATTTCTGTCCCCAGCAATCTAAAATTCATAGGGTTATAAGTACATGTAACATAGATGTTTGTGTGGGTAAGATTATCACTGCTGTCAAGCAAAACCAAGCATTTAATAGCAAGTGCCATACCATGTGCATGAATCATACAAGTGGCAAGAAAATAGGGGCAGTCAGGCATAACACAGGTTATGTAGACAGTAAACACAGGGTCAATCAAAATGGACTCAAATGTACACCAATGTACAGAGTATGAGGAATAAACAGGGTGAATTAGAAATTCAAGTAAATGAGGGCAGATATGATATTGTTGCCATTACAGAAACTTGGTGGGATGAAACCCACAAATGGGACCTACAGCTAGAAGAATTTAAATTATTTAAAAGAAATAGACCAAATAAAAGAGGAGGTGGAGTTGCACTATATATAAGAAATAACTACATCTAAAAGCGGCGTTTTAGGCTTCCGGTTCCGCCTTCCAGCGGCGACGGACGAGTCTTGGGGCTTGTCCGCCACTTTGCTCTATTTTCTGCCCCCCCACGGGGGCGAGACGCCCCTTCTTGGGGGTCTCCCGTAGGGCTGGCTTGCTTGGGTCGGTCTCTCCCTGCGGCAGCGGGGAAACGGCCCTTGTCTTCGGTCTAGGTGAAGAAGGACATGTCGCGGGGGGGGGGTTCCCCTTCGCCAATGGAGGACGGTAACGTATGGTGAATATGGAGAGAGCTGGATGTTCGGGTCGGAAGGCTCTCCGGGACTTTGGCGGCGAGGTGAAGAGTGAGTGATTTTAAATACATTTTTGCTGTCAGCCTGGACTGAAAAAACTTGGAGGGGGGCGTTTGTTGTCAAACCCCCCCTCGGATTCAAAGCGGCGCTTGGAAATGGCTCCTCGTTGCGAGGAAGCGGATATTGATGGCCCAGTGGGATGCCACGAGACAGATCTTGTTTGGGAGGAGTTTGACTCCGTTACTTCCGATGATATGGACAGGTTACGTGGGCGACTGCGAGCCACCACATGTTTATTGGACCCGTGCCCCTCCTGGCTTGTACTGGCATCCTGGGAGGTGACACAAGGCTGGCTCCAAGAGGTTGTCAACGCATCCTTAAGTGAGGGTTCCTTGCCTGCTTCCCTAAAAGAAGCGATGGTGAGGCCCCTCCTTAAGAAGCCCTCTTTGGATCCAGCTCTTTTAAACAACTATCGTCCAGTCTCCAACCTTCCCTTTCTGGCGAAGGTTGTTGAGAGTGTGGTGGCACAACAGTTTCCCCGTCACCTGGAGGAAGTTGACTATCTAGATCCGCGCCAGTCCGGCTTTCAGCCCAGGCACAGCACCGAGACGGCATTGGTTGCGTTGGTTGATGATCTCTGGAGGGCCAGAGATGGGGGTTGTTCCTCCATCCTGGTCCTATTAGACCTCTCGGCGGCTTTCGATACCATCGACCATGGTATCCTATTGCATCGGCTGGGGGGGTTGGGAGTGGGAGGCGCCGTTTTACGGTGGTTCTCCTCCTACCTCTCTGGCCGATCACAATTTGTGTTGACAGGGGGGCAGAGGTCGACCTCGAGACCACTCACTTGTGGGGTGCCTCAGGGGTCGGTCCTCTCGCCTCTCCTGTTTAACACATACATGAAGCCGCTGGGTGAGATCATCCGTGGTTTTGGGGTAGAATACCATCTATACGCTGATGACACTCAGTTGTATATATCTACCCCAAACCACCCCAACGATGCCGTAGCAGTGATGTGCCAGTGCCTGGAAGCCGTGCGGATCTGGATGGGAAGTAACGGACTTAGGCTCAACCCGACCAAGACCGAGTGGCTGTGGTTTCCGGCTGCCCGATTCAACCAGCTCACTCCATCGCTGGCCATAGGGGGCGAACATCTTGCCCCTGTGGATGGGGCGCGCAATTTGGGTGTCCTCCTGGATTCCCGGCTGTCCATGGAAGATCAAGTGACAGCCGTGGCCAGGAGGGCGTTTTACCAGGTTCGCCTGGTTCGCCAATTGCGCCCCCTATTGGATCGGGACGCCCTGCGCACAGTCACTCATGCGCTCGTGACATCCCGACTGGACTATTGTAACTCTCTCTACATGGGGCTCCCCTTGAGGTGCACCCGGAGACTTCAGCTAGTCCAGAACGCAGCCGCGCGAGCAATTATGGGAACCGCTAGGTTTACCCATGTAACACCGCTCTTGCGCGAGCTGCACTGGCTACCTGTCGTCTTCCGGGTGCGCTTCAAGGTGTTAATTATCATCTTTAAAGCGCTCCATGGCTCGGGACCTAGCTATCTGCGGGATCGGATCCTGCCTCATACATCCTCACGGCCGATTCGCTCCCACAGAGAGGGACTTCTCCGGGTGCCGTCCACTAGACTTTGTCAGCGGGCGACACCCAGGGGAAGGGCTATCTCTGTGGCGGGCCCGGCCCTCTGGAACGACCTTCCCCCCGATATCAGGACGACCACGGACCTCCGCTCCTTCCGTCTTAAATTAAAAACTCACTTTTTCTGTCTGGCCGGCCTAGGATAAGTCTCTCCGTCTTTGGGGTTTTTATTGGGAAATTAGTACTGTTTAGTTTTAATGGGGAAATTTTAGCGCAGGTTATGTTTAATTTGTTTTTAGAATTGTTTGTATGTATTTATTGTTTTTATTCTACCTGTGCACCGCCCCGTGTCCCTGTGGGGAGAGGGTGCGGTTTTATAAATATTAAATATTATTATTATTAATATTATATCCTAAACCCGGATTGTTTTGAAGCAAGGGAAAGTGATTTGCGGCTTGTCTTTTTAAAATGTATCTAAGTCCGGCTGGCTGGAAACAATCTTTCTTTTATTACTCTCTCCTGCCGGCTCTCAGTTTGGGCGGTGGAAGATGGCTTCCCGTTGTTCCTGAATGACTATTTCACTTATGGAAAGTTACCAACATCCCTTTGTGATACGGGCTTCCTCTCTCTATTAATGAAGATTTTCTTGGACTAATTGATTCCTTCCCTGGAGCGCCTTCGTTGCTACAACTATTGATTGTGAAACGTGTTTTCTCTTTGGGTCTTGAACTTTTTTTTTTTTGCAATCCTGATTTGAACTTTCTCTTCTCTCCTGATCTGCTTCACCAGCCCCACCCAAAAAACGCCATCTTAGTGACACTGACTTTAACAGCTTATCATGGCACAAAAATTAGAACTGGCAGGTTTGGAACAAAGAATGACATCTATGGAGAATGTGTTACAAGCTTTGGTGCAAGAAATTAAGGCTTTGAGAGAAGATCGTACCAGCTTAAAACAGGATATTCAGGAAACACGGAAGCAAGTGCTGGAAAACACACAGAAGACTGAGGAGCTGCAAGGGGGGCTGGCTGGGGCAAAGGGAGAGCTTAAAAATGTTAATAGTGAGATTGGAGAATTAAATGGGCATATGTCTAGGATGGATTTTGAAAGGATGTCATATTTTTTAAGATTTCAGAACATTTCTGAAGAGCCTGGTGAATGTCTTCCTGAACTCATGAGCACAATTTTAGCAGATTATTTAAATAAACCCAAAGATGAGATCAGGGGGGACATTGACCTAGTCTACAGAATAAACTCTGCATATGCCAGGATAAATGAGGTACCCAGAGAGATACATATTAAATTTGTTAGGAGGTCAACCAGGGAGGGAATTTTGAAGGCGCAGAGAGATGGTCCGTTAATTTACCAGCAAAAAGTAGTCGCTATCTTGAAGCAGATCCCTAAAAAAATTAGAGAGATGAGAAGGAAATTTTCCTTCTTATCCAAAAAATTGTACGACCACTGGATTTGGTTCAAGTGGGCGATGCCTGAAGGAATGTTGGTGTTCTGGGAAGGAGGAAGAATAAGGATTAAAACAATTGCTGAGGCGGAAGCCTTTCTTAAAAAACATTCCTCTGTCCTGGGGGAAGATCCAGGGGGGGCAGGGGGGGCCACGGCCCCGCCCGCTGGGGGCCTGGAGGGAGAGACAGAAGACACAATTGCCAAGAGACTTAGATCAAAAAAAAAACCTTTGCTTTGACTTTTGATTAATATTGTATAACATCTGTATCTGGATTTTTGCAAATGGATGACAGCATAGAATTGAGAATTTAGAAGTATGTACTTGTTTTCACCTCGTAGTATTTATGAAAAATGTTTTTTTTTAACGATTTATTATGAAGCCCTGGAAGGGCCAATGACTCCGACGCGAAAGTTCTCAAAATTTCTTTTGTATCCCTTACCCTACCCGATGGAAAAATTGTAAAAACCAATAAAACTTTTTCAATATAAAAGCGACGTTTTAAAAAGCTTCCCGGGCGCGGGGAGAGAGAGAAAGTAACATCCGACTTTCTATTAGCTAAAAGCGAAAGTATTACCATATATGGAATTACACTTGGAAACTTTGTATCCGGGACTCATTAAAGGTTAAAAGGAGTTTTTATTATTTCTTCACTAAAGCCAAAGTGGCGGAAAAATGGCGCTTCTTTGCTCCCAATGGAAAATTTACTTTGAAATTTGAACATTTCTTCAACACTACACGATCAAGAAATTTACATCTACAGTCAACTCAAGTGACTCTCAGTGTCTCTCCCATTGTACCCTTCTTTCTTGGACTGGATTTTACAATTGCCTCTCCGGAGTTTATATAACATCTGTTTGGAACTTAAAAGAATTTGCCCTTCCTTGGAGCTCGCAAGACTATTCACCCACCAGTCGCCATCTTTAACAATAAAAATCATGCCAACAAGAAAGCCTCCGAATGGAAAAAACATCTCCACCACTGCTTCTACAAAAGTACATGGAATGTTTCAAAGCATATTGCAGGAAATAAAGCAGATTTGGAAAGACATGACAAGCACAAGACTGGAACTGTTGGAGACACAAAGAATAATAACAGATGACAAACAAAAAATTAATGGGTTGGAGGGTGGGACGGTCGAGATGAACGAAGAGAGAAGGGAACAACAACAAAAATTTACAGACAGGGCTGGTCATATGTCTAGAATTGATTTTGAAAATAGAATTTGCTTTTTGAGGTTTCATAATGCTTTTGACTCAGATAACTTAAAAGATTTAACAAAAATAACTTTAGCAGAATGTACCCAAAAAAGTAAAGAATATACAACTTTAACATATGCCAGAACAAATGATACATCCAGAGAGACAGATAAAAAATTGATAAGAAGGTTAACAAGGGATGGGATCCTGCGAGCACAGAGAGAGAGGCTTTTGTTGCATCAACTAAAAGAAGTTGCCAGTTTGAAGCAGACCCCCGGAAAAACCCGAGAAGTATTTCTCCTCTTTAAAAAAAATGTGCAAAAAAGGGGGGTGCTCCAAATGGTTAATGCCTGAAGGAATGTTGCTGTTTCGGGAAGGGGATAGAATAAAATTTAAAACAAATGGCAGAGGCGGAAGCTTCTCTTAAAAAATAACCCTTAATCCTGGTAGACTAAGATGACGGAGCGGGAGGCGCTGTGGCTCTGCCCACTGGCGGGAGGGAAGAAAATAATTAAAGTAAGAGACTCTGATCATTAAAGTGATTTTTTCTTTTTTATGTAACTGTAATTCCGTATTAGATGTTAACAAAACAAATGATTGAATGCATGGATTTAAGATACAATATGTATGTATTTCTTTTTACTTTTTATTGAAATTCTTTTTATATGTAACATCGGAAATGACCACCATCTCTGACATGAAAGCTCTAAAAAATTTCTATTTTAACCCTATATACCCTTATCCTTATAAAATTGTAAAACCAATAAAATTACTTTACAAAAAAAAAAAAAAAAACTACATCTCTACAAAAATAGAGCACAACAATAATGAAAACTATCTTGAATGCATTTGGGTCAATATTAAAGGTTGGGGGGGGGGGGAAATGACATTGCCATAGGTCTATACTACAGGCCACCCAACCAAGCAGAGGAAGTAGATGAACTTTTTGCTACTCAGCTAACTAAGGTATGTAGGAAACACACCATAATAGTATTGGGGGATTTTAACTACCCTGACATCAACTGGGAAACAAACTCTGCACCAAGTGGAAGATCCAACAGGTTCCTAACAAACCTAGCAGACAACTTTGTTTCCCAAAAAGTAGAGATGGGAACAAGGGGATCAGCCATATTGGACTTAATTCTCACTAACAGAGAGGAAATGATAGAAGGTGTCGAAGACACAGGAACCCTGGGGGCAAGAGACCATGCAATATTGGAATTCAACATTATGCAAACGCAAGTAGTACAACAAAGTCAAACTAGAGTCTTGGACTGTAAGAGAGCTAATTTCAGTAAACTTAGAGAGAGCTTGGGAAGAATTCCATGGAAGAGAATCCTCAAGGGGAAAAAAACTCAAGAAGCTTGGGCAATTTTGAAAAACAAGATTACAAAAGCCCAGTTTAGCACAATACCAAGGAAGAAGAAAAATAACAGCTCCCAAAAGAAACCAGCATGGCTGCATAAAGAACTCTCTGACAAATTGAAAGTGTAAAGATCCCAGAAGAAAACCTAACAAATTTACGAGCCTCGAGACAAGGTTCAAAAGAAATCCAATCATTTATTAGGATTAACATCCTGGCGTTTCTTCGTTGCAACTAAAACTGCAATTCATTTAATGGTGTCTGTACTTTACCCCTGTATGCCCCTCCCCTCTGCCTGGTAATAAATCACGTTAGCCAATTAGCAGCATAATTGAATCTATCCATGCGCATTACAGGCCAGCTTGGATTTTCCCACTGACCACAGGAATGTTTGGAATTCACACTTCTCTATCTCAACTCTATAAAGAGTCATGGTGATGTTTTTGCGAGTTGACACCAAATACATAAGTTTAAGAATGCCTAGCAAGAAATTGGGCCCAAAATTTCTAGGTCCATTCACAATAGTGAAGATAATTAACCCAGTTACAGTTTGACTCAGTCTACCCAGAATTCTAGGGAAAATTTACCTAGTATTTCATTGTAGCTTGTTGAAACCAGTAATTGGGTCTAGCATAAGACCATCCACCCAAGCTCCCCCTCCTCTGGTAGTGATAGAAGGGGAGACACATTATGAGGTGAAAAAAATCTTAGACTCCAGGCTGTATAGGGGTCGCTTACAGTATTTATTTTTTTTGAAAAAGTTTTATTGGTTTTAACATTTTATAAAAGGAAAGGGGTAGATAAGGTATTAAGCAATATTTTAGAGCTTCCACATCGGGTTTGATGACCGCCTCTGAGTCTTCATACATGTTCCATTAGGAAATAATAAAAGGAAGGGGTACATACATTTTAAATCATAAATTTTCATATTATTTTATACATTCAATTACTTTGTTCTATTAACATCCGTACAGGAATTACCATCATAAAAAAAGATACAAAGTTATTTTTGCGATCTGAGCCTCTTTGTTATAGTCTCTTCCTCCTCCACCCCACCAGCAGGCGGACCCGTGGCCCCTCCCGTTCCCATCTCACCGTCATCCAGGATTGAGGAGAGTTTTTTAAGAAAATTCTCCGCCTCTTCTACTGTTTTGAGTCTAACTCTTCCTCCCTCCCAGAATACCAGCATCCCTTCAGGCATCAGCCACTTGAACCACACCCCCTTTTTATGTAATTTTTTTGTTAAGAAGGAATAATTCCTTCTTATATCTCGTATTTTCTTTGGGATCTGCTTCAATATGGCCACCTCGTTTTGCTGATATATCAGAGCCCCCCCTCTTTGCGCTCTCAGTATCTCGTCCCTCGTTGACCTTCTTATAAATTTAATATGTATCTCTCTCGTCCAACCACCCAGGCTCCCTGATTTACTGAGGAGCTTCGGGGGATGAAGCGCCACAAGAGATGCCTAGAGAGCAGATGGAGATCCTCTCGCTCCGAAGCCGACCGAACACTAGTGAGAACCCATATTAGGGCTTACTTAGTGGCGATTAGGGTGGCCAAACGGGAGTACTATGCCACCCTTATTGCATCCGCAGGGGCCTGCCGCCCTGTTTGGGGTGACCCGCTCCCTCCTTCATCAGAGGCCGCGGGAAGCCCCTTTACAAGGGCGAGCAGAGGAATTTGGGATTTATCTGCAGGAGAAAATCACTCGGATTCAGAATGAGCTACCCTCCATAGCCAGTGGTCCTGTGGGACTGTCCGAGACTAGTCTTGAGGTTCCTTCTTGGGAGGAGTTTGACTTTGTTACCACCGAGGATATGGACAGGTTGTCAAGGAAACTTAAGGCGACCACATGTTTATTGGACCCGTGTCCCTCCTGGCTTGTACTGGCATCCTGGGAGATGACACGAGGCTGGCTCCAGGGCATTGTCAACGCATCTTTGAGTGAGGGGTCCGTACCTGCCATCTTGAAAGAGGCGGTAGTGAGGCCCCTCCTCAAGAAGCCGTCCCTGGACCCGGCATTATTAGAGAACTATCGTCCGGTCTCCAACCTTCACTTTTTGGTGAAGGTTGTTGAGAGTGTGGTAGCCCAACAGTTTCCACGACACCTGGAGGAAGTTGATTATCTAGACCCGCGCCAGTCCGGCTTCCGACCCGGTCACAGCACCGAGACGGCATTGGTCGCGTTGGTTGATGATCTCTGGAGGGCGCGGGATAGAGGTTATTCCTCCATCCTAGTCCTATTAGATCTCTCAGCGGCTTTTGATACCATCGACCATGGTATCCTATTGCGCCGACTGGGGGGGGTGGGGCTGGGAGGCACCGTTCTGCGGTGGTTCTCGTCCTACCTCTCTGGTCGGTCGCAATATGTGTTGACGGGAGGGCAGAGGTCGACCTCGTCGACAGTCGAAGTGCTGTCCCGGTGTTTGGAGGCCGTACGGATCTGGATGGGTGGTAACAAACTCAAGCTCAACCCTGCCAGACTGAGTGGCTGTGGTTTCCGGCACCCTGGTTCAGCCAGATTACTCCAACTCTGGCCATTGGGGGCGAAACACTGGCCCCCGTGGAGAGGGCGCGCAATTTGGGTGTCCTCCTGGATCCCCGGCTGTCCATGGAAGACCATGTGGCGGCCGTGGCCAGGGGGGCGTTTCATCAGGTACGCCTGATGCGCCAATTGCGCCCCTTACTGGACCGGGCTGCCCTCCGCACAGTCACTCAAGCTCTCGTGATGTCCCGACTCGACTACTGTAATGCTCTCTACATGGGGCTTCCCTTGAGGTACACCCGAAAGCTACAGTTAGTCCAAAACGCAGGCGCGCGGGTGATTATGGGAGCCACTAGATGCTCCCACATAACACCGATCCTGCGCGAGCTGCATTGGCTTCCTGTGGTCTTTCGGGTGCACTTCAAGGTCTTGACGACCATCTTTAAAGCGCTCCATGGCTCGGGGCCTAGTTATTTGCGAGACCGCCTCCTGCCTCATACATCCCTTAGACCGATACGCTCCCACAGAGAGGGCCTTCTCAGGGTGCCGTCGGCCGGACAATGCCGACTGGCGACACCCAGGGGAAGAGCCTTCTCTGTGGCGGGCCCAGCCCTTTGGAACGACCTACCCCCTGAATTACGCACCATCACCGACCTCCGCCTCTTCCGCCAATGTCTAAAGACATACCTATTCCAAACACAGTCCATTCCCTTTTCGATTCCATTTGATTTCCTGTTCTTACTGTTTGCCGTCTGAGAAGCTGAAGCTGAATATTGAAGGAGGAGGATTTCTTTTGCATCACTGTAAGACAACTCTGTTGGAAGAAGGACTGTTATTATTGTTTGAGAAGTTAATCGGAAGAAGTATTTTAGTTGCTACAAAGTAAAGACTATTTATTTTCTTACTATCAGAGTTTGTAGAGTTTGTTTGTGTTTAAAGCAACATATCTCTTTACTGTCCGGTGTATTACACTATTCCGCATTTATTTATTTTATTTTATTTATTTTATTAAATTTATACCCCGCCCTTCTCCTTGTTAGGACCCCGGGCGGCGCACAGGCATTATATAAAACCATAAATACAATATACATCAATTAAAAATATATTAAATTAATTCACCCGTGCTAACACTGGTTAAGGGACCAGAGTTGTAACACTGGTTCTGAACCCAGAGTTGCTAACACTACTGTTAACCTAAAGGTATTTATACTGATATAGGTATTTCATTAGATAGGTTGGTACTTAGGTACAGGGACACATACAAAGGGAGTAGTTATTTAGGTAGGTAGAGGGATATAGACAAATAGAAATATAGTAGGTAGGTAATTACAGGAATTCAAAGACATAGATAGAGGGAGGAATGCATTAGGTAGGTAGGTAAGTAGGTGGAGAGAGAGAGAGAGAGGGAGAAATACAGTAGGTAGGTAGGTAGGTAGGTAGGTAGATAGGTAGGTAGAGGGATAGAGAGAGAGGGAGAAATACAGTAGGTAGATAGGTAGGCAGGTAGGTAGGTAGAGTAAGAGAGGGAGGGGAAACCGAGGCAGAGAAGGAAGGGGGTCACTGAGATAGTCTATGAGGGGAAACTTTTTCATTTAACCAAACTTTGCCACAGCAACGCGTGGCGGCTACAGTTAGTAAATAATATATATTTTTTATCAATTTTTCTTCGGTTCCTTGTAGAATTTTATCCAGTTCTTGTGGCTCCTTATAGAATCCATCTCGTTCTCTGTCTTTTTTATACGTTGCCTGTATTTGTAAATACATCCACCAGCCTATGTCTATGTTTTTTAAGAAAGGCTTCCGCCTCAGCAACTGTTTTAATCCTCACTCTTCCTCCTTCCCAGAACACCAGCATCCCTTCGGGTGTCACCCACTTGAACCAAATCCCATGATCAAATAAAATTTTAGACAAGAAGGAAAATTTCCTCCTTGCTTCTCGAATCTTTCTAGGAATCTGCTTCAAGATAGTGACCGTTTTTTGTTGGTAAATTAAAGGGTTCCCTCTCTGCGCCTTCAAGATTTCCTCTCTGGTTGACCTTCTAACAAATTTCACATGTATCTCTCTAGGCACTTCATTTATCCTGGCATATGCTGAGTTAATTCTATAGGCTAGGTCAATGTCCCCCCTGATCTCATCCTTAGGTTTTTGTAAATAGTCTGCTAAAATTGTGCTCATAAGATCAGGGAGGCATTCACCAGGTTGCTCAAAAACATTCTGAAATCTCAAAAAGTATGTCATTCTTTCCATATCAATCCTAGACACATGCCCACTTGTTTCCTCA
Source organism: Rhabdophis nuchalis (assembly GCA_039707465.1). Taxonomy (NCBI): domain Eukaryota; kingdom Metazoa; phylum Chordata; class Lepidosauria; order Squamata; family Natricidae; genus Rhabdophis; species Rhabdophis nuchalis. The sequence continues at coordinate 4,804,254 of CM077650.1, forward strand.
ACCTCTTTAGTAACATTTTTAATCTCTCCCTTAACCCCCACCAGCCCCCCTTCCAATTCTTCAGTCTTCTGTGTAATTTCCAGCGTTAGCTTCCGTGTGTCCAATAGCTCCTTCTTGAAAATGATGTTTTCTGCCCGCTGGGCCTGAATTTCTTGAACCAAAGTTTGTATAACAGTTTCAAGAGAAGCCATCCGTTGTTCTAAACTTGTCAGTGCTGTTTCTTGAGCCATCTTAACTGTTAGAGTTAGTGCCACCAAAATGGCGTTTTCAGGGTGGGGCTGGTGAGACTAACCGGGAGCCAAAAGTTCAGATCAAGGTTGGAACGTTGTAAAATTCAGGAACCAAGAGAGAGACAATTTTCCAACTCAATAGTTATAATAACGAAGGTAATCCAGAAAGGAACCACAAATCCAACAAGAAAAAAATTCTTCATTAATATCCAGAGAGAGTCCCAATTGTAAAAAGACACTGGAAATTTTCCATAATTAAAATAGTCAGGCAGGGACAAAGAAAAGCCACTTTCCACCGCCCATCTCAGAGCCCAGAGGAGAGAGTAGAAAAATAAATTTTTTTTAACCAGCCAGACCTAGACACAATGTTGCAAGTAGCCGCATACCACTTTCCCTTGTTAGAGACAGTCCGGATTTAAGATTTCCGCTTTCTCTTCCAGAGAAGCCATTTTTAAGTGCCGCTTAAGTCCGAGGGGTTTTTTTTGAAAACAAACACCCCCCTCCCAGTCCGTTCAGCCTGGCTGGCAGCAAGGAAAAAAAGTCTTTTTAAAACTCACTCTCCCTCGCAGCTGAAGCCTTGGCAAGCCTTCCGATCTCTTCCGCTCAGCCCTCTTCATTAAAGTGAATGGCGCCGACAGCCGTTGGCGAAGGGAGAACCCCCCGCAGCATGTTCTCCTTCACCTAAGCCGCGGCAAAAGGGTCGCCTCCCCCACCGCCGTGAGGGGGGGCGTCCCTGCCGAGCCGGCCCTACGGGAGACCCCCAAAAAAGGGGCGTCTCGCCCCCGTGGGGGGGCAGAAAAAGCAACAAAACGGCGAGCGAGCGCTAGGCTCGCTCGTCGCCGCAGGAGCCGGAACCGGAAGTCGTCGAAGTAGAGATTTTCTAATTAAATGTTTTTGGAAGTAGCTATGGGTTTTGTCCTTCCCATCTCAAATAAAGGCATGCCAACCCAGTTCCAGATTGTAACCTTCTATTGTTAGTAATCTTCTGTTTTTTAAATTGATCCAGTCCCTTATCCAGGTGAGAGCTGCTGCTTGATAATAAAACTCTCAATTGGGAAGTCCAAATCCTCCTTTTTCTCTGCTGTCCTGTAACAATTTTAATTTAATTCATGTTTTTTTTTCCTGACCAAATAAATTGTGCAATTAATTTGTTTAAATCTATGAAAAAGTTTTTCCCTAGGCTAATCGGTACCACTTGAAATAAAAATAAAAATTTTGGTAGGATATTCATTTCAACAATGGCAATTCTTCCCATTAATGATACTTGTAGTTACCTCCAATTTTCCAAATCTTTATTAATTATCTGAATCATTTTATCATAATTGTCTTCCTTAATTGTTGAACATTTCCCTGTCAGTCAAATTCCTAAATATTTTGCCTTTTTTGCTACCTGCATTCCCATGTTTTCCTCTAATTCTTGCTTTTGTTTTTTGGTGAGATTCTACATAATGATCTTCGTTTTATTCTTGTTAATTTTAAGTCCCGCTACACTACCGAATTCCTCTATTTTTTGGATTAATTTAATTCCTGATTTTAATGGTTCCTCTAATATAAATACCATATTATCTGCGAATGCCTGTGTTTTATATTCCTCCTTTTTTATTTTTAATCCCTTTATTTCTTGATTGTTTCTAATTTATATTATATTGATTCTATCATCTTTATAAAGTTGTCTCCAAATCTCATCATTTTTAACTGTGTGGTAATGAACTGCCAATTTAAATTGTCAAAGGCCTTTTGGGTATCAGAAAACCAATGCAACCTGTTTCCCTGGATTCTCTCCATAGTATTCTAGTGTGTTTATGATTACCCCTCATTAATGACCTTGTGTCAGAGGGGGAGCCGGACCTGGTGGGTATAACGGAGACCTGGTTGGGCCACGAGGGAGGATTACCCCTCGTGGAAATGTGCCCACCAGGCTACCCCGCATTTCATCAGCCACGGGCCCTAGGTAGGGGTGGGGGGGTAGCGATTATTGTTAAGGAAGGTCTTGAGCCGAGAGAGACCACTGTACCACAGACGACTGGTTGTGAGTCCCTCTACGTGAAGTGGGGCCTTGGGAGGCAGTTGGGCGTGCTGATTTTATACCTGGCTCCACGCTATGTAACAGCAGCCCTGCCCGAGCTCCTTGAGGTGGTCGCCGAGATGGCGGTTGATACCCTCAGACTGCTAGTCATGGGGGATTTCAACCTGCCATCGGTAGGCGAGACATCCGAGGTAGCTCGGGAGTTCATGGCCTCCATGACGGCCATGGACCTGACCCAAGTAGTTCATGGCCCCACTCACGACGGAGGACAAACTCTGGATCTAATTTTTGTCTCTGGACAGTGGAGGAGTGATCTGGGAATAGGGGATTTAGTCACCATACCCTTGTCATGGACAGATCATGCTCTCCTTCGGCTGGACTTTCCAATTGTCGCACCCCACCGCGGGGAGGTGGAACCAGAGATCCCAAGATGGTTCCGCCCCAGGCGCCTGATGGACCCAGAAAGGTTCCAGAGGGAGCATGGGCCATTACCTGTGTCCTTGACCCGCGACTCGACTGAGGACCTAGTGGCCGCATGGTATAGTGCGGCCATGGGGGCGTTGGACCAGGTCACGCCCTTGCGGCCTCTAACGCGGCGCCGACTCACCCAGGCTCCCTGGTTTTCCGAGGAGCTGAGGGAGATGAAACGCCACAAGAGACGCCTATAGAGTAGGTAGAGATCCTCTCGATCCGAATCTGACCGAACACAAGTAAGATCCCATTTGAGGACTTACCTTGTGGAGATAAGAGTGGCCAAACGTGATTATTGTGCCACTCTTATCGCATCCGCAGATAACCGCCCTGCTGCCCTGTTTGGAGTGACCCGCTCCCTCCTTCATCAGAGGCCGCGGGAAGCCCCTTTGCAGGGCAGAGCAGAGGAATTTGGAGAGTATCTGCAGGATAAAATCACTCAGATTCGGAGCGAGTTGCCCCCCACTGAAAGTAGTCTGGAGGGATTGTCCGATTCAGGTCTTGAGACAATATCATGGGAGGAGTTTGACTTTGTCACTACCGAGGATATGGACAGATTGTCGAGGAGACTTAAGGCCACCACATGTTTATTGGACCCGTGTCCCTCCTGGCTTGTACTGGCATCCTGGGAGGTCACACGAGGCTGGCTCCAGGATATAGTGAACACCTCTTTGAGTGAGGGGTTCTTGCCTACCGCCCTGAAAGAGGTGGTGGTGAGACCCCTCCTCAAGAAGCCTTCCCTGGACCCAGCATTGTTGGTAAATTACCGTCCGGTCTCCAACCTCCACTTTTTAGCGAAGGTTGTAGAGAGTGTGGTGGCACAGCAGTCACCTGGAGGAAATTGATTATCTAGACCCGCGCCAGTCCGGCTTCCGACCCGGTCACAGCACTGAGACGGCATTGGTCGCATTGGTGGATGATCTCTGGAGGGCGCGGGATAGAGGGTGCTCCTCTATCCTGGTCCTATTAGATCTCTCAGTGGCTTTTGATACCATCGACCATGGTAACCTATTGCACCGACTGAGGGGGTTGGGGGTGGGAGGCACCGTGCTACAGTGGTTCTCCTCCTACCTCTCCGGTCCGTCGCAATTCGTGTTGGCAGGAGGGCAGAGGTCGACCTCGAGACCCCTCATATGTGGGGTACCTCAGGGGTTGGTCCTCTCGCCACTCCTGTTCAACACCTATATGAAGCCGCTGGGCGAGATCATCCGTGGTTTTGGGGTAGAGTACCATCTGTACGCTGATGACACTCAGCTGTACATATCTACCCCAAACCACCCCAACGATGCCGTCGAGGTGATGTCCCAGTGTTTGGAGGCCGTACGGGTCTGGATGGGGAGTAACAAACTCAAGCTCAACCCGTCCAAGACCGAGTGGCTGTGGTTTCCAACATCCCAGTTTAGCCAGGTAAGTCCAACACTGGCCATTGGGGGCGAACTATTGGCCCCCGTGGAGAGGGCGCGCAATTTAGGTGTCCTCCTGGATTCCCGGCTGACCATGGAGGACCATGTGACAGCCGTGGCCAGGGGGGCGTTTTACCAGGTTCACCTGGTCCGCCAATTGCGCCCCTTACTGGACCGGGACGCCCTTCGCACAGTCACTCAAGCACTTGTGATATCCCGTCTAGACTACTGTAACGCTCTCTACATGGGGCTCCCCTTGAGGTGCACTCGAAGGTTACAGTTAGTTCAGAATGCGGCCGTGCGGGTGATCATGGAAGCCTCAAGGCAGTCCCATATAACACCTCTCCTGCGCGAGCTGCACTGGCTACCGGTGGCCTTTCGGGTGCACTTCAAGGTGCTGACTACCATCTTTAAAGCGCTCCATGGCACGGGGCCTAGTTATGTGCGAGACCGTCTTCTGCCCCACACATCCCTTTGACCGATCCGCTCCCATAGAGAGGGTCTTTTCCGGGTGCCGTCGGCCGGGCAATGTCGGTTGGCGATGCCCAGGGGAAGGGCCTTCTCTGTGGCGGGCCCTACCCTCTGGAACGACCTGCCTCCCGAACTCTGAACCACCTCGGACCTCCGCCTTTTCCGCCAGCGCCTGAAGACGCACTTCTTCCATCAAGCCGGCCTAGCGTGACCACCCGATAACGACTGAGTTTTAGATTAACAAATTTTAATTAGAGGGATTTTAAAATGTTGTTTTAGCACAGGGTTCTTAAGTTTAATTGTGGTTTTAGGATATCATGTATTTGTATATTTATATTGTGTTTTAATTTCCTGTGCCCCGCCCTGGGTCCTTTTGTAGGAGATAGGTGCGGGATATAAATCAAATAAAACTAAAAACTAAAACTAAACCCTCATATTATTTTTTAACTGATGTTTTGGCAAGAAGCCGTTTTGATCTGTGTGAATGATTTCATTTAACATTTTGTTTGCTCTGCCATTATTGATGTAAAAATTTTATAGTCTGCATTTAGTAAAGAAATTGGTCTGTAATTTTTTATTTGTTGACTAGCCGTTCCCGGCCATGCGTTGATGTGGCCCAGTCTCGTTAAATAGCCAACCAATCTGTGTGTAGATCTACACCTGCACACACAAACACGTACACACAACCACCGTATAGCCCCCAACCTACCTAACTACTGTATTTCTCCCTCTCTCTCTCTATCCCTCTACCTGCCTGCCTGCCTGCCTGCCTACCTACCTACCTACCTACCTACCTACCTACCTACCTACCTACCTACCTACCTACCTACCTACCTACCTACCTACCGCATTTCTCCCTCTCCCTCTCTATCCCTCTACCTACCTACCTACCTACCTACCTACCTACCTACCTACCTACCTACCTACCTACCTACCTACCTATCTACCTACCTACCTACCTACTGCATTTCTCCCTCCCTCTCTCTATCCCTATAGCTGCCTACCTACCTAGTGTATCTTATGGACAGAGTATTTTATGTCATAAAGGATGACATAATACCTGTGGCCCACTGCTCTCTCTGTATCCTTTTTTACAATTTTTTACATTTCCGTTGTATGTAGCTGGCACAGGTGTGACATCTACACAATCTATATATATATCATTGGTGCCGTACTTTAAAGGAACGTTGTGTGAAAATTTGGAAGCGATCAGTGCAGTACTTCCGGAGAGTAGCGGTTTTGAACAAACTCTTGTTACATTTTTATTTATATAGATGGTCTGAATCTTCTTTGGGTATCAATGTTATATATGCTTCCCTCCATGATTTTGGTAGCTTTGCTTCTATAAGTGCTTCATTAAATAAATCTAAGATTACTGTTTCTATCTGCTCTTGTGTAGCTTTTCTACAGGTATACCGTCTGGACCCGGTGTTTTATTATTATTTTGTCTCCTCAATGCTTCCATTAATTTCATCATTGTGATTTTCTTGTTTAGCATTTCTCTTCTCTTCCTCAATTTCATGTAGATTCTTTTTATTTAAGTATTGTAAGTGATGTATTATTCTTTTTTCTTTTTCTTTTTTCAATGTGTGTTCCCTAGTCCTTCTTTTCATTAAACTAGACATACCCAGTTTCTGCAACCGTTCTTCATATGTTTTAGCCTCCAGTCCCCTAATCATCTTTGTTGCTCTTCTCTGCACTCTTTCTAGAGTCTCCACATCTTTTTTACATAGTGGCGACCAAAACTGAATGCAGTATTCCAAGTGTGGCCTTACCAAGGCATTATAATATGAATAGCAGTGAAATGTTAGAATTAAACAATGGGCGATCAGGGTTCCAAACAGCATCCAAAAATAAATCAGAGTCCAAGGCAATGTATTGCTCAAAGTTCCAATTTATTAAGAGAGCCATGTTGGCACATCTGGGAAAACCCGAATCTGAAAGCTTCGAGGTTTTCCTCACCTAGTTGAAAGTTCAAGATCTTGCCCCACACCCACAATTCCATCACATGGTCCAATCTTCCACTGCCTTCCTGTCAGGTGAAGACAGGATGACCTTGGCTTTCTAGAAAGAATTTTGTTTTGGCTACACAGTAAGTAACTCTGTACAATCCCCCCTCCCATTTTCCCACAATAGAAAAAGGCAAAAAGAATAATAGAAAGTGTGGCATGCCAAAGATCCAAGAGGAATATGGCTGCAGGCCTGACAGGCGGCCTCTCCTCAGAAGAAAAGCATATCCTGAAAAGAGAATAATGTGGAAGTTAACATAAGTATACCTAACCACCTCCCCGGGGGGGGGGGTGCTTTGGCTTATCAGGAAATTTATCATATATTATATATTATATTTATTCAATTTATACCCCGCCCTTCTCCAAACGGACCCAGGGCGGCGCACAGGAAAATTAAAATACATACAAAACATCATATAAAATTTTAAAAACTAATTCAATGGATCCTGTGCTAAAACCAGATTAAAATCCCCAAATTTAAAAACTATCTAAAAGTCAGTTTAGGGGGCTACGCTAGGCCGGCTAGATGGAACAAATGTGTCTTAAGACACTTGCGGAAGAGGCGGAGGTCAGAGATTGTGCGAAGTTCAGGGGGTAAGTCGTTCCAAAGGGCTGGACCTGCCACAGAGAAGGCTCTCCCCCTGGGTGTCGCCAGTCGGCATTGTCCGGCCGATGGCACCCTGAGGAGGCCCTCTCTGTGGGAGCGTATTGGTCTGAGGGATGTATGGGGCAGGAGGCGGTCTCGCATATAACTAGGCCCTGAGCCATGGAGCGCTTTAAAGATGGTCGTCAAAACCTTGAAGCGCACCCGAAAGACCACAGGAAGCCAGTGCAGCTCGCGCAGGATAGGTGTTATGTGGGAGTGTCTAGGCGCTCCCGTAATCACCCGCGCGGCTGCATTCTGGACCAGCTGAAGTCTCCGGGTGCACCTCAAGGGAAGCCCCATGTAGAGAGCATTACAATAGTCGAGTCGAGAGGTCACGAGGGCCTGAGTGACTGTGCGAAGGGCAGCCCGGTCCAGTAAGGGGCGCAATTGGCGCATCAGGCGTACCTGATGGAAAGCCCCCCTGGCCACGGCCGCCACATGGTCCTCCATGGACAGCCGGGAATCCAGGAGGACACCCAAATTGCGCGCCCTCTCCACGGGGGCCGGTGTTTTGCCCCCAATGGCCAGAGTTGGAATAATCTGGCTGAACCGGGGTGCCGGAAGCCACAGCCACTCAGTCTTGGACGGGTTGAGCTTGAGTTTGTTACCACCCATCCAGATCCGTATGGCCTCCAAACACCGGGACATGAGCTCGACGGCATCGTTGGGGTGGTCTGGGGTGGATATGTACAACTGAGTATCATCAGCGTACAGATGATATCCCACCCCAAAACCACGGATGATCTCGCCCAGCGGCTTCATGTATGTGTTGAACAGTAGGGGCGAGAGGACCGACCCCTGAGGTACCCCACATACGAGGGGCCTCGAGGCCGACCTCTGCCCCCCTGCCAACACATATTGCGACCGACCAGAGAGGTAGGACGAGAACCACCGTAGAACGGTGCCTCCCAGCCCCAACCCCCCCAGTCGGCGCAATAGGATACCATGGTCGATGGTATCAAAAGCCACTGAGAGGTCTAATAGGACTAGGATAGAGGAATATCCTCTATCCCGCGCCCTCCAGAGATCATCAACCAACGCGACCAATGCCGTCTCGGTGCTATGCCCGGGTCGGAAGCCGGACTGGCGCGAGTCTAGATAATCAACTTCCTCCAAGTGTCGCGGAAACTGTTGGGCCACCACACTCTCAACAACCTTCACTAAAAAGTGAAGGTTGGAGACGGGACGATAGTTCTCTAGTAATGCTGGATCCAGGGACGGCTTCTTGAGGAGGGGCCTTACTACCGCCTCTTTCAAGACGGCAGGCAAGGACCCCTCACTCAAAGATGCGTTGACAATGCCCTGGAGCCAGCCTCGTGTCGTCTCCCAGGATGCCAGTACAAGCCAGGAGGGACACGGGTCCAATAAACATGTGGTAGCCCTAAGTCTCTTTGACAACTTGTCCATATCCTTGGTAGTAACAAAATCAAACTCCTCCCAAGATGGTGTCTCAAGAGCAACCTCGGACCGCTCAGCTGGACCACTGTCGATGGAGGGCAGCTCGCTCCAAATCCGAGTGATTTTCTCCTGCAGATAAATCCCAAATTCCTCTGCTCGACCCTGTAGAGGGGCTTCCCGCGGCCTCTGTTGAAGGAGGGAGCGGGTCACCCCAAACAGGGCGGCAGGGCGGTTATCTGCGGATGCAATAAGAGTGGCACAATACTCACGTTTGGCCACTCTTATCGCCACCAGGTAAGTCCTAATGTAGGTTCTCACTAGTGTTCGGTCGGCTTCGGAGCGAGAGGATCTCCATCTGCTCTCTAGGCGTCTCTTGTGGCGCTTCATCTCCCTAAGCTCCTCGGTGAACCAAGGAGCCCGGGTGGATCGTCGCTGCAAGAGAGGCCGCACGGGCGCGACTCGGTCCAAGGCCCCCGTGGCCGCACTTAACCATGCGGCCACTAGGTCCTCAGTCGAGTCACGGGGCAAGTCCACAGGAATTGGCCCAAGCTCCCTTTGGAACCTTACCGGGTCCATCAGAAGCCTGGGGCGGAACCATATAGGAATATCCGGTTCCGCCTCCCCGCGATGGGGTGCAGCGATCGGAAAGTCGAGCCGAAGGAGAGCGTGATCTGTCCATGACAGGGGTGTGATGACTAAATCCCCTATTCCCAGATCACGACTCCACTGTCCCGAAAGTGGAATTGTTTCACTAACTTATCAGCTTTTACATTCCAACTTTTCACCCAAGTAGCTTAAAAGGGTACCCTTTCCAATGCACTAAATATTGCAGGCAACCTCTATACAATCTAGAGTCTAAAATTTTCTTCACTTCATAGTGAGTTTTTCCTTGTATCACTACTGGAGGAGGGAGAGGCTGCGTCAACGGTCTTAGGTTGGCTTCAGTAAGCTGCAATGAAAGACTGGGTGAATTTTCTCTAGAATTCTGGGCAGACGGAGCTGAACCGTAACTGGGTTAATTATTTTCACTATTGGGAAGGGACCTAAACATTTTGGCCCTAATTTCTTGCTAGGCATCCTTAACTGTATATATTTGGTAGACAAGAAAACTTTGTCCCCAAGCAGCATTCAAACTGCCTCTCTCCGTATCAGAATGCAGAGAGAACAAAGGCGGACTTAGCCATTTGAGTTGCCTACCCTGGAGAAGATTGAATTACATTTACATGAGCTGATTGCTGAGCCGACTTAAAAAAAAAATCCGTAACTTTTCTCTTCTCAAGAGGGAAGATGGCTACCCTTTGTTCTTGCCTTTGCATTTACAAATGAGGTCTGTTTCTCGTAATCGCCCGAGGGAAGTTTTTGGTGTCTTTTAGCACCTTCCCGGAGGGCTCCCTTTGTGTCTCGTCGGCAGCGTGGACTTCCTGGATTTTGCCTTTTGTTTATACACCTCGGTGCTTGGATATAATGGAGGAGAACTAACTTTCTGCTTCGGATTCTCTTGATACCTCAGACCGTCTCAGCCGCGCGCCCTTTGACGCCATTTTCTCTGCAAAAAGACTTGCTAACTTTGAACTCAGACAATGGGTCCTAGAAAACCTCCAATGGGCAAATCGCTTTCGGCTCCCCCCCTTCTGCAACTTCAAGCCCAAGTATGCAGCAATCGAAAATTACTTCACTAGTACAAAAAGAAGAATCGCTAGGAGATAGTTCGAAAGAATTATCTGCTAACCAAATGCTTCAGGAAATTATGAGGGGTCAAAACGAACTAAGAAAAGAATTAGCGGACACTTCCTTCCGGTTAGCCGGAGGCGACGGTCGGGTCCTGGACTCGTCCGCCGCTTGGTTGCTCCGGCGGCGCCTTCGGGGGCAGGGGGCTCTTGCTAAAGAGCCCCCACCGCACGGACGGCTCGCAGTGAGTCCCCCCACCTTGACGGCGGTCGGGGGGGTGGCTCCCGCCTCGTCCCAGGCGCCGGAGAACGAGTCGCGCGGGGGGGGGGAGTTCCTCTTTCGTCCCCTTCGCCGATGGAGAGGCGGAACAGCTGCTGCAATTAAAGACGGGCTGAAAAGCCAGGGCTGAAGGCAACACCGAGGCTCATGGCTACAGAGTGGATTGTGAGTGATTTTAATTTAATGCTTTCAACTTTCACTTTAAAAGAAGAAGGAGGAGGGAGTTTGTAAAACCCCTCCTCGGAAAGGAAAAAAAAGCGGCGTTTTGAAATGTTCCCCAGGCTTGGGGAGGTGGAGAAATCAACATCCGACGTTTTAAACTACAAATGAAAGTCTTTCACTTTAAGATTCTCAACGATACTTTGTATCTCTGTCTTGCAACAATTGATATGGACTTTCACTAGTTCTCCGTGGCTTCCAGAGGGGCGGGGAAGATGGCGTTCCTTTGTTCTCAGCAAGAAATACTTCTCTTTGAAATTTGCTTACACTCCCTTGTCTTCGGGACTGAATCTTTTACCAGTGGATTAATGTAACTGATTATTAGGACCTTTCCCAGATGTGCCTTCTTTTTTTTCGCCTTATCTGATTGTTTTTAAAAATTGTTCTCTCTCTGGATTGTAAGTAAATTGAACTTTGAATTTGGACACTGACTTTTACTCTCTCCTTGCCTCACGGACTACCTCTCCAACAGACGCCATATTAGTGACAAGAACATAACACTTTCATTATGGCTTCAAAAAAGCAGCCACACCAACCTAAGATTACTTCAATGTTATCCAAAGAAACAGAGGTGGAAGCTACACAGTTATCAGCAATAGAGGAAACTCTTCAAAACATCATGAAAGAAAGAAAAGAAATCCGGAAAGACAATGTTAGTTCAAAATTGGAACTTTTGGAGACACAGAAAGCACTAATGGAAAACAAACAAAGAATTGATGGACTGGAGGGGGGGACGGCTGAGATGAGGGGAGAAATTGTGGATTTAGCTGGTCATATGTCTAGGATGGATTTTGAAAGGATGTCTTACTTTTTAAGGTTTCAAAATGTTCCTGAATTAAGCTCTGAGAATTTAAAAGATTTAATGTGTACGATGTTAGCAGATTATACCAAAAAGAGCAAAGAAGATATTTGGGGGGGACATCGATCTGATTTATAGAATTAACTCAGCATATGCCAGAATAAATGAAGTACCCAGAGAGATGCATATTAAATTTGTAAGAAGGTCAACAAGGGATGGGATCCTGAGAGCACAGAGAGACGGTCCCTTGATATATCAACAGAATGAGATTGCCATCTTGAAGCAGATCCCGAAAAAGATTAGAGAAATAAGAAGGAAATATTCCTTCTTATCAAAAAGATTATATAAAAAGGGGGTGTGGTTCAAGTGGTTGATGCCTGAGGGAATGTTAGTGTTCTGGGAGGGGGGAGAGTAAGAATTAAAACAATTGCAGAGGCGGAAGCCTTTCTCAAAAAACACTCCCCAATCCTGGAGGATGAAAATGGGGGAACGGGAGGGGCCACAGCTCCGCCCACTGGAGGTCAGGGAGAGGAAGATACAATTGCTAAAAGACTTAGATCTCACAAATGACTTTTTTCTATATAGTGTAACCTTTATTTGGATGTTTATAGAAACAATGATTGATTGCATGAATACAAAATGATATATCTGTATCTCTTACCACTTTGTAGGGAAATGAAAAATGTATTGTATTATCTTTTTTTTTGTATGAAGCCTCAGAGGGGGCCGACACCTCCGACATAGATGTCCTCAAAATATCTCTTTAATACCTTATACCTTTTTCCTATTTTTAAAATTTTGTAAAAACCAATAAAACTTTTTTCTCATAAAAAAAAAAGAATTAGCGGACTTTAAAGATGAAATTAGGGGAATTCAAAAAGATATAACAGAGAATAGACAGAGAGTTGTGGAGTTGGAGGGAGGGGTGGCTGAGATAGGGAGGGAGGTTAAAGAGATTGGAAAAGGAAATTCAGATCTTGAAAATTTTACGTCTAGAATAGAACTAGAAAGAATGTCTTTCTTTCTTAGGTTTCAGAACTTACCAGAGGTAGAGAATGAAGATCTCAAAGACATTATGAGAACAATTTTAGCAGAATACCTTAAGAGAGATAAAGAGCAATTGTGGTGGGATATGGATCTGGTTTATAGAATCAACTCAGCATATGCTAGAACTCATAATGTTCCAAGAGAGGTACATGTTAAGTTTCTCAGGAGGACCACAAGGGACGAGGTACTGGAAGCCCAAAGGGGGGGGGGACCTTTAAGATACCAAGATAAAGAAATTGCTATTCTAAAACAAATTCCGAAAAAAATAAGAGAAACAAGGAGGAAATATTCCTTTTTGTCAAAGAAATTATATACCAGTGGAGTTTGGTTTAGATGGCTGTTTCCAGAGGGAATGTTGATCTTCTGGGAGGGGAACAGAATTAGAATTAAAACAGTAAATGAGGCAGAAGCCTTTATTAAAAAACACTTTTCCCTCCCAGAGGACAAAGATAACAGAGGCGGTGAAAAGAGCAGCAAAACGCAAGAGATGGGAATGGAAGGGATTATACCTTTAACTGGGGACAAGGAGGAGGGAGCAATATCTACAAGGCTCAGGTCACAAAAGTAATTGTATTTGAAATATTTTTGAAAATGGCAAAGAAAGAAAGGATTGAACACATGGCTGATATAAAATAAGAACTCTGTATATTGCTTATCCTTTGTATGTTGTACTTAAAATTGTAAACCTGTGGGATGTGGGGAGTTTCTACTGCCAGCATGGGAGCTACCAAAATTTTCTATATACCCAAATACCCCTTTTTCCCATAAATGTTATAAAACCAATAAAATTCTTTTTAAAAAAAAAAGAAAGAAAGAAAAGTTTGTCCCCCACTCAGAAAGGGGGTTGCAGCGAACGGTGCTTATCTGCTTGCTTCTTGTACTCTTCTGCTGCCTCTGCCAGAGCTTTTTTCATATTCTCCCACCCCTTTTTAAGAGCGTCTAGTTAGAGACATGGAGGAGGGGGGCTCTCTGGGCAGTTCAGGCATTCCCCGCTACTGGTAACTTGAAAAGGAGTTAATTCAGTGCTGCTGTGGACAGCATTGTTATATGTGACCTCGGCGAACAGTAGCAGGTCTGACCAGTTGCCTTGCTGGTAATCCACATAACAACGGATGTATTGTTCAACCATTCTATTAGGTTGTTCTGCGGCTCTGTTTGTGCTTGGATGGAAGGCCGAGCTGAGTCTTTGCGTGGACCCAATAGACCTCAGGAACTCTGTCCAAAACCTGGTGATGAATTGAACTCTGCGGTCAGAGATGATTCCCCTGGGTACTCCGTGTAGGCGGTAAATGTGTTTGACAAACATCTTCGCTAGCTTCCTTGCAGATGGTAATCCCAAGCAAGCGATTAAATGAGCTTGCTTGGAAAATAGGTCAATGACTGTCCAGATTACTCTATTTCTGCCGCTGACTGGGAGCTCTATGATGAAATCCATTGCGATCTCTTCCCATGGTCGGCTGGGGTTGGCTACTGGTTGCAGTAATCCAGGGGCTTTGCCTGGTCGGGTTTTCATGGTTGCACAAGTGGCACAGCTTTTCACGTAGTCTTCCACTTCTGCTTTCATTTTTGGCCACCAAAATTGATGTCTGGTGAGGTGAAGCATTTTTAGGAATCCAAAGTGACCTCCCAATTTTGCGTCATGACTTTGTTGTAGTACTTCCAGCCTCAGGTTCGCAGGGGCGTACAGTTTGGATCCTTTCCAGGCTAAACCATCTCTCACTGTCAGGGTGTCTTTATTGTCATTGAGCCAGGAGTCAGTTGGCAGCGCCGATTTCATTGCTGCGGTCAGCTTGTCCTGGATGAGAATAGGCTGCTGTCTGGTCTGGCCTCAGGTGGTGGCTTGAGCTGCCATTTGGTTGGGGATAATTATGGCATGAATCACCTCCTCCCTCCGATTGTCATACTGCGGTTTCCTAGATTAAGCATCCGCCAGCAAGTTCTTTCCAGCAAGAATGTGCTTCAATTCGAATTTAAATCTTCTGAAGTATTGTGCCCAGCGAACTTGCTTTGGAGACAGTTTCTGGGGGCATTTTAGGGCTTCAAGGTTTTTATGGTCAGTCCAGACCAGTTTTTTGGGGAAATAAGTGCACGGCAAGAGTTGTCCCTCTTTGTTCTTTTGCAACAGCACTGCCGCTACAGCCACATCACTGGCATCTGCCTGGATTATGAATTGCCGTTCTTGGTCGGGGTGTTGCAGAATGGGCTCTTGGGGAAAGAGCTGTTTTAATTTTTTAACAGTTCACTCAACAGTTCACTCACTCAAAAACAGAACTGTTTTTAACAGTTCACTCAAGGGCAAAGCAACTTCTGCAAATGCCAGGATGAATTGCCTGTAGAAATTAGCAAATCCCAGGAAACTTTGTAGCTTTTTGCAAGTGCGTGGGGATTGCCAGTCAAGCACCGCTTTCACTTTTCCTGGGTCCATTTCTATCCCCTTGCTGGAAATATGATAGCCAAGATAATCCAGGGAGGTCTTGTAGAATTCGCATTTTGATAGTTTAGCGTAGAGCTTGGCAGCTAAAGGTTTTCCCAGGACCTGCCGCACCAGCTTTACTTGCTCGTCTAGGGTCTCTGAAAAGATGAGAATGCCATCAAGGTAAACGAGCACCCCTTTGTACAGGTGCTCATGCAGCACCTCATTAATGAATTGCATGAAGACTGCAGGGGCCCCTTGTAAGCCAAATGGCATGACTTTGAACTGGAAACTACTCAGGGGGCAGTTAAAGGCTGTCTTCCAGTCATCCCCCTCCCTGATTCATATGCGGTAATACGCCTCTCTCAAGTCCAGTTTGGTGAACACTTTGCCTTTGGCCAAGTGGTTCACCATGTCCTTCATGAGGGGGTGGGGGTAGGTGTTTTCTACGCAAATGGCGTTAATCCCCTGGAAGTCAATGCAGAGCCTCATCCCCCCGTCTTTCTTCTGTTTGAAGAGCATGGGGGCCTTGTGCCCAGATTTGGAGTCCCCAGTGTTTTGGACATGGATAGAGGGACACATTTTGTGTCACAAGTTATCACGCATGTCCTTCAGGCATCGGGTGTTAAACAGGAACAACACACTCCAGGGCACCCCAGTTCTTCGGGGGGGGGGGGAGAGACAGAATAGGGAGTTAAAGACCCTCCTAGGTAAGCTTTGCCAAGAGACCCACCTACCTTGGCCCCAAGTATTACCCATTGCCTTGTTCCACCTTCGAACCTGGCCAAGGCAAGACATAGGCATTTCTCCCTTTGAGTTGCTATTTGGCTGCCCATCTGACATGCTCAAAGGCCTGGACCCTCAATCCCTTTGCCTAGAAAGAGGGGAAGTGGTCTTAGCATCCTAGTTTAGTTTAGTTTAGTTTAGTTTAGTTTAGTTTAGTTTAGTTTAGTTTAGTTTAGTTTAGTTTAGTTTAGTTTAGTTTAGTTTAGTTTAGTTTAGTTTAGTTTAGTTTAGTTTAGTTTAGTTTAGTTTAGTTTAGTTTAGTTTAGTCGATTTGTATACCGCCCTATCTCCCAAAATGGGACGCAGTGCACAGGAATCACCTTACAGATCTCCAGTAGCAGCTCAAGGAACTGTGGAAGCAGAGTGCCCTGACACAGACCCTACCTCTGGAAGAAAATCTACATCCCTTTGAACCAGGAGATTGGATCTGGATAAAGTCTTACATGTGAAAATCACTGCTGCAACCAAAGTAGACTGGACCCTTTCAAGTTTTGCTGCCATTAAGGTTGCAGAAAAGAACGCCTGGATCCTTTGGACTCACATAAAGCCAGCAGTTGTGGACCACAGCATCCCACCTCAAGCGACACCAAAGGTCCCTCCCCTGCAACTCAGAAAAGACCCAGAAACCAAGGAGTGGACATTAAAAAACCCTTTTGAAACTGAACCAAATTGGGGGGGGGGGGGGGGGGGGATGATGATGATGGGGAATAAGTTTACATTTGTTGAATTTTTGTATAGGATTTGCTGTATATTTTTATATGCAATGTGTACCTCTGGATTCATTGAACCAAAATATTTAGTGAGAGAGGTATTGAACACCACAGATTTTTGCCTTGCCGGAGGTAGATCAGTGAAGGATATTTTGACTACATGCTTGATGGGAGTAGCAATGGGACCACAAGCCATCACTAAGTTAAGGGAGTTTCCTCTTACAGCCTCATACTCCAACATTTTTGACTGGGGCACAATTGTAGATATAAGGGACAATAGTATGTACATACTGCAGGTAGCAGCTATAACTCAGGCAGCCACCTGTTTCACACTGACAGGATGCCAGACCCCTAAAGTCTCAGAATGCCATAATCTCACTAACACTGAGCTAGCCTGCAACAACACTGAAGCCATCACCTTCTTTTACAACCATATGAGGCTCCCTTCAGGATGGTTTTTGCTGTGTGGCTTGAAGGCTTACTCCTACCTACCTCTCTGCAGAAAGACAAAAGAGGAGCTTCCACACATTGGCTCCTGACTGTGACTAAAAGGTCTCCCTCCTCACTATGGCTGAATATGTTGCATTGGCTGTCTCTCTAGTGGGAGTGCCAGGACTAGCAGTACAGAATTCCAGAAATATAAACAGCCTGCCATGTACCCTAGCTCTAAAAGTTTAAACACTACCTCTCATGCCCTGGATTCTCTAAACAAAGAGTTAAGGCAGGTGAGAGAAGCAAAGCTTGAGAACAGGGTCGCTATAGATTATCTCTTACTGAGGCATAATCATGGCTGCGAAGAGTTCAGTGGTGAAATTCAATTTTTTTTACTACCAGTTCTTTGGGTGTGGCAGGGAAAGAATACTGCAAAATCTCTTCGTGAGTGACGAATCTGGCTTAATTGAGAAAGACATCAAACATCTAAAAAAACTAGCACAAAATATTGGTCACACCCAGGCTTCCTGGGACTTTTTGTTGTTTCTGCCAATGCATACTCCCATGTCTTGGATGTCAAAGAAAGTGCATGACAAAAACCAGCAATCAGGCCAATAAGGTTTCACTAATGATGAGCCAAATCGACAGACACTATCAAGTTTACACTCCACCAGTTTGAAGGGGAGGTTTGGGGCTTCCAAATTGGGAGTGGTGTTATCAAGCCTCTTGCCTGGTTTGGATAAAAGACTGGATAACACTAGAGAGGAAATGCATACTAACAATCGAAGGATACAATTTACAGCAGGGATGGCACTACTCTCTTTGGCCAACAAAAGAAGGTCAATACAAGTATTTTATGAACCACTACGTAAGAGGATGTTTGATTAAGATATGGGATAAGACTAAAGGACTGATGTATAGTAAGACTCCATACTGGATCGCGACTCTGGAAGCAATCATGTACCCGACTTTATATAATTTGGACAAACTTGTGACTTATAGGGAACTGCTAGATGGCGGAGGTAATCTTAGGTCCAAAACAGATTTAAAAACACAGGGAATTAATTTGGACTGGTGGGCATATACACAAATACAGTCAAGATACCAGAAAGACAAAGCTACATGGGGAATTTTCACTTCCCCACAAGAATTCGATAAGGCCCTTTTGGAAACTAATAAAAAATGTATTTCTAAAGTATATAACCTCTTGCTGACACGAAATATAGGTGACAAAATCATCAAAGACTCGATAATAGCCTGGGGGATGATAGCCTGGGGGAGAAATTTTGGGTATTCACTGGATCTTGAAAAATGGCAAGAAATATGGAATAAAACAGGAAAATTAACGATGACAGTGTCTTTTAAAGAAAATATGTATAAGATGCTCTACAGATGGCATATACCACCAGCATTTGTTGAATGCGACAGACTAACATATATTCTTAAAGACAGACAGGAAGCAATATTTTATCAAAGTTGGGGAAAATGGTATGAATGGATAGAGGTAAAAAGATTACGGGATGAGCGATAGGGAAAAATATACAATGTAGATATGTAAATAGTAAATAAAATAAATATATGGAGCGGTAACAATTATAAAGAATTAATTAATGTAAGATATAAATAAACAGCAATAACTAGAATAACTGGAAATGTAGTAAGATAATATATGATGTTACCTGGTAACTATACATATAGGGGGTGAGTCACTCCCAGTTATATCTATGTAGTTTTGTCTTGTCAATGTCCTATTTCTGTTTTTTTTTCCTGTTACTAGTTTACAATAAAATTATATTTAAAAAAAAGTTTACACTCCACCAGTTTAAATCTTGTACTAATTACTGAATCATCAGTAATAGTACAAAATGGGTGATATTGAAGGAAGGCCCCCCTCCACAGATAGCAGAAACCACGAGACAGCAAATAATTCAAACACAATACAAATAAATCAAATACAAATGATTAAATCACAACACAAGGATTTAAATCCTTTCAAAAACACTAGCCTTGTCTGACTGCTGATTTCCAGAACTGACAGCCCCAGAGGTGCTAATCAGAAAGACTAACAAAACCACCAGAATGTAGCAATAAAGTGACTGACACTAACACAGTAGCGATATCTTGTGAAACCAATTACCATCTTGTTAAAGCAATTATTAGGATAAACAAAGCACAGGAACTAGTCAGATTTCCCAACTTCATTTCCTTGCAACAGAGATAAACCCTTTGCCTTCCAAACAAAGCTAAACTAAGAAAAATTATCCCATCAATAGATATAGAATTAAAACGTTATTAAAACGTCAATCAGCCTAGCTAGCCAGGGAATCACGCTGAATATCACTCATTTTGATTTCTTGTCATTAAACTTCTTTCCAGCAGCTGACTTCTTAATTCAATTTATTCTCCTATGCACTGATTGTTGCATCCCAACTGGAGAATCCTCACAAGGGGCCATTTTCCCCCAACAAATAGAAATGAGCTTGTGAAGGATGGGAGCAGTGCCCTGGGTGGACAAATACCCAGGATAGACCCAGTAATTGGGCACTGAAAACATCTATAGTAGGGCATATATGTTTTGCTAGAGAAGAATCTAGCCAGTATGATTTTAGTGTTGGCACACTCCTTTGTACTAACAGATTGGAAGGAAATAATACCAACAACACCTGGTGGTCTCGAATTAGCCTGACACTTCCTAGTAACCCATTTGAAAATATCCCTAGTGTAGGACATAATAGGATTAACCCACCACCATTAGAATAGCAAAAGGCACAGGGCTCACTGCATTGTATATCCCTCTGCAGCATCTCAGAACCCTATAAAAACCCATCTGTTCCTAAGCCAAGGGGTCAGCCACCCCACAAACATGCTTCTGTCAATGAAGTTTCCGGAATCCAAATAAACCTTTCCTTGCAGCCAGTTGGTCTCCATTTTATTTTTAGCGCCTTTCTCTTGGCGTTTTGCGTCTTGAGCTAAGCTGTCTACTTGGAAAGGAGGTGAGTTACTCTAAATCAAACATGCCAAACTCAAACTCAAGGCCCACAGGTCAGTTCTGGCCCATGGGTTGCTTAGATCTGGCCCGCAGGACCATCCTAGAGACAGTGATGGACTGGCCCCGCTGCCTCAACCCACCCCATCCAGCAACCAAAGGAAAACCCCAAATGAAGCAGGCTAGAAGGCAACCCAGCCACTGCGCCCCTCCTGTTCCTTCTCCTCAGCCCCTGGGCCCAGATGTAGTCGCTGCTCCTCACCATAGCTGGGGCTAGACTTGCAATTACGTCTGCCTGCTTCATCCTGCAAAGAGGGGCTCACCCGGCGCCCTTGCCCACTGCCATGCCAGGAGCCCTGACTAAAGGCTGACCACTCCAGCCTGGCCCTGCCTAGGAAGGGTGCGGCAGCCAAGGCTACACTGTGTCTCTCTGGCCGAGGTTCATTGGGTGACCCCCCTTCTCCAGGTGAGCCTGGGTTAATTGCCTCTTGTAGAGGATTTTGTTGGAGCACTCAAAGGCCACCCCAACTTTATTCTGGAATTTCAGGGTTGGAATACAGAGGGGCAGTGCTTCATTTGTAGCACCAGCTGCCCCTCTTGCAAAGCCTTCTGCTGCAAACCCTGTGCAGGACCACGGAGTACTGCTCCCTTGCCGCCTCCTCTTGCTCTCCAGAGATCCGAGTCCCTTCGGGGAGAGGGAGCGGTCTACAAATTAAATGTATTATTATTATTATTATCTGTCAATGCAGAAGATGGACTTGGAGGACAACTGGAAAGACCATGAGGGGAGGGCAGAAATTCATTGTAAGGTTTGCTTCATTTTCATTGCAATTACACAGTTAAGTGGATTCATGGAGGGGCAGCACTTGGGAGTGGTGTTCCTACACCTTTCTTCCAGGAAGATGTTATGTTCTCAACCCACGGCCAGACATTCAGTCTGGGGAACTGAGATCAACCCACAGCCAGACATTCAGTCTGGGGAACTGAGATTGACCCACGCCCAGACATCCAGTCTGGGGGAACTGAGATTGACCCGGAGGTCTGTTAAACACTGTAACAACCAGTCGCGTCTGATTGGCCGAGACGCGACTGGCCGGGCCAGACTTTCTGTCTGGCTAAGGTTTTTTCTGCCTTGTGCTAAAGTATAAATAGCTATCGAAGTCTGTGTTAGCTGGCTCTCTTGTTACCTGTATATAGTTCTTGCTAGTTGTAAATAAACCTGTTCCAATGACTAGCCTGACTCGGACTGAATTCCTGCAAACTTATCACTGGCGACGAAGGTTTTGGGAGCAGGCCTAGTCTCTTTCTCCGGCCACAAGGAGGGAGCCTTCCGCTGTTCCAGCTAGACGGGTGGGGGAAGACCGGCACGATGACGACAATGCCGCCCTTCGCACCGTTCGACGCTACGAAAGAGCAATGGGCTTCATTCCTGGCCCAGTTTGAATGTTTCTTGATTGCTAACAATTTCGGCGAGCTGTCCCCCGCACGGAAACTCAGCATTTTCCTAGGATGCGGCGGCCCCAAACTCTTTGCGACCACAAGAACCATCGCCGCACCGGCCGCGGTGCATGAGGTGCCATGGGACGATCTCCTCGGCCGCCTCCTTGCGCACTACGCCCCGGTGCCGTCTAGAATTGCACACCGATAAGCCTTCCGGCAGTGCATGCAGCAGTCAACCCAATCGATTGCACAATTCCTCCAGGTGCTGAGAGCGACGGCGATTCCCTGCGAATTCCCTGCCGCGTTCCTCGAAGAGTCCTTGCTAGAACAATTCGTCTGCGGCGTCAGGGACGTCCGCCTGAAACGACGGCTCCGCGCCAAAACAGCTATTGCTCTCGAGCAGGCAGTGGAAGAGGCTCGCGCTGCCGAGTTGTCGGAGCTATCCACGACCGACATGGGCCGCGCTCGCCCCTCTCTTTTCCCGTCTCCAAAAGCCTGCATGGTGGACGAGCTCGCACCGCTGGACGACTCCGACAACGACGACCAGATCGCCTGCATGCGCATAACGGGACGAAAGGCACGCCGCCCTTCCGCCAACCACCCCAGTCCCTGTTTAGGGTGCGGAGGGGATCATCAAAGGCCAGACTGCCCTTTCAAATCCTCCGTGTGTCGTTGCTGCGGCCGCAAGGGCCACCTAGCCGCTGTCTGCAGAACTCCAGCTACACCGTCTGCTGCGTCCCCAGCTGCCAGACCTCCACCCAAACAACACGCTACTCCGCCGAAGCGCCCAAATCGCCGGACAAACCCACCTACTGACTGCTTCGCCCTCTCCGAGACTCCACCGGCCGTCTGCTATGACACCACAGACAGTACGTGCCTAAAGACAGTGGTTTGTCTGGAGGGGGTGGGAGTGTCCATGGAGGTGGATTCCAGATCTTCCCGTTCGATTTTGTCCTGGGCGCAGCTCTCAAAGTTGCGCCCTACCCTAAGGAAGAAGGATCTCTCTCCCTCCCTGACCGTCCTTAAAGACTACCAGGGTCCCGCAATTCCCACTCTGGGAAAATGGGTCATTTCACGGGTCCCTACCCGTTCTGGTGGTGGCAAATCCCCTCTCCGCTATCATCGGTCTGGACTGGTTTAAAGCCCTGGGCCTGTCAGTACAAGGAGTGCATAGCGTGCCGGCCAACTCCCCGGTTAAGGAAGTGTTGGACGAGTTTAGCGACGTTTTCGATGGGCGTTTGGGCGCCTACAAAGGCACCCCAGTATCGCTCAACGTAGACCCTCAGGTTGCTCCCATCCGTCTGAAGGCCCGCAGGTTGCCGTTCGCGCTGAAGCCCAAGGTGGAGGCGGAGTTGGACCGTTTGGTGGCGCAGGGCGTGCTCGAACCCGTTGACCAGGCAAAATGGGACACCCCAATAGTGGTCCCCATTAAGCCCGACGGGTCCGTCCGCATATGTGCCGATTACAAATCCACCATAAACCGAGGACTTCAGGCGAACCCATACCCAGTTCCGGTTGTGCAGGACCTACTCCACTCGTTAGGAAGGGGCTGCATATTCACGAAACCGGATATGGCGCAGGCCTATCAACAGCTCCCGGTGGACGATGAGGCTGCTGAGGCACAGACCATCGTCACCCACCGAGGGGCTTTTCGCTGTCGCCGCTTACAATTCGGCGTTTCCGTGGCCCCGGGGATCTTCCAGAGCCTCATGGAGCGTTTGGTCCATGGGCTCCCTGGCATCGTTCCTTATTTTGACGACATTCTGATAGCTCCATCCAGCATATCAGAACTCGCCAAAGTATTACGGAAGGTCCTCTCGATTTTCAGGGGCGCGGGCTTAAAATTGAAGCGTAGCAAATGCACATTTGCTGCGCCGCGGGTCGAATTCCTGGGCTTCATGATTGATGCCCGGGGAATTCACCCCACCCCCTCAAAGGTCGAGGCAATCCAAAACGCCCCCACACCTGCCTCTAAAGCAGAGCTGCAGGCATTCCTTGGCCTTTTGAATTTTTACGCGCCATTTATCCCCCACAAGGCATCGTTAGCCGAGCCGTTGCATCGGTTACTCGACCGATCCACGGCCTGGCGCTGGGGCAGCCGTGAAGCCCAGGCGTTCGCGGCTGTTAAAGCTATGCTAACATCAGAGGCTGTCCTAGTCCAGTATGATGACAGGCTCCCTCTGATTCTGGCATGCGATGCCTCCCCATTTGGCCTGGGGGCTGTCCTGAGCCATGTCCTGCCCGATGGCTCAGAGGCCCCCATTGCTTTTTATTCCCGGACTATGTCTCCCACAGAGAGAAACTACAGTCAGATAGACAAGGAGGCTCTGGCTGTGGTGTCCGGGATTAAAAAGTTCCACACCTATCTGTATGGGCGGACCTTTTCCGTGGTTACCGACCACAAGCCTCTCCTTGGGCTGTTGGCTGGTGACCGTCCGCCCCCCCCCCATCCTCTCTCCCAGGATGACCCGGTGGACGGAGTTCCTAGCAGCGTATGATTATACGCTGCTATACCGTCCAGGCAAGCAGATAGGGCACGCCGATGCCCTTAGCCGCTGCCCCCTCCCCGAGGTGGACCCCACGCCTGTTCCGTCTCTCTCCGTCCTGGCCGTTGCGGAGTCCGACATTCCCTTGTCCTCTTCGGACGTCGCTGCCCACTCCCAGTCTGACCCTGTCCTCTCTCAAGTTTCCCAATGGGTCCTGAGTGGGTGGCCTTCGGGCAGCGTGGCCGATGAGTTTCGGCCCTACAAGACACGCCAGATGGAGCTTTTGCTCCATTGTGGCTGCTTGTGCTGGGGGGACCGGGTCATCATTCCTCCTCCCTTGTGACACCAGGTGCTACAGTCTCTTATTTATTTTATTATTTTATTTTATTTATTTTATTATTTTATTAAATTTATACCCCGCCCTTCTCCTTGTTAGGACCCTCTCCATGCTACCCACCCGGGCATAGCTCAAATGAAGGCATTAGCCAGAAGCTATGTTTGGTGGCCCGGCTTGGACGCGGAGGTAGCCACCTGGGTCGCTTCGTGTCCAACCTGCCAGTCATCACGTCCTGCCTCGCCGGTGTCTCCCCCTAGGGAATGGGACATTCCCAAGAGCCCTTGGTCCCGAGTCCACATCGACTTCGCGGGTCCCTTCCACAGCCAGTCCTTCTTGTTGGTGGTGGACGCCTACTCCCGCTGGGTGGAGGTGGTCCTCATGGCCTCTACTACGGCGGAGAGCACGGTCCGGGCTTTGCGACGCCTGTTCGCGACGGACGGATTGCCGGACATCCTTGTGTCCGACAACGGCCCGCAGTTCCATTCCACCACTTTCCAGGAATACCTGGCCGCACAAGGGATCCGCCACGCGCCAGTAGCTCCCTAGCACCCGGCGTCCAACGGCAGTGCGGAACGAGCCGTGCGCTCGGCCAAGGAGGCCTTGGCCCGGCTGGATAAGGGAGACTGGCCTGCAAGGGTGGCTGCTTACCTCATGGGTCAGCATTCCACTCCTTGCCTGGCCACAGGGAAGAGCCCCGCTGAGCTCTTGATGGGTCGACGCCTGCGGACCACTTTGGACAGACTGCACCCCGACTACGACGGGGTGCAGCAGAGCAACCTGGGGGAACCCCCTTCCTGCCTCTTTGCCAAGGGTGACCTGGTCTGGGCTAGGAATTATTCGGGGGATCTGCGCTGGGTGCCAGCATCCATCATTGACCTAACCGGCCCCTGTTCCTATAGGGTCGGGCTGTCCGATGGAACTGAGTGGCGGCACCACCTGGATCAGCTGAGGCGCCGCCTACAATCGCCGTCTGTTTCCGCTCCAGGCCAGTCCGGCCCGTTGACCGCATTTTGGCCACATCGGGTGGATCAAGCCGGGGCGCAAGAGGGTTTGCAAGTTCCAAAGTTTTTTGTTTCAGACTATTCGTACAACCAACAGTTCGAGGCGCCACCATTCTGCGGAGAATCTTCACACATTGCCCCGCAAGGAGAATCAACAGAACACTTTGACAATTACCAATGGCCGCACCCCTCTACAGGGCCGATCTCCACCCCCCCTCGCTTTAACTTATAGGGGTTGTCATCCTCGCCTCAGCTGACTCCACCTGACGCAACCTGGGACTCCACTCCCCGGGGGGAGGAGCCCCAACAGGAGCCTCGCAACCCCACGAGTTCTCCGGCGCAACCGAGGCGTTCTGGGTGGATCAGACACCGCCCCGCCTATTTAAAGGACTATGCGTGCGCAGCCATTCGGACTAACAGTTATCAGTAATGCATGCGCACTGACTGGGGGAAAAGGGGTGTTATGTTCTCAACCCACGGCCAGACATTCAGTCTGGGGAACTGAGATCAACCCACGGCCAGACATTCAGTCTGGGGAACTGAGATTGACCCACGCCCAGACATCCAGTCTGGGGGAACTGAGATTGACCCGGAGGTCTGTTAAACACTGTAACAACCAGTCGCGTCTGATTGGCCGAGACGTGACTGGCCGGGCCAGACTTTCTGTCTGGCTAAGGTTTTTTCTGCCTTGTGCTAAAGTATAAATAGCTATCGAAGTCTGTGTTAGCTGGCTCTCTTGTTACCTGTATATAATTCTTGCTAGTTGTAAATAAACCTGTTCCAATGACTAGCCTGACTCGGACTGAATTCCTGCAAACTTAACAGAAGACATAGCACTTCTTTCTTTAATTTTTTACCTTTTAATAACTTTGTGAGGTAGGCAGCTTAAGAGATAGCAGCTGGCCAAAATTATGGGTAAGTGTTGATAGCTGAGGCTGCCTTTGAATGAGGATCTCCTAGTCCTACATGCTACTCTGTTTTCACCATCATTATAAACCACTTTAAGATTTGTACAATGAAAAATGTACAAATACTTTGAAGGGACATAATAATAGTAGAATCGGTAGAATTACTGGGACATAATAATAACTTGCTATTTTGCTCCTGTAAGAATTAGAATTGCCTCTGCCATTTGCTTCTACCAGTGATCTAACTCCTGTTATCTTGGTTTTGTATACAACTCAGTGCCTGGTGCAGGGTATGTCATGGCCTGGCAGGGTTACATTGGGCAAATACCTCTGTTGCTAAGCACCCAGCCCCCCTGTAACTTGCTGCATAGCCAATGCAGGGCTACAAGGAAGGCGTGGGCCAGGGGGCCAGAATTGGGTACTAAGCTGATGTCTTTGAAGGTATAAAAGGACACCATACCTTCCCCAAGGTGTGGCCTTCCTTACATGCACCTTGTCTGTATATTCATGGAATGGTCTACCCAGCTCTTTGCTTTGATCAAAAATAAAAAGCTGTTTCTTTTTCAAGCCTCCATTTAAGCTCTGCTTTTGGTCTATCATTGACTTAAGCACATCACCAAACCTTACATTTTTCTGGCACCCAATTTGGGGCTTGAAGGCACTGTTTTCCTTTGAGGTCAACCTGCAGGAAGGATGAGACCCTCTAATAATAGTACACAAAAAATTATTTAGAAAATAGAGCTTGGGGCACGGCCAGCTGTCGGGCCGAGTGGGTGTGAGAACAGGTAGCTCCGCAGCACACAGTCAATTTCCAGCCATCTGGTGGGCTTTCGCAGCTGAATGGGGGTCTTGGAGGGACACCCAAAAAGTGGGATGTTCTGCTGATCGCGTACAGATGGTGGAGGGCGGAGGCTCAGAGCGTGAAGCAGGATAAATCTCTTAGAGATTGGACTGGGAGAAGATGACCAGCAATTGCCAACCTGAAGGGCTGACAGCTGGACAAAGTAAGTGAGAACTAAGCAGAACAATGGTGGACTGTATCTGGCTGTAATTAGTTCCAATCAATGAAGTCGAAAGAGGTCATTGGGAGGAGTTTCCCAGGTGGAAATAGAGAAGAAGTAATCACAACTGAAAAGAAGGGTGGAGGCAACTTCACCTGTTTAAAGAAAGAACAGTAAGAGATGGTGAGGCAAAGATAGGAGAACAAGGGAGAATAAGATGGATTGGCTGGAACAGGAATACTCTTTTGTTTTCTCTTCATTTTACCAATTTGATTAGACAAAGGGATATTATTTGGATTAATGTAAGATTGGAGAAGAAGACTGGGACAGCAACAATGGGAGAGCTCAACAGCGTGAAAGTTTAGTGATTAATGGCTTCTCTTCGAGACTGTGACAGTGCTTTTTCAGAACAGAAATACGAGACAGGGTGACAGCGACTGGTCAAGGGGAGGAAACACCGGTGAGATACGTGTGAGAGGGGGAAGCTGGAAGAAGAAGGGACTATATTGGCATTTTGAATTGCTATTAACTATTAACTTAACAAAGATAGGGACAGATAGAAAACAAGGTACTTAATTAACGGGGGCAGACACGAGTCCATCAGGCCAATGATCTATGGAGAAAATGGTTTAGAGGGAGAGTTAAAATTTGTTTAAAGATCTACAAGTCATGTTACAAGGTATGCAAGAGGCGATGAAATGAAATCATGAGGAACTGAGGAAAGAGATTGGAGAAGTAAGAAATGATACAGGAGAACTGAAGGAGATAATGCAGACGATGAATGAGAAATTTGAATCCTATCAACAACAAATCACGAAAAACAAGCAAAAAATACAAGAAATGGAAGTGAGGATGGAAAAAGAAGAAAAAAGAGTGGATGAAATTAGCAAAAAATTAATTCAGGCAAACAGGGAGTTGGAAAATATGGTCGTATTTCTAGAATCCAAAAAATCAGCTCATTATCTACGCTTCTAGAATGTAAGAGAGGAAAGCGGAGAAGACATACTGGAAATCATGACAGAATTATTAGCGAAAGCACTTGGAATTGAGAAAGAAGAGTTGCTGATGGAGATGGACAAAACCTACAAAGTACAGACGAATTATGCGAGGAGACATAATCTACCAAAGGAAATACATGTTACATTGGTGAAGAAATCAATCCGAGATGAAATACTACATAGAATGAGAGACAAACCGATAGAATATGGAGGAAAGCAACTAATAGTCCTAAAGCAAATACCAAGAAGGGTCAGAGAAATATGAAGACCTTACCAATTCTTGACTTCCAAACTAATCAAATATAACATCAACTTCAGGTGGCTGATACCGGAAGGCATTATGGTCTCGTGGCAGGATGAAAGACATAGAATAGACACCGTAGACAAGGCGGAGGAATTCTACAGCCAATATGTTAGCAATTTAAGAATAAGTGGAAGAAACAGAAGCAACGAAAGCAAAGGAAGGAAGAGACTCAAGACTAGTGGAAAAATAAAATAAAGTACTACAAATTAAAGAGAGAGGAGTGGGAAAGGAAGAAAAGATGGACAACTATGAGAGAAGATACCATGAACCAAAAGAAGTCTGAACAACAAGAAGCACAAGACCAAGGTACCAATAGAGAAATGCAAGAGGAGATAAAAATCCTATCACTTAACATCAATGGACTAAACTCACCCACCAAAAGAAGGAAAATATTTAATAAATTAAATAAATTAAATTTGGACATAATAGCAATACAAGAAGTCCATACAAAAGAAAAACAAAAACAACTGTTAGAATATCCCAAACTAGGGATTGCATATACCTCATTAGCACAAAAAACCAACAACAGAGGAGTAGTCCTATATATTAAAGAGGCGATTTTGGTTAAACAAATTTATAAGGTTGAAGAAGGAAGGATCTTGATAGTTGAGATAGAAATAAATCTGAAGAAAATTCTATTAGTAGAGATCTATGCTCCGAATGGAGGACAAGAGCAATTCTACAGGAAATTACATAACATTATTTGTGATATATCACACAATAAAATCTATATCCTGGGAGATTACAACACAATAATTGATTTAAAAAAAGATTATAAAAGCGACAAAAAGAAAAAGGGAAAGAGAAGAATGTTACCAAAAACTTTCTTCAAAATGGTAGAGGAATTGAAAATAAAACATATTTGGAGAGAGAGAAACCAGGGTATAAATCAATATACTGTACATATTACTCAAACAGACATCAATCATGGTCTAGAATTGATATGGTCTGGACATCAACAGAATTGCAATCAGATGTGAAGGAAGTTGAAATTGACCCGAATCTCTGGGCAGACCACAATCCCATGAAAATAAGTTTGTTAGGGAAAAAGAGGATGACAAGATGGACACTGACAAGATCGATTTTAAAAGATGAAAAATTTAAATTAACAATGACTAAACAATTGCCTCACTTCTTTAAAGAAAACAGAAAAGAAGATACATTTCTACAAAATTTATGGGATATGGCAAAAGCATACATGAGGGGAGTTGCCAAATTTTATATGGCAAAAGAAAATAAATTAAAAAGCAAAGAGGGAATTCTTTGGAAAAAGAATACAAAAGACTAGAGGAGAAACTACAAGATAAGCCACAAGAGAGAAATATAAAACAACAAATAGACTTAATTAGACATAAATTGAATCTACTTGAAAAGAAGGACTTGGCACAACAGATAAAAAAGATAAACCAAAATACTTTTGAGAACGCTAACAAGCAGGGGAGATGGCTATCATATAAATTGAAAAAACAAACAGAGAAGAGATGGATTAACAAATTACAAGATGGAGAACCCAGAAGCATCACGGCGGAACAGCAGGGGAAATAGCGAGCTCTGAGCGGACTCACGAAAACCCCAGTCGATGAACCGTCATCGGGAGGCCCTTTGGGCCAGAATCTGTCCTGAAGGGATGGTGAAGAAAGAGAGGTGTTTCTGTGACCACGAGGAACAAGGCAAGCTCCTCGGCAGGTCCAAAGCAAGCTCTCTAGTCTGGCAGCAGGGGCGGTGGCCATCTTTAATGACCAAACACTAGGAAGAGACCATATTAGGACTTACTTAGTGGTGATAAGAGTGGCTAAACGCGAGTATTGTGCCACCCTTATTGCGTCCGCGGATAACCGCCCTGCCGCCCTGTTTGGGGTGACCCGCTCCCTCCTTCAACAGAGGCTCCGGGAAGCCCCCCGGCAGGGTCGAGCATAAGAATTTGGAGTCTATCTGCAAGACAAAATCACTCAGATTCGGAACAAGTTGCCCTCCACTGAAAGTTGTCCAGTCGGTTTATCCGATGCTGGTCTTGAGACAACATCTTGGGAGGAGTTTGACTTTATTACTACCGAGCATGTGGACAGGTTGTTGAGGAGCCTTAGGGCCACCACATGTTTATTGGACCCGTGTCCCTCCTGGCTTGTACTGGCATCCTGGGAGGTTACACGAGGCTGGCTCCAGGACATTGTGTCTTTGAGCGAGGGGTTCTTACCTACTGCCTTGAAAGAGGCGGTGGTGAGACCTCTCCTCAAAAAGCCTTCCCTGGACCCAGCATTGTTGGAAAATTACCATCCGGTCTCCAACCTTCACTGTCTTGCGAAGGTTGTAGAGAGTGTGGTGGCTCAACAGTTTCCTCGTCACCTGGCCGACGGTACCCGGAGAAGACCCTCTCTGTGGGAGCGGATTGGACGAAGGGATGTATAGGGCAGAAGGCGGTCTCGTATATAGCTAGGCCCCGAGCCATGGAGCGAGTTGAAGATGGTCGTCAACACCTTGAAGCGCACTCGAAAGGCCACAGGCAGCCAGTGCAGCTCGCGCAGGAGAGGTGTTATGTGGGCTTCCCTTGGGGCACCCATAATCACCCGCGCGGCCGCATTCTGCACTAACTGTAGCCTTCGAGTGCACCTCAAGGGGAGCCCCATGTAGAGAGCGTTACAGTAAACCAGCTGGGATGTCACAAGCGCTTGAGTGACTGTGCGAAGGGCCCCCCGGTCCAGTAAGGGGTGCAACTGGCGTATCAGGTGTACCTGATAAAACGCGCTCCTGGCCACGGCCGTCATATGGTCCTCCATGGACAGCCGAGAATCCAGGAGGACACCCAAGTTGCGCGCCCTCTCCACGGGGGCCAGTTGTTCGCCCCCAATGGCCAGTGTTCGACTTATCTGGCTGAACCGGGGTGCCGGAAACCACAGCCACTCGGTCTTGGACGGGTTGAGCTTGAGTTTGTTACTCCCCATCCAGACCCGTACGGCCTCCAAGCACTGGGACAGCACCTCAACGGCATCGTTGGGGTGGTTTGGGGTGGATATGTACAGCTGGGTGTCGTCAGCGTACAGATGGTATTCCACCCCAAAACCACGGATGATCTCGCCCAGCGGCTTCATGTAGGTGTTGAACAGAAGTGGCGAGAGGACCGACCCCTGAGGAACCCCACATGTGAGGGGCCTTGGGGCCGACCTCTGCCCTCCTGTCAACACCCATTGCGACCGACCAGAGAGGTAGGACGAGAACCACCGCAGAACGGTGCCTCTCAGCCCCAACCCCCCCAATCGGTGCAATAAGATACCATGGTCGATGGTATCAAAAGCCGCTGAGAGGTCTAATAGGACTAGGATAGAGGAGCAACCTCTATCCCGTGCCCTCCAGAGATCATCAACCAACGCGACCAATGCCGTCTCAGTGCTGTGACCGGGTCGGAAGCCGGACTGGCGCGGGTCTAGATAATCAACTTCCTCCAGGTGACGAGGAAACTGTTGAGCCACCACACTCTCTACAACCTTCGCAAGACAGTGAAGGTTGGAGACCGGACGGTAATTTTCCAACAATGCTGGGTCCAGGGAAGGCTTTTTGAGGAGAGGCCTCACCACCGCCTCTTTCAAGGCGGTAGGTAAGAACCCCTCGCTCAAAGACGCGTTCACAATATCCTGGAGCCAGCCTCGTGTCACCTCCCAGGATTCCAGTACAAGCCAGGAGGGACACGGGTCCAATAAACATGTGGTGGCCCTAAGGTTCCTCAGCAACCTGTCCATATCCTCGGTAGTGACAAAATCAAACTCCTCCCAAGGTGTTATCTCAAGACCAGCATCGGACAAATCGACTGGATCACTTTCAGTGGAGGGCAACTCGTTCCGAATCTGAGTGATTTTGTCCTGCAGAAACACTCCAAATTCCTCTGCTCGACCCTGCAAAGGGGCTTCCCGCGGCCGCAGGTGAAGGAGGGAGCGGGTCACCCCAAACAGGGCGGCAGGGCAGTTTTCCTCGGACGCGATAAGGGTGGCACAATACTCACATTTGGCCACTCTTAACGCCACTAAGTAAGTCCTAATATGGTCTCTCACTAGTGTTCGGTCAGCTTCGGATCGAGAAGATCTCCACCTACTCTCTAGGCGTCTCTTGCGGCGTTTCATCTCCCGCAGTTCCTCGGTAAACCAAGGGGCCTGGGTGACTCGACGCCGCATGAGAGGCCGCAAGGGCGCGACTCGGTCCAAGGCCCCCGTGGCCGCACTATACCATGCGGCCACTAGGTCCTCAGTCGAGTCGCGGGGCAGGGACACATGTATTGGCCCAAGCTCCCTCTGGAACCTTTCCGCCTGGGGCGGAACCAACTCGATGTCTCCGGTTCCGCCTCCCTGCGGTGGGGTGTGACGGTTGGAAAGTCCATCCGAAGGAGAGAGTGATCTGTCCATGGCAAGGGTAAGATGACTAAATCCCCTGTTCCGAGATCACTTCTCCACTGTCCAGAGACAAAAATCAGATCCAGCGTGTGTCCTCCCTCGTGAGTGGGGCCCTGAACTACTTGGGTCAGGTCCATGGCCGTCATGAAAGCCATGAACTCCCGGGCTGCCTCGGATGTTTCGCCCACCGATGGCAGGTTAAAGTCCCCCATGACTACCAGTCTGGGGGTCTCCACCGCCATCTCGGCGATCACCTCGAGTAGCTCGGGCAGGGCTGCTGTTACATAGCGGGGAGCCAGGTATACAATCAGCAAGCCCAACTGCCTCCCTAGGCCCCACTTCACGAAGAGGGACTCACAGCCGGTCGTCTGAGGCACAGTGGTTTCCCTCGGCTCCAGACTTTCCTTAACAATAACCGCCACCCCCCCCACCCCTGCCTAGGGCCCGAGGCTGATGAAATGCACGGTAGCCTGGTGGGCACATTTCCACGAGGGGTAAACCCCCCTCGGGGCCCAACCAGGTCTCTGTAATTCCCACCAGGTCCGGGTCCCCCTCTGACACAAGGTCATTTATGAGGGGGGCTTTGTTCACCACGGACCTGGCGTTGCAGAACATCAGCCTGGGGCCCCGGCTCTGTAGTCCCTGACCGCCTAGCCCATGAGCGGAGCACAGGGGGTTGGGGCAAGCGACCGCTCGTAACCAGCGACCACGAGCCCCTGACCCACGGTGGACATCCTGTCTCCCACCGCTCCTGCCCCTCCCCAAGACTGACCGAATGGGACGGCCCTCAACAGAAACGACCCCCGATCCCCCCTCCCTAATGGACCCATCCTTTATCCTACTTCCGCCGGCCGGCCCTATATCTTGACCCCCCTCTGACTGAATAAACCCTCCCCCCACCCCAGAACCCCTTAAAAGCCGAATTAAAAATTTATTTAAAAACCCCCTAAGTCCGCGCTTCCAAGACCGAGTGGCTGTGGTTTCCGGCACCCCGGTTCAGCCAGGTAAGTCCAACACTGGCCATTGGGGGCGAACAACTGGCCCCCGTGGAGAGGGCGCGCAACTTGGGTGTCCTCCTGGATTCCCGGCTGTCCATGGAGGACCATGTGACGCCCGTGGCCAGGGGGGCGTTCTATCAGGTACGCTTGATACGCCAGTTGCGCCCCTTACTGGACCGGGTGGCCCTTCGCACAGTCACTCAAGCACTCGTGACATCCCGGCTGGACTACTGTAACGCTCTCTACATGGGGCTCCCCTTGAGGTGCACTCGAAGGTTACAGTTAGTCCAGAATGCGGCCGCGCGGGTGATTATGGGTGCCTCAAGGCAATCCCACATAACACCTCTCCTGCACGAGCTGCACTGGCTACCTGTGGCCTTTCGGGTGCGCTTCAAGGTGCTGACGACCATCTTTAAATCGGTCCATGGCTCGGGGCCTAGCTACATACGAGACCGCCTCCTGCCCCATACATCCCTTCGACCGATCCGCTCCCACAGAGAGGGCCTTCTCCGGGTACCGTCGGCCGGGCAATGCCGGTTGGCGACGCTCAGGGGAAGTGCCTTCTCTGTGGCGGGCCCAGCCCTCTGGAACGACCTACCCCCCGATCTACGCATCACCTCGGACCTCCGCCTCTTCCGCCAGCGTCTCAAAACGTATTTATTCCAACAAGCCAGCCTAGCATAACCCCCCATTTCTGACTTTTATTTGTATAAATTTTAATTCTTAAGGTTTTATAAGGGTTTTTTAGCACGGGATATAATTTAATAGTTTTTTAATAATGCATTTTTGTAATTTTGTATGGTTTTTTAATATTGCCTGTGCGCCGCCCTGGGTCCTTGCAAGGAGAAGGACGGGGTATAAATTTGAAAAATAAAAAATAAAAAAAAATAAAAAAATAATACCGCTCTGAAATCAGGGCAATCCAGACCAAGTTTAGAGCAAGAGCGGTGAACAAATGGAGTGTAGAGACCAGGAAGAAGGCTGGCCAACCCAAGGGTAAAAAAGCTTTAATTTGGAACTTTTAATTTGAAAAATTTTTGGTGATCTAAAATAGTGGCTAAGTGGCGTTTGGAAATGAAAAGAGGGGAAGAGAAAGAGGGTGAAAATTGTGACTGCCCAAGAGCTTTGTGGCTAAAATATTTGGACTAAACATCAAAACATCAAAAAAGGGGAAGGAAAGACACAGAGAAAATAGAAAGATCTATATTGAATGGATTTGGAATTTTTGGACCCTTGAAAATATCTTCAGTTTACTGATTTGACTTATTGGGAAAGTGTAAACACCATCTACTGGAAGGAAGAGAGTACAACAACATCTGGCAAGAAATAACAGTGGAAAATTTTAACCTTGAGCACAGAGCACAGAAAAGATAAGTGGAAAAGTGCTAAGGAGTGTACAGCTTGTCTTGGCTATTTTGATTTTGTTTTGCAATGAGGGAGAAAGAAAATTAAAAGCTTTGGAATAGACTGATTTACCCTGGGACTGTATACTACAGCTGGAAAATTTGGAAGTAAGAAAGAGACTCAATTAAATGTGGTAAAATACAAAATATTAAACATTTGTTAAACTTGTTAAATTTGAACATGGAATGTGGGATGTTTGAAAGACATCCCACATTCCTTATTTGACAAAAGACAAATAAGATGGGGGAAAAAAATCTGAAAATAAAAGTCAGCTAGGCAATCATAAACAACTTAAAAGTAAAGAGAATAATAGTGGGGACCAAAAAAGAGGAATCCTAGGGAGGGTTACTCAAATAAATCAAAGAAGAATGATAGGGGAAAGCCAGAAGTTATACAAAAGGGGGGGGGGAGAAGAAAAAAGGGAATCTAAGAGTAGGAGATAGAAGGAGAAAATGAAAGCTGAAGAAAAATAGAACATCAAAGAGAGGAAGAGATGAACTGAGAGAAAATGATTAGGAAAAGAGGAAAATGGAAAAAAGAGATATTGGTAGAAAATGAAATATATGGATATTGTTGATAGCTAAATAGAATATTATTTTTAACTGTAGATAACCAATTAAATGAAATGTTTGTTATATTAAAATGAAATTTGATGATATATGCTGCATACAAAAACTAGAAATAATAAATGGAAAATGAAATGATAAAGTTGATATATTATTTATGGACGGACGGAAAATGATTTTGTTTATTTTTAAGATGGTAATTTGGAAAGAAAATGTGGAGCCGAAATTAGAAATGATGTGATGTAAAATTAATTATGCATAAGATAAGAGAAAATGTAAAAAGGGGGCAAAACCCGGTCAACACTCTGTTTGTAAAGAGGTTTTGAAATTTGTAACAAAAACAAATTTATGCAAAAAAACCAAAAACAAATTACAAGAGGAAGGGGGTGGGGGGAATGTTACCAAAATGAGGAGAAGAAAAAGATAGCCCAGAAATTTTATGAGAAACTATACAAAGTGACCGACTGCCAGGCAGAAGGGAAAATACTGCTATGTCTTGAGAAAGCGGAATCGCCAAAAATCCTGGAAGAAATAAAAAATATGCTAAATGAAGAAATAAGGTTGAAGAATAAGGTTGAAGGTTGAAGATGCGAACCAAAAACAAAAAAACAATAAGACACCAGGTCCTGATGGACTACCGATAGAAACATACAAAGAACTGCCAGGTGGTCTAGGAGAAACTCTACTTGAAATATATAATGTAGTGTTGGAAGAAGTGAAGATACCACCATCATGGGTGGAGGCAAACATCGTGCTGATACCAAAAGAGAATTCAGACAGGGTACTAATTAAGAACTATAGGCCCATATCCATGCTAAATACAGACTACAAGCTATTCACTTTAATAATAGCCAAACGTTTAAAAAGATTCCTAAATGAGTTTATACACACTGACCAAAATGCTTTTCTACCAAAACGACAAATGAAAAATAACATAAGAATAATATTAGATCTCCTAGAATATTACGAGTTACATAGTGGAACACAGGTGGCACTGTTATTTTTAGATGCGCAAAAAGCTTTTGATAATGTTAATTGGGAATTTATGCTACAGCAATTGAAATACATGGAATTTGGCGATAAATTTTTAAACATGTTTCGGGTGATATACTCTAACCAAGAAGCTAAAGTGATAGTGAATAGAGAGGTGACAAAAAGTTTTAAATACAGAAAGATAGGAGGCAAGGGTGTCCTCTATCCCCATTGCTATTTATATTGTCTTTAGAAATGTTAACAAGGATAATACGGAAAGACACTCAAACTAAAGGTCTGGAAATTAGGAAAGAAGTCTACAAATTGCAAGCATTTGCAGACAACTTAGTTTTTATTCTTGAAGAACCATTAAAGTCGGGTTTCAGGCTGATTTTTTTTATTATTATTAAATTTATATCCCGCCCTTCTCCAGAAGGACCCAGGGCGGCGCACAGGAATTAAAGCATACAAATATAACAATATAAAATTTAAAAATATTAAACTCCCAACCTGTGCTAAAATCAATTAAAATCCCCAATTTAAAACTGTCTAAAAACAGTCACAGCGGAAGGTTACGCTAGGCCGGCTTGATGGAAGAGGTGTGTCTTTAGACACTGGCGGAAGAGGCGGAGGTCAGAGATGATGCGTAGTTCAGGGGGTAAGTCGTTCCAAAGGGTAGGGCCCGCCACAGAGAAGGCCCTTCCCCTGGGTGTCGCCAACCGGCATTGCCCGGCCGACGGCACCCTGAGAAGGCCCTCTCTGTGGGAGCAGATCGGACGAAGGGATGTATGGGGCAGGAGACGGTCTCACATATAACTAGGTCCCGAGCCATGATGGAGGTACTACAAGATTACAGGAAAGTAGCCAGATGGAAAATTAACAAAGATAAAACTAAAATGATAGTTAAAAATATGACAGAGAAGCAGAAGGAATTGGCCAAGGAAATAAATATTCAGATTGAGAAAAAAATGAAATATTTAGGAATCTATATAACAGCAAGGTGTACATCAATCAAAGAGGATAACTATGTTAAGTTAAAAATATGACAGAGAAGCAGAAGAAGAAATTGGCCAAGGAAATAAATATTCAGATTGAGAAAAAAATGAAATTTTTAGGAATCTATATAACAGCAAGGTGTACATCAATCAAAGAGGATAACTATGTTAAGTTAATAAACTACATAAAGGAGGATTTGGAGAGGTGGAAAAATTTGAGACTCTTTCATGGGAAGAATAGCAGTGATCAAGATGAATATTCTACCGAAATTATTATTTTTGTTCCAAAATATTCCCATAAAATTAGATAAAAAGTATTTTGGAAAATTGAATAAAATGACATCGGAATACATTTGGCAAGGGAGGAAACCAAGGATTAAATTTAAACTTCTGCAAGATGTAAAAGAAAGAGGAGGATTTGGTGTACCAGAGTGGGAATTATACCACCAAGCAACAATGCTTACCTGGGTAAAAGAATGGATAGAATTAAAAAATAATAGACTGCTAACACTAGAGGGCCACGACTTACATTTAGGATGGCACGCATTCCTGTGGTATGGGAATCAGGTAGCACATCAATATTTTCAGAGACAATTTATGAGACAGGTGTTATTAGAAATATGGAATAAATTAAAGAGGAAAATGTACAGCAAGGTTCTAATTTGGCTATTAACATTAGAAGCGTTAGTGCACCCAAATCTTATTAACCAGGGAAAACAGGTCACCTATAAAGATATAATAGACAAAGAAGGGAGATTAAGATCGAGGCAAGAGCTAAAAGAGCAAGGGATAGAATTGGAATGGTGGCCCTATCTTCAAATCCAATCACATTACTCGAAAGATATGAAAGAGTGGGGCATTAATAGGGAGTTGATGGAAATAGATAAGATTCTTTTGGGGACAAATGATAAATTGATGAAGAAGATTTACAAATTCTTATTGGAATATAAGATGGAAGAAGAGCAGGTTAAGGAGACAATGGTAGCATGGGTAATAAACTTTGGCTACAATATACATCTGGAAAAATGGCAAGAACTATGGGAAAGGAATAGGAAAATAACATTGGCAATACCGTATAAAGAAAACTTATATAAAATGTTTTATAGGTGGCATCTCCCACCCGCGAGAATAGCCAAAATGTTTAGAAATTTAGCACCAAATTGTTGGAAATGTGATTTCGAATCACGCACGTACTACCATATGTGGTGGTTGTGCCAAAAAACAAAAGAATATTCAAAGGTGGCTGATAGAGATAACCGAAGAGGAAATAGAATTCAAACCAGAACTATTTCTTTTGGGAATCATAAACAATAAACATAACAAGGGGGTAATCTACTTAATAATGCATATTATTACAGCAGCAAGAATGGTCTTTGCCCAAAACTGGAAAAACAGGGAAATTCCACAAGAAGAGGAAGTAATTAGGAAAATTCTGATTTGTGCTGAAATGGATAAATTGATGTGGGAATTGAAGAACAAAGATGAATCAGAATATTATAAGATCTGGGATAAATTTTATCGATTGTTGGAACAAAAAAGGAAAGACCCAAAATAAGCAATGACTAAGATTTATAGAATGGAGATTAGAATTATGTATGAAATTATAATAGTGAAAATGTACAAACAAGAACAAAGCAACATGGGTGGAAATACGATATTTTTATATTTGTAAATACTGAATGCTATTCAGTATCCCCCTCCTCCATTGGGCTGTCTGCGGTATGCTGGGGGGGTAGGGGGGGGAGCAAAAATCCTAGGTACTCACCAGTATGGTGGTGAATCTCTCCAGGCAAAAATCAGGCTTCCTCAGGTTGTGTGGCCATCTACAGGTGAGACTATTGTGGGGGACACCCTCAGGGGTTGTAAGGTGTGAAGTCCAGGGTGGACAGAATACAACATTCTTAGGAAAACCTCTGAGACATAGTCACAAGGATGGGTAATAAGCCTACAGGAGGCAAGGTAAAAAGGGGTAAAATTCCAGATAACAAATCTAAAACTGGAACATTAAAAAGGAGAGTCTCAACGGAACGTTTAGTTCTTGTGTTGTTTTAACTTACGTGTTTGTCTTTGTTGATGTGTTTAAGTGTTTAAAATAAAAAATTTAAAAACATTTTTTTTTAAAAAGGAGAGTCTCTGGCATCAGTGCCCTCCACCTGTGTATCCTTGGCATGAAGTGGTTGGCACTGAAGGGGTAGGAGACCCAGGGAGACAAAAGGAGGAATCAGATACCAGTCAGGAAGAACGAATGGTCCCAGTAGGTGGCGCCAGGAGGAAGGAAACCAAAAAGGTTCCTGAAGGGACAGATCAACTGGACCACACACCGGGTCCAAGGGAGCAGTTGAGACAGAACTCCAATTGCCCCTAAGGGAAATTGTATTGCCTGGAGCTGAGGGGGAGCTACATAAGGTGTGGGTGTATACTCTATTCTCAATGGCTGATTTATATAATTGGAAAAAATCAAACTCCTAATTATGGAGAGAATCCAGATCAGATGCATGCCCTTTTTGCATCCATTTTCTGAACTCACCAGTCTACTTGGGCAGACATAAAAAGTCTGATGGAAATTTTATTAACTCCAGAGGAAAGAAGGATGGTGAAGGGAACCATGGATAAGGCTTTGCAGAAGGATCATGCAACAGATTCAGACTGGACATCTTTACTGGAGGAACTAGATTGGGAACTTCAGTCCATTCGGCTGCAAAACTATCGGACCTTAGTTTGTTAGGACTCAAACAGGGGGTCCCAAAAGTTAAGAACTTAAGGAAGGTCTATCACATTCAACAGAAACAGGATGAAAATCCAGGGGAATTCCTAGAATGCATTTATCAAACCTTTAGGCAATATACCAAATTAGATCCCGAGGCTGAAGAAAATCAGAGAATGGTCAATATGATCTTCATTGGTCAGTCTGCAGACAACATTAGGGCCAAATTACAGAAGACAGCCCCCTCCCAGGAAAGGCAATCTCTGAACTTGTGGAACTAGCATACAAAGTGTATACTAATCAGGCTCAAACCGCAGAAAAGAAGGACCTTCAAAGGGCAAAAAGAAACACAATTTTTCTCCCTGATGCTCTTAGACAGGAAGAGTGAGAGGCCAGGGGAACAACTGCTGGAAGAATTGTACGAGGAGGTGGTTTGCAGACATCGGTAGTTAGAATCCCAGGCCTGGTCAGAGGAAGCGCCCTCCAGTTGGCAAAAGGGAAGAGGGTTAATGTCTACACAGACAGTAAATATGCATTTGGAGTTTTACATGCTCATGGGGCTATTTGGGAAGAAAGGGGTATGCTCACTGCCGGGGGGCGGGGGGGCGGCAATCAAACATGGGCCCCAGATCATAGAATTACTGGAAGCTCACGAGGTTGCAGTCATGCATGTCAGGGGTCATTCCAATGAAGACACCTTGGTGGCAAAGGGAAATAGGGCAGCAGGCAAGGCAGCCAAACAGGCCACTCAGCTGGCCCCTGCATAGGTCTGTCCCCTGATTCCCTATCAGTTGGAGACATCCCTGTCCAAACCATCCTATACTAAAGAGGAAGAAAAATGGGCTCAAGACCTCGGAGCCACTTATAATAATAATAATAGTTTAATTTCTTGACCGCTCCTCTCCCCGTAGGGACTCGGAGCGGTGCACAGGGAAACTAAAACCATAAATACTTGGTCCCAGGATGGGTGGTAGAAGTTAGGACAAAGTGTGGTTGTACCTAAGGTTCCCCTAAGAGCTTTGCTGACCCAATTACACAAAGACACACACTGGGAGGCTAAAGCGCTCGCTGATTTTGCCACCTGATACATGCTGGCAAAAGGCACATATGCCATCGCTAACCAGGTTGCTGCAGCCTGTCTCCGTTGTGCACAAAACAACCCAAAGACAGCATGGAAACTTCCTTTGAGAGTCCTTCTACAGGGCTCATACCCAGATGCTGTGTGGCAAATAGATTTCACTGAGTTTCCCTGGAAACTGGGATTTAGATATCTCTTGATTTTGGTGTATACTTTTTCTGGGTGGGTTGAGGCTTTTCCATGCCGTACAAACAAGGCTAAAGAAGTAGCCCATATCCAAACTCTGTCAGGAAGCCCACCTGCACTGGCTGCAGGCCATTCCCATAGCTTTGCTACAACTCAGAATTGCCCCACGAAAACGTAGTAGCCTTAGCCCCTTTGAACTTCTGTATGGACGTACCTATCCGTTCTATAGTATAGGTGGGGAGGTTATGCATTTGGTGGGGGAGGAGACCCTCCATCAGTATGTGAGCCAGCTCGCTGGGTTTGTGAATTCTCTTTCTCGTTACATGCCGAAAACGAACCCTTGGGCCTGGACCATCCAATGTATCCCTTTCAACCAGGAGACTGGGTCCTAGTGAAATAGTGGAGGCTCAACTCCTCGCTCCAGGAGAAGTGGAAAGGCCAATTCCAAGTGCTGCTGACTACACATACTACCCTGAAGGTGAAAGACCTGTCCTCGTGGGTCCATCATTCCCATGTAAAGAAGTACCCAGACCAGGAGGTGCGGGAGTGGTGGACTGTGACCCCAAATCACAGGGCGACGGAGACTTGGGACTGATGTTTCTTTTCAAACAAAAGGCCACCACCTAATCTGCATTTCTACACCTTCCTCTTGACTTTGCTGACTTGGCCCATTTCGAGGAATGGTAGGACTGCAATACACAGCTATAGGTGCGGTGAGTTTGGCCCTAGTGTTGCTGATTACGCTGACCATGATTTGTCTTTCTGGACATTTTTTCTTCTGGAAC
Source organism: Rhabdophis nuchalis (assembly GCA_039707465.1). Lineage (NCBI taxonomy): Eukaryota > Metazoa > Chordata > Lepidosauria > Squamata > Natricidae > Rhabdophis > Rhabdophis nuchalis. The sequence goes on from CM077650.1 coordinate 4,846,786, forward strand.
TAGCCCGTCCCCAAGGAAGGAGGCATTGCCCCTGTGAACACAAACTGTGACAGTGACAGGTGTGCAACCCCTCTGGGCACTTACGTTTGAAGCACCTTGGGAGTTGGTCCTCTGGAGTCTGTTGGGAGTCTTGGGATTGTGGGCGTTCTACTTAGGAAAAAAAAACCTTGGCTCTGTGGAGAGCCCAGGACTGAGACTACTCCCCAGACCACACCCAATAACGCTCAGCTCCTTGACTAAGTCCAGGGACATGAAGAACCTCTACTTCAGCCACTAACTGGCATGTTTCTGGCACAGACTTTGGGGGTCTGGAATAATAAATATAACAGCAACGGTGGGTCAGCAGCGGCTGTAAGGGGAGCAGCAGCAGCGGGTCCGCAGTGGCGGCAAGGGGGGCAGCGGTGGGGGGGCAGTAGTGGCAGGGGGCAGCGGCAGCAGGGGGGGACAACAGCGGCGGCAGAGGAGAGAGAGGCCACTGAGGAGGCGACCGTCACGGATATGATGCAGACCGCGCGTGCAAGTGATGTGAGCTAAAATGCAGCCAGGTGGGAGGGGCCGCGAAGGGGAGGGGGGCGAGTGAGTGATTGAGAAGACCTTCTGCCATGGTGGCCTGATTTCCTCTCCAGGTGCTCCAGATATCAGGGAGTGCCTGGAGGACGTGGGACTCAGGTAGCCCGGAAATCTTGATAGATTTTTAAAAGGGAGTTCTGGCTATCTGTGAAGCTCCCAAGAGAAAACCCCAATTAATTCACGGTCTTAAGATAAAGTTCAAAAAAACATCCATTTATTAGGATTAACGTCTTGGCTGAACTTCTGGTGTAGCCAGAACTGAAAGTTATTTGATGGCTTCTGAACTTTACCCCCCTATGTCCCCTCCCCTCTGCCTGTCATAAATCACGTTCCCCAATTAGCATCGAAAGTAAATCTATGCATTCGCAGTCACAGGTCATCGTGAGATTCCCTTCCCGACCACCGGAATGTCAAGAATTTTCACTTCATTAGGGCAGCCTGATAATCTTCATGGCAACGTTAGAACGTTGACATGGAGTAGATAAATTTAAGGTGGACCAGAACTCAGAAAGAAGAACTGTATAACTAACTGTAACTTTGGAACTGGGCATCATGGAAAGCTGGGAATTTGAAGAACTACATGAAATTATAAATTATTACAATCATTAAAATCAAGCCTAAAAAGAATTCTGAACCCACAGAAGCAGGGATTTAAAGAAAAAGGGAAAGAAGAAGGGGGGCAAGACAATGAAGGGGTAGAAATGGAGGGAAATAAAAAGCAAACAAAAAACTCCATTGGTCTTGGCAGTGGTGAAGGGGGGATGTGTCCCAACAAAAGGGAATAAAAAGCAGACAAAAGATGTTTCGGAGGTTGACAGTGGCAGAAGGAAAATTATAATAGGAGGTTATGCCCCAACAAAGAGAAATATAAACAATTTCTTTGATGGTGGAGTGGGGAAAATTGAAGAGGGTGGACGTGTCAAAACAAAAAAAAGGGGGGGAAGGCAGGAACAGAGAAGTGGGACAAAAGACCTACTAGGAAAAAATTAGACAACTAGAAATTGTTATTATATAAATAAAAAGTTAACTATGAGTTTGTTCAAAACCGCTAATCTCAGAAACTACTGCACCAATCGCCACCAAATTTTGACAGAACGTGAAGTGCAGCACCAATGATACGTACAGATTGTGTGGATATGGCACCTGTGCCAGGTGCACACCACAGAAATGTACAACTGAAGCTCTTCTCAATCGCTCACTCGCCCATCTCCCCTTCGCGGCCCCTCCCACATGGCTGCATTTTAGCTCACGTCACTTGCACGCGCGGTCTGCGTCATATCCATGACAGTCGCCTCCACAGTGGCCTCTCTATCCTCCGCTGCCGCTGCTGTACCCCCCTGCTGCCACTGCCCCCCCCACTGCCACTGCTGACCCGTCGCCACTGCTGACCCGCCGCTGCTGCTCCCCCCGCAGCTGCTCCCCCCGCAGCTGCTGCTGACCCACCGCTGCTGCTCCCTCTGCCGCCACTGCTGACCCGCTGCTGCGGCCTCCCCCACCACTGCCCCCCTGCCACTGCTCCCGCCGCCGCCACTGCTGACCTGCCGCCTCTGCTCCCCCTGCAGCCACTGCTGACCCGCTGCTGCTGCTCCCCCCGCAGCCACTTCTGCCCCCCCTGCCGTCGCTGCCCCCTGCCACCGCTGTCCCCCTGCTGCTGCTCCCCCCGCCGCCGCTGCTGACCCGCCGCAGTCACCACCCGCCGCTGCCACCCCCCCACCGCTGCCCCAACCCACTTCCACTGCCCCCGCCGCTGCCACCCCGCCACTGCTCCCCCACCCCTGCCCAAAACAATAGGTAGGTAGTTAGGTAGGTAGAGGGATAGAGAGAGAGAGGGAGAGATACAGGAGGTAGATAGGTAGAGAGATAGAGCGAGAGTGGGAGAAATACAGGTGGCAGGCAGGTAGGTAGGTAGGTAGGTAAGTAGGTAGGTAGGTAGGTAGGTAGGTAGGTAGGTAGGTAGGTAGGTAGGTAGGTAGGTAGGTAGAGGGATAGAGAGAGAGTGGGAGAAATACAGGAGGCAGGCAGGTAGTTAGGTAGGTAGGTAGGTAGCTAGCTAGCTAGAGGGATAGAGAGAGAGAGGGAGATATACAGGAGGTAGGTAGGTAGGTAGGTAGGTAGGTAGGTAGAGGGATAGAGGGGGGGAAATGCAGTACGGAGGTAGGTAGGTAGGGTAAGAGAGGGAGGGGAGGGAGAGGAAGGGGAAACCGAGGCAGAGAAGGAAGGCGGTTGCTGAGTGGGTCTATGAGGGGAAACTTTTTTATTTAACCAAACTTGGCCACGTGTGGTGGGTACAGCTAGTATCTATATAATTAAAAAGTTAACTATGAGTTTGTTCAAAACCGCTAATCTCAGAAACTACTGCACCAAACGCCACCAACTTTTCACACAACGTTCCTTACAAATGCAGCACAAATAATACGTACAGATTGTGTGGATGGCACACTGGTGCCAGGTACATGCCACACAAATGTAAAACTGCAGCTCTTCTGTGTATTTCCCTCACTCGCTCACTCGCCCCCTCCCCTTCGTGGCCCCTCCCACCTGGCTGCTTTTCAGCTCACGTCACTTGCACGAGCGGTGGAGTGGTCTGTCTCATATCCACGATGGTCGCCTCCTCAGCAGCCTCCCTCTCCTCCTCCTTCGCCACCACCCCCCTCTGCCAACTCCCCCCTGCCAAGGACGCTGCCGAGTCAGCGGCCTCTCCTCTGCTGCTGTTGCCCCCACTTCGTCAACTCCCTCCCCACAAGGCCGTTGCCGAGTCAGCGGCCTCTCCTCCTCCGCCACCCCCCCTCTGCCAACTCCCCTTCCCCCCAAGGCCAATGCTGAGTCCTCTCTCTCTAGGTAAGTAGGTAGAGGGATAGAGGGAGAAATACAGTAGGTAGGTAGGTAGGTCGGTAGAGCGAGAGAGGGAGAGGGAGAGATACGGTAGGTAGGTAGGTAGGTAGGTAGGTAGGTAGAGGGAGAGAGAGAAATACGGTAGGTAGGTAGGTAGAGGGATAGAGGGAGGCATGCAGTAGGTAGGTAGGTAGGTAGGTAGAGGGAGAGAGGCAGAGGGAGAAATACAGTAGGTAGGTAGGTAGGGGGATAGAGAGGGAGGGAGAAATACTGTAGGTAGGTAGGTAGGTAGGTAGGTAGGTAGGTAGGTAGGTGGATAGAGTGAGAGAAGGAAAAATACAGTAGGTAGGTAGGTAAGTAGGTAGGTAGAGGGAGAGAGAGAGAGAAGGAAAAATACAATAGGTAGGTAGGTAGGTAGGTAGGTAGGTAGGTAGGTAGGTAGGTAGGGTAAGAGAGGGAGGGGACAAAGAGGGAGGGGAAACTGAGGCAGAGAAGGAAGGGGGTCGCTGCAGAGGCGTAGCGTGGGGGGTGCAGGGGGGGCCGGCCGCACCGGGCGCAACATCTGGGGGGGCGCTCGCACCGCGCACCCCGCCTGCCTCAGGCCGGCCTCCCGCCTCAGCCCCGTCCCGCCGCCGCCGCCGCCACGACAAAGTTTTGACAATCGCGGGAAGGGAGGCGGAGGCGCCACGGAGCTTCCCCTCCTGCGGCGTCGAGGGAGCGCGGAGAGGCGGGAAAAGGCCAGGCGGCGCCGAACGGGGAAGCCTGGGCAGAGGCGGCGGAGAGAGCCCGGGTGGAAGTCGCTAGCTCCGGCGGCCGGAGGGGTCCCCTGCTCAGCCCACCCGGGGAGGGTCGAGAATGCGAGCGAGGGGCCGGGAAGGAGGAGGAGGCGGAGGAGGAGCTCCCGCTGCAAATTGACACCCCGGCCGAGCAGGAGGAGGGGGGAGGAGGAACACCCCCCCCCGCCAGACACCCCCTTCCGCTCCTCATCCCCCTCCGCCCCCACCCTTTTCCCCCGGGACCCCCCAGCGCCGCGGCCCCTCCCCGCGCAGGGCGTCCCCTCCCGCCCCCCCCCGCCCCCGATGCGCGCACTTTTCCATCTCTTCCCACTTTTATTGTGGTTTGAAAGCGGAGCGAGGGACTATCTGGGGGAGGGTTAGGGGGCGCAAATTACTTGCCTTGCCCCGGGTGCTGACAACCCACGCTACGCCACTGGGTCGCTGAGAGGGACTATGAGGGGAAACTTTCATTTAACCAAACTTGGCCACAGCAACGCGTGGCGGGTACAGCTAGTAGGAAAATATTAAGCTAAGATAAGGGGTTAATTCCTAAATATGACAATAAAATGGAGTTGCTAACTGATTGAATATGATAATGGAAAGATAATTAAATAAAGGTCAAAATACATGGAATATGGACAAATATGAAACTGATATGGGGTTTTTGAAACAGAGGTTTGTGATTCACTTTTTACATGATAATTAAACTGAGTTGCTAATTGATTGAATATGACAATAGAAGGACAATTAAGCATGGGTTAAAATATATGAAACAGATATATATAGAACCTTAAAGATGATGAATAAAGTGAGATGTGTACCATTTGTTATTCTATATAGTAGATTAAGGGAATTGTAATGAACATTGAACAGTAAGAATTGCCATTTATAGACAATTAAGGGTAAACTAATCCAAGATATGGAAAAATGCAGCAGGAACATGAAATATACTTACAATGGGAAACTATTGAGATTTAAAGACAGAATCACAAATTGGGGGCGTGTAAGGATCTTTAATTATATAAAGATAATGCTGAGAATAGCTGGGAATTGTAACCAGGTCTACATCTTGGCCAAAAATAGGCTGGGGTGGGGGTGGGGGGTTAAAAGTAGAATGACTATATATGTATACTCTTTTGTTCTCTTTTTTTAAAAAAGGAGGAAGATATATGTCAAAATTAAATATATATATTGAAAAGGAATTATAAATACCATCAACATAAAAGTGGAGCTTGCTCAGAAGCTGAAATATGCCAAGTAAATGAGATGAAGAGTGAGAAGTAGAGGAGAGAGGTAAGGGAAGAAGAGAGGGATAGGAGAAAGGGCAGGGGGGGGAGAGGAGGAAAGAAAGGAGGAGTGGAAAGGGGAGAGGAAGGGAAAGTAGAGAAGAGAAGGATGACAGAGGGAAGAAAGGAGGTAGGGAGGGGGAGGAGAGAGGGAGAAGAAAGTAATGGATAAGGTATAAATATGGTGTATGGAGAGCAGAAGAGCCAATAATTGCTTTTGGGAGTTGATGGTAAGGTGAATTGACGTAAACATTTAATAATACAATATGATGTTGGCTAGGTATTCTTATGATAAGCATTCTTTGATAAGCATTCTTTGTTCTTGCCACACAAATGCCCCCCCCCCCCATTACAGTCTTCCTGATTTACTTTCAAGTGTGTGCCATGACCTTGCTTTAGCAGCCAGTCCATCAAAACAGCTGTTGTTCCTGTTGCTGGGTGGGGTGGCAGGAATAGCCTTCTTGCCCTGTGCAATACCTCTACTGAGACAACTGATTATGAGGTCAATAAAGCAAATAAGGATTGGAAAATAATTGATCGTCTTAGGAGGACCTTTGGAAAATAGGTTCCCAAGGTTCTTGAGGGGGGAATGAAGGATCAGATGATGGAATGTATGTACAGATGAGGCCCTAGGGATCAGAAGAGATAGGACCCAGGTATGGATGGAATGGACATGAGAGTGAGGAATATGAATTCTGAATTTGTCTTCATTTCTTTGCCTTGACAATTAAGAGCTTTGCTCCTTTCCTGTCTCTCACTGAAGAGGGAGGGGGGTCCCGGGGGAGCTGCCTCAGACAAAAGTTTTAAACTGCTTTTACTTTTCTCTGTGGAAGGAGGGGGGTCATGGGGGAGCTGCCTCAGATAAAACTGCTTGTTCTTTTATTCTGCTCTGCAATAAGAAAGGGGGGGGGGGCTGCACATTAACAGCGAGACAGAAGTTAGCACCTTAAAACCACTACCCAGGATATTAGGAACAAGAATAGCTCGTTTATAAGAAACCCCCCAGAACCACATAGCTGGCACACTTTGCAAGATACCTGTGACCTGGGGTGAAAAACAGGTTATGTGTGTGGGAGGGGCAGGTATGGCGAGAGCCGAGGGCCATATCATATAGGGGAGGGCGCATCCGCTGTTTGCGAGCGGTGGCGCGCTCCGGCCCTCATGGCTCCTCTTGCGACCCAGGGGGTTCTGGATCTCAGGGCCTGGGCCTTCGGCAGATGTTGTGTAACGCCAGGTCCGTGGCTAATATTTTATTTTTTTATTATTTTATTTTTCAAATTTATATACTGCCCTATTCTCCGTGGTAGGACTCAGGGCGGTGCACAGAAAAAGTAAAAACCACAACACATACATATAATATAAAATGGAATTAAATAGTAAAATCTGTGCTAAGAAAAATTAAGACCACTAAAATTAACTTTAAAATTAAACTCGTAATCTATGCCAGGCCAGCCAGATGGAAAAAATGTGTTTTAAGCATCCGACAGAAGAGGCGTAGGTCAGTAATGGTGCGAAGATCGGGGGGCAGGTCGTTCCAGAGGGCCGGACCCGCCACAGAGAAGGCCCTTCCCCTGGGAGTCGCCAGCCGTCATTGACCGGCAGACGGCACCCTGGGGAGGCCCTCCCTGTGGGAGCGGACGGGTCGAAGGGAGGTGTGTGTTAGGAGGCGGTCTCGCAAGTAGCCAGGACCCGTTCCATGGAGCGCTTTGAAGATGGTAGTTAACACCTTGAAGCGCACCCGGAAGACCACAGGCAGCCAGTGCAGCTCGCGCAGGAGAGGTGTTACCCAGGAGTACCGTGAGACTCCCAGAATCCCCTGCGCGGCCGCATTCTGCACAAGCTGAAGTCTCCGGGTGCATCTCAAGGGGAGCCCCATGTAGAGAGCATTGCAGTAGTCCAGGCGGGACATAACAAGGGCTTGAGTGACCGTGCGTAGGGCGTCCCGATCTAGAAAGGGGCACAACTGGCGTATCAGGTAAACCTGATAAAACGCCCCCCTGGCCACGGCTGTCACATGGTCATCCAGGGACAGCCGCGAATCCAGGAGGACGCCCAAGTTGCGGGCCCTTTCCGCGGGCGCTAATGACTTGCCCCCAATAACCAGAGATGGAACTAGCTGGCTATATCGAGACACCGGAAGCCACAGCCACTTGGTCTTGGACGGGTTGAGCTGAAGCTTGTTCCTCCCCATCCAGACCCGTACGGCCTCCAGACCCTGGGACATCACTTCAACGGCATCGTTGGGGTGGTTAGGGGTAGAGATGTACAACTGAGTATCATCAGCGTACTGATGGTACTCTATCCCGAAACCATGGATGATCTCGCCCAGCGGCTTCATATAGGTGTTGAACAGGAGGGGTGAGAGAACCGACCCCTGAGGTACCCCACATGTGAGGGGCCTCGAAGTTGACCTCTGCCCTCCTGTCAACACAAATTGCGACCGGTCGGAGAGGTAGGAAGAGAACCACCGCAATATGGTGCCTCTCAATCCCAACCCCTCTAGCTGGTGCAATAAGATACCATGGTCGATGGTATCGAAAGCCGCTGAGAGGTCTAACAGGACCAGGATAGAGGAACAGCCCCTATCCCTGGCCCTCCAGAGATCATCTACCAATGCGACCAATGCCGTCTCTGTGCTGTGCCCAGGTCGGAAGCCGGACTGGCGCGGGTCTAGATAGACGGTTTCCTCCAGGTGTCGGGGGAACTGTTGTGCTCCCACACTCTCTACAACCTTAGAAAGAAAACTAAGGTTGGAGACCGGACGATAATTAATCAACAATGCTGGGTCCAGGGAAGGTCTCTTGAGGAGGGGTCTCACCACCGCCTCTTTCAAGACGGCCGGTAGAAACCCCTCACTCAAAGAGGCGTTCACTATTTCCTGGAGCCAGCCTCGTGTAACCTTCCGAGAGGCCAGTACCAGCCAGGAGGGACACGGGTCCAACAAACATGTGGTAGCATTCAGTCGCCCCAGCAACCTGTCCATGTCATCTGAAATCACAAGATCAAACTTTTCCCATAAAACGGTCTCAAGGCCTGCCTCCGCTTGTCCACCAGGACTAACCTCATAGGAAGCCAGTCCGCTCCGGATCTGAGCGATTTTATCCTGCAGATAATGTCCAAATTCCTCTGTTCGACCCTGTAGGGGAGCTTCCCGCGGCCTCTGGTGAAGGAGGGAGCGGGTCACTCTGAACAGGGCGGCAGGGCGCTTATCTGCGGATGCGGTAAGGGCGGCTTGATAATTGCGTTTTGCCGCCCTTATTGCCACGAGATAGGTCCTCAAATGGGACCTAACTCGTGTTCGGTCAGATTCGGCGCGAGTGGATCTCCAAATGCTCTCTAGGCATCTCTTGCGGCGCTTCATCACCCTCAGCTCCTCGGAGAACCATGGAGCCAAAGTGGTTCGGCGCCGTGTGAGAGGCCGCAAGGGCGCGACCCGGTCCAGGGCCCCAGTGGCCGCATTATTCCAGGCAGCCACTAGGTCCTCAGTCAAGTCGCTGGTCAGGGTCCTCGGTATTGGCCCAAGCTCCATCTGGAACCTCTCAGGGTCCATCAGGAGCCTGGGGCGGAACCATCTTGGTATTGCCGGTTCCGCCTCCCCGCGGTGGAGTGAGGCGGTTGGAAAGTCTAGTCGAAGGAGGGAGTGGTCTGTCCATGACAGGGGTGTGATCGTTAAATCCCCTAATCCCAGATCACTTCTCCACTGGCCGGAGATAAAAACAAGATCCAGCGTGTGGCCCCCGGTGTGAGTGGGACCATGAATTACTTGGGTCAGGTCCATGGCCATCATGGAGGCCATGAACTCCCGAGCTATCTCAGGTTTCACCTACCGATGACAAGTTAAAGTCCCCCATGACTAGTAGCCTGGGGGTCTCAACTGCCATCTCGGCTATCACCTCGAGGAGCTCGGGCAGGGCTGCTGAGACGTAGCGGGGAGCCAGGTACACAATCAGCAAGCCCAACTGCCTCCCAAGGCCCCACTTCACACCCAGGGCCTCACAGCCGGCTATCTGCGGCACAGCGGTCTCCCTCGGAGCCAGACCCTCCTTTACAATAACCGCCACTCCCCCACCCCTGCCTTGGGCTCCTGGCTGATGAAATGCCCGGTAGCCTGGTGGGCACATTTCGACAAGGGGCACTCCCCCCTCGTGGCCCAACCAGGTCTCCGTAACACCCAACAGGTCCGGCTCCCCCTCTAATACCAAATCCTGGATGAGGGGGGCCTTGTTTTTTTTATATAGAAAAAGTTTTATTGAGTTTTACAAATTTTTTAACGAAAAAGGGTAGGGTAAGGTGAATTAAAAAGATATTTTGAGAACTTTCACGTCGGGAACGTTGGCCCTCCCGGGCTTCTTAACAAGAGGGGGGCCTTGTTGATAACGGACATGGCGTTGCATAACATCAACCTCGAGCCCAGACCCTGAGAACCCCGACCTCCTGGATTGCGAGAATAATAAATAATAAATAATAAATAATAATAAATTTTATTTGTTACCCGCGCTCTCTCCCCAGGGGACTCGAGGCGGGGCACAGGAAAATTAAAAAACAGTAAACACAACAGAATACATAATTTAAAATCACAATTAAACAACAAATCCTGCGCTAAAACATCTATAAAAAACTAAAAAACTGTCCCTAAAACCCCTAAGCACTAAAGAGAAAAGCTTTGGAGACCAGAGCGCACCACCGCTTGTAAATAGCGGGTGCGTACTCCCACGACATGGTCTGGTCTCCAGCTCCCGCCATACCTACCTCTCCCGTATACAGTCCTGGAATGGAATGGAATGTTTATTTGTATACCACTCCCTCTCCCCGAAGGGACTCGGGGCGGTGAACAGGGAATATAGAACATAAAACATACAGCAATATAAATATCGAAAATTAAATTAAATTACAATGACCCTGCACTAAAACCTAAAAAACCTAAAACCCTAAACCCCTAAAAACCCAATTAAAAATTTAAATGTACAGACCGGAGGTGTGAGAAATAGATTAGGCCAGGCTGGCCTGTTGGAAGAAATATGTTTTGAGCTTTCAGCGGAAGGAGCGGAAGTCCGGAGTTGTTCTGAGGTCGGGGGGGTAGGTCGTTCCATAGGATAGGGCCTGCAACAGAGAAGGCCCTTCCCCTGGGAGTCGTCCGCTGGCATTGCCTAGTGGATGGCACCCGGAGAAGTCCCTCTCTGTGCGAGCGAATCGGTCGAAGGGATGTATGGGGCAGGATGCGATCTCGCAGATAGCTAGGTCCCGTGCCATGGAGCGCTTTGAAGATGGTAATCAGCACCTTGAAGCGCACCCGAAAGACCACAGGCAGCCAATGCAGCTCGCGCAGGAGCGGTGTTATGTGGGAGTACCTGGGGACTCCCAGAATTGCCCGCGCGGCCGCATTTTGAACTAGCTGTAGTCTTCGGATGCACCTCAAGGGAAGCCCCATGTACAGAGTGTTGCAGTAGTCTAGACGGGATGTCACGAGGGCATGAGTGACCGTGCGGAGGGCATCCCGGTCCAATAGGGGACGCAACTGGCGTACCAGGCGAACCTGGTAAAATGCCCCCCTGGCCACGGCCGTCACTTGATCTTCCATGGACAGCCAGGTATCCAGGAGGATGCCCAAGTTGCGTGCCCCATCCACAGGGGCTAGATGTTTCCCCCCTATGGCCAGTGATGGAGAGAACTGGTTGTACCGGGATGCCGGAAGCCACAGCCACTCGGTCTTGGACGGGTTGAGTCTGAGTCTGTTTCTTCCCATCCAGACCCGTACGGCTTCCAGACACCAGGACATCACTTTGACGGCATCGTTGGGGTGGTTCGGGGTAGATATATACAGCTGCATATCGTCAGCGTAGAGATGGTACTCTACCCCGAAACCACGGATGATCTCACCCAGCGGCTTCATATATGTGTTGAACAGGAGTGGCGAGAGGACCGACCCCTGAGGCACCCCACAAGTGAGAGGCCTCGAGTTCGACCTCTGCCCTCCTGCCAACACAAATTGTGATCGACCGGAGAGGTAGGAGGAGAACCACCGTAAAACAGTGCCTCCCAACCCCAACCCCTCCAGTCGATGCAATAGGATACCATGGTCGATGGTATCAAAAGCCGCCGAGAGATCTAATAGGACCAGGATGGAGGAACAACCCCCATCTCTAGCCCTCCAGAGATCATCGACCAACGCGACCAATGCCGTCTCAGTGCTGTGTCCGGGCCGAAAGCCGGACTGGCGCGGGTCCAGATAATCAATCTCCTCCAGGTGGCGGGTAAACTGTTGTGCCACCACACTCTCTACAACCTTCACCAAAAAGTGAAGGTTGGAGACCGGACGGTAGTTCACCAGCAATGCTGGGTCCAGGGAAGGCTTCTTGAGGAGGGGTCTCACCACCGCCTGTTTCAAGACGGTGGGCAAGATCCCCCCGCTCAAGGAAGCGTTCACTACTTCCTGGAGCCAGCCTCATGTAACCTCCCAGGATGCCAGTACAAGCCAGGAGGGACAAGGGTCCAATAAACATGTGGTGGCTCTCAGTCGCCCACGTAACCTGTCCATATCTTCGGAAGTAACAGAGTCAAACTCCTCCCAGAATGGTATCTCAAGACATGCCTTGGACCTTCCCTCCAGACCACTTTCGGTGGAGGCCAACTCGCTTCGAATCTGAGCAATTTTATCCTGCAGATACTCTCCAAATTCCTCTGCTCTGCTCTGCTCTGCCCTGCAAAGGGGCTTCCCCTTTGCAGGGCAAAGGGGCTTCCCCTCTGTTGAAGGAGTCCTGATGTTATGGCCCTCTGTTAAGTTGACCTCTGTTCCCCCCCCTAGAAGTAGACCCTACATCCTCTCCATCGGGATCATGGGTCAGCCTGGACATTATACCCCGTGGGTTATTCCCCCCACCTACATCTCTAATTTCTGTTAACCCACCCTCCTCCCTGGAACCCCTTAAAAATCTAACTAAAATTTTTACTAAAAACCCCTTAATCTTGCACTTCCTCCACCTCTCAGGATTCACAAGTTCGTCATCGAGGTGGGCCCTTGTTAAAACTGAGGGCCAAACCTGCGAGAGAGGGGACTCACGCAGGGCATGGAGGTCAGCTAAGGAATACATAGAAAACTGTGCAAATAAATAGATAAATTAACAGAGGGGAAGTGTCATCTGGGTATAAGATGTCATAGGAGCCCAAAATCCAGGAGTACCAATACGCCATGTAAATTCCAACCAGGCCAGCAAGGTATTGACCTGATAGGCCAGGCCAAGTCACTAAGATCTAAATAGCGCGTTTCCATATCATCCCACCCTCTGCGCCGGCCATGTTGTAATGAGTAGTGGTGGAGATAATGGCGGTGATGGTAACAATGATGATAATAATCATGAATGGTCAGAAAGCCTGATTGCGCCTCGAGAGTCCTCCTATAGCCTCTTCGCCCCACCGGGCCTAGCTGTGACATCGCTCCCATTGGTCCCGTGAAGCTGTGGGCCTCCGTGATGGTATCAAACAATGGTACGATGGTATCAAACAAGTCTTCCCCCAAAGCGGCAGAAGACAGGAAGCCGCAGCAGGAGATGGTAAATGGAACCAGGCGGGTGCCAGCCCAACTGCCCAGGTAATAGGTCTATCTGCAAGACTGTTTTTATAAGGACAGCAGCCGCTACTAATAATGGGGTGGAGGTGGCCCTGGTGAAGATGGTGGCCGCCAGTGTGTAAAGGCGGCAGAGACACTTAACAAAGCGGCCCCACACAGGGCATAGGACATACCAGGCAGGGACAAGGGTAGGCACCGGGCGACAGCAGGGGTGGTAGAACCGGCAGTGGGGTGGAGAGCTGGAGAGCTGGAAAAAAACGAGGCAGCAGGACTAGAGGAGCAGCGGCGGACGAGCGGCAGATGACGAAACCGTCCGACAAAACCAACAGACGGAGAAAACAAAACAGCAGAACTCAAGGCAACAGACGAACGACGGAGGACGGGTGGCAGACGACGAGACTGGCCGACGAGGAGGACTCGGAGAAACGAACAGCAGGGAAGCGAGAAGCTGAGACAGAAGACCGCAACGAAAATTGAAATGAACAACCAAACAGTAACGAAGAACGAAGTCGGAGCAGGCAGCACAGGCGGCAGTCAGACAAACCACGTGGATAACATCGGGAGCGAAGGATAAGCAGCAAGACAGCCAGGACGGCCGGACAAAAGCAATGAAGAAATGGTGGAGACGGTGGAGACGACGAAAAAGACTATAAAACTGCAGAGCGGCAGGAAAGCAGGACGGCGCAACAGACGACCGGGGGGGGGGGAGCAGCGGTAATGGCGGTAACAGCGGCCGCGGCTACAATGGCGGTAACGGCCGTACAAGCCACGATGACAAGCCGCTCCGCTCAGCACGCCGACCGCCAGCTCCTCCGATCAATCCAGGCAGCTCCAGGCAGTTCACAAGACTTCACAAATCTCCTCCGCGATTGCCCCTAGGTGTTATTAGGGGCCGGCAGCAAGATTTGGTGGCCATTCAGGCTGTTGGTCATGGGGGATTTCAACCTGCCATCGATAGGCAAGGCATCTGAGACGGCATGGGAGTTCATGGCCTCCATGATGGCTATGGACCTGACCCAATTAATTCATGACCCCACCCATACTGGGGGACACACGCTGGACCTAGTTTTTGCCTCCAGCCAGTGGTTGAGTGATCTTGGTTTAGGGGAAATAGCTGTTGAACCCCTGTCATGGTCAGATCACTCTCTCCTTCTCAGATCCGGGACGGGTTGGCCTCCAATTGGACTAGTTCAGACGGGCCGACGGTGGCAGGCCTTGAGACTGTTATCTGGGAAGAGTTTGATCCTGTGACTCCTGAGGACATGGACAGGATGCTGGGGCGGCTGAACGCCACCACATGTTTACTGGACCCGTGTCCCTCCTGGTTGGTACTGGCCTCCCGGGAGGTTACACGAGGCTGGCTCCAGGGAGTTGTCAACGCTTCTTTGAGTGAGGGGTTTTTGCCGGCTGCCTTGAAAGAGGCGGTGGTGAGGCCCCTCCTCAAGAAGCCCTCCCTGGACCCGGCTGTGTTGGCCAACTATCATCCAGTCTCCAACCTCCGATTCCTCGCGAGTGTGGTGGCACGACAACTGCTTAAGCACCTGGAGGAAACTGTCTATCTGGACCCGCGCCAGTCCGGCTTCCGGCCTGGGCACAGCACAGAGACGACATTGGTCACGTTGGTGGATGATCTCTGGAGGGCTCGGAATAGGGGTTGTTCCTCTATCCTGGTCCTGTTAGACCTCTCAGCGGCTTTCGATACCATCGACCATGGTATCATGTTGCCCCGGCTGGTGGGGCTGAGGGTGGGGGGCACCATTTTACGGTGGTTCTCCTCCTACCTCTACGACCGGTCGCAATTTGTGTTGGCAGGAGGGCAGAGGTCGATGTCAAGGTGCCTCACCTGTGGGGTTCCACAGGGGTCGGTCCTCTCGCCTCTCCTGTTCAACATTTATATGAAGTTGTTGGGTGAGATCATTTCGGGGTAGAATTCCACCAGTACGCTGACGATACTCAGATATACATCTCTACCCCGGACCACCCCAACGATGCCGTGGAAGTGATGTCCCAGTGTCTGGAGGCCGTGCGAGTCTGGATGGGGAGAAACAGGCTCCGACTCAACCTGTCCAAGACCGAGTGGCTGTGGCTTCCGGCGGCACGATATAGCCAGTTGGTGCCAGCTCTGGTTATTGGGGGCGAGTCTTTGGCCCCCACAGAGAGGGCTCGCAACTTGGGCGTCCTCCTGGACTCTCGGCTGTCACTAGAAGATCATATGACAGCCGTGGCCAGGGGGGCCTTTTATCAGGTTCGCCTGATACGCCAGTTGCGCCCCTTTCTGGATCGTGACGCTTTACGCACGGTCACTCAAGCCCTCGTCATCTCCCGCCTGGACTACTGCAACCTTCTCTACATGGGGCTTCCCTTGAAGTGCACCCGGAGGCTCCAGTTAGTTCAGAATGCGGCCGTGCGGGGGATCCTGGGAGCTCCTAGATGCTCCCATGTGACACCTCTCCTGCGCGAGCTGCACTGGCTGCCTGTGGCTTTCCGGGTGCACTTCAAGGTATTAGTAACTACCTTTAAAGCACTCCATGGCAAGGGACCTGGCTACCTGCAAGACCGCCTCCTGCCATCAAATACCTCCCACCGACCAGTGCGCTCCCACAGAGAGGGCCTCCTCAGGGTGCCGTCGGCCAGGCAATGTTGGCTGGCGACCCCCAGGGGGAGAGCCTTCTCTGTGGCGGCTCCTGCCCTCTGGAATGACCTACCCACCAACCTACGCATGACCACGGACCTGCGCCTCTTCCATCGGGCTTTGAAGACCTATCTATTTTGTGCGGCCGGCCTGGCATAATTTTTTTAATGGTTTTAGTAGGTTTTATTAATGGTTTTAGAACAGGCGTTTTATTTAATATATTTTTAAATATATATTTCATGTATTTTTTATATTTTATATCACTGATTTTATTGCTGCCTGTACACCACCCTGAGTCCCGGAAGGGAGAAGGGCGGTATAGAAATTAAATTAAATTAAATTAAATTAAATAATTAAATTAAATAATTAAATTAAATTAAATTAAATTAAATTAAATTAAATTAAATTAATTAATTAAATTAAATTAAATTAAATTAAATTAAATTAAATTAAATTAAATTAAATTAAATTAAATTAAATTAAATTAAATTAAATTAAATTAAATTAAATTAAATTAAATTAAATTAAATTAAATTAAATAATTAAATTAAATTAAATTAAATTAAATTAAATTAAATTAAATTAAATTAAATTAAATTAAATTAAATTAAATTAAATTATTAGGCATTTAGCTATTTAACATAACAAGTGTAAGGGTTTAGGTGGGCTGAAATCCAAATAACCAATCAAAATTACGTTATTAGGGGAGGCGCAAAGGGTTGAATGCGACCACCCCTTGACTATAAAAATTGTTGTAAGATTCTTATCTGGACCCTGGGTTATCTTTTCAAACCAGGGTCATTATATCTTGGTAACAAAATAAAAGTATAATTCTGTATTACACCTTGTGTCCGGTGACTTATCAGCTTCAACACTGATGGAAGGAATGTCCTTCTGGGTTCGGCTCCAAGTGGGGAAAAAGACACTGGAGACATGGAGGCTGCTTGGAAAGATGGTTTAATGGTGGACAGGACCACATGGCTTGAGTCCTGAACAGAAAAGGTGCTCACATGCTTCAATGTTGGTGGACAGGAAGAGAAGGGCTGAGCGAGGGGCTTGCAGGGCTTTTTATCAACTGTTCGGCCCCACCTATCTGTTTCTTGTTTTGGCCTGTGCAGAAGCAGATAGGCTCACTCTTGAACTAAAAAATAAAGGGGAATTACCTACCTACCTACCTACCTACCTACCTACCTACTGTATTTCTCCCTCTCTCTCTCTCCCTGTACCTCCCTCCCTCCCTCCTGTATTTCTCCCTCTCCCTCTCTATCCGCCTACCTACCTACCTACCGTATTTTCCTTCTCTCTCTCTCTCCCACCTACATACCTACCTACCGTATTTCTCCCTCTCTCTCTCTCTCCCTCTATCTACCTACCTCCTGTATTTCTCCTCTCTCTCTATCCCTCTACCTACCTACCTACCTGCCTCCTGTATTTCTCCCTCTCTCTATCCCTTTACCTACCTACCTACCAACCTACATACCTGCCTTCTGTATTTCTCCCCCCCTCTATCTACCTACCTCCTGTATTTCTCCCTCTCTCTCTCTATCCCTCTACCTACCTACCTACCTACCTGCCTCCTGTATTTCTCCCTCTCTCTATCCCTTTACCTACCTACCTACCAACCTACCAACCTACCTACCTACCTACCTGCCTTCTGTATTTCTCCTCCCCTCTCTCTATCCCTCTACCTACCTACCTACCTACTGTAGTTCTCCCTCCCTCTCTCCCTGCACCTCCCTCCCTCCCTCCCTACTGTATTTCTCCCTCTCCCTCTCTATCCCCCTCCCTCCCTCCCTACTGTATTTCTCCCTCTCCCTCTCTATCCCCCTACCTACCTACCTACCTACCTACCTACCTACCTACCTACCTACCTACCGTATTTCTCCCTCTCTCTCTCTCTCCCCCTACCTACATACCTATCTACCATATTTCTCCCTCTCTCTCCCTCTACCTACCTACCTCCTGTATTTCTCCCTCTCTCTCTATATCCCTCTACCTACCTACCTACCTACCTACCTACCTACCTACCTACCTACCTGCCTCCTGTATTTCTCCCTCTCTCTATCCCTTTACATACCTACCTACCAACCTACCTACCTACCTGCCTTCAGTATTTCTCCCCCCCCCATCCCTCTACCTACCTACCTACCTCCTGTATTTTCTCCCTCTCTCTATCCCTCAAAAAACCTAATTTTCCTTCAAAAAACCTAACACACATATTAAAAAAAAGTACACAACGGAACTCATAGCTTTCTGTCTAGATGGTCTCTGGTGATGAGCCGAAAGGCAGAAAAGGAAAGCAGTATGCTTCCTCCCTTAATTGGGGCTTAACAGGGTGTTGTGACACAACCATATACTTATCCTCCTGTCTCAGCTGATCAGGAATATGCAGGTGAGAAGCAACCTCCTGTAGGCATTAAAATCCATACTGTTGGGACATCGGAAGAAGCCCTGTGAGGAGACGCTGCTGCTGAAGTGCAGGAAATCTCCCCCCCCCCCCCGCAGATCATCCTTTCAAAGAGGAGTTTCACCAGGCCGAAGAGGTGGCTGAAGGCGGCGTTTGTGTCGCCTTCATCCTGGTGAAAAGGGCACCTGAGAGGCTGTCTAGCCAGACCCAATAGGTTTCACGCTTAATGTCCAATTCTCACTTTACGTCCTGCCTCAGTCACCTCTTCAAGACTCTATTTTTAGCTACAATTGAGTCTTGACTCTTATTGTGTCTTATTATGACATTTGGCATTGCATATGGCAAGGTTAATATCTCAGAAGTACATATTAGGTAATGCAAGCACATAATACAATCAGGTTATGATAATGATACATCTCAGTAAGTAGAAAAAGTCAAATACAGCATACAGTATATCAAACTTAAATCTGTTAAGGCACCTTCTCTAGTCCCCAGGGTGTAAGTTGTACATACGTTCCTGTATCTGAATTTTCATCTTTTTTGAAGGGGTCAGAGACAATCTACTGGTCAATGAGGCTTTCCATCAGGACTAACTCCTTCTCAACCATTATCTCCTTTACTGATCTCATAACAAGCTGCCTGAGCAGGGGGATTTCACAACGGATAAAGACTAGGCCTGCAAGTCCACATATCAGCAGAAATAACATCTGTTTGATCCAACTGGTACCAAGTAACCAAGAAAACCACATATCCATTCCTCGTAACCTCTGTCCACTCTTGGATGCCCAGTCCTACAAATCTCTGGCAACTTGACTTATTCATGTAAAAGCAACAGTCTTTCCAGGAATAGACACAAACCACCTTTCTCAGCTGTCAAGAGGTCTATGGCACACAGGTTTTGCAAAACCACTGCTGCCAAGGCAGGGGTGGGTTTCAAAATTTTTGGAACAGGTTCTGTGGGTGTGGCCTGCTTTGTGGGAGTGGCTTGCTGGCCATGTGACTGGGTGGGAGTGGCTTGCCAGCCATGTGACTGGGTGGGAGTGGCCAACTTGGAAAATGTGAAACTCACTTAACAATGGTCTTGGTTAACAACTAAACTTTTGGGCTCAATTGTGGTCATACGTTCTTTCTTTCTTTCTCTTTCTTTCCTTCTCTCTCTCTTTCCCTCTTTCTCTCTCTCTTTCTTTCTCTCTCTCTTTCCCTCTTTCTCTTTCTCTCTTTCTTTCTCTTTCTTTCTTTCTTTCTCTCTTTCTTTCTCTTTCTCTCTTTCTTTCCCTCTTTTTCTTTCTCTTTCTTTCTTTCTCGCTTTCTCTTTTTCTTTCTCTCTTTTTTTCTCTCTTTCCTTTCTGTCTCTCTTTCTCTGTCTTTCTCTCTCTCTTTCTTCTCTCTCACTTTTTTTCTTTCTTTCTTTCTCTTTCTTTCTTTCTCTCTCTGTCTCTCTCCCCTTCATCCGCCCATCTATTACTCTGTGTTTGTGTGTGTGTGTGTCTGTCTCGCATTCACGCACTTAATCACTTTCTGCGTCTCTCTCTTTCTCTCCCTCCCTCCCTCTCTGTCTCTGTGTGTGTGTCTGTCACTCTCTGATTCCCCCCTCCCTCCCTGTCTCTCTCTGTGTCTGTGCCTCTGTCTGTCTGTCTGTCGTCGTGCCCGCCCGCCCGCCCGGCCCCCGCGGAGCCTCTTCATCCCGGGGCCGCTGTGCTCACTCACCTTAGCCTGCCCTCCCCGCCGCCCGGCCGCCTGCAGCTGAGAAGCGTGTGTGTGTGTGTGGGAACAGGGAAAGTTTTGCCGCGAGTGGCGGGGGGTGGGGTGGGGGTTTGCGCAGCTTAGCGCGCTCTTGTTCCGCTGCCCCTAGCCGGCAGGCTTTAAAGGCCGAGCGCTGGCTGAAGGCCTCGGCCTTTGAAGCCTGCCGGCTAGGGGCAGCAGAACAAGAGCGCGCTAGGCTGCGCGAACCCCCCCCCGTCCCCCGCCAGTCGCGCCAACAGGGAAAGTTTTGCTGCGACTGGCGGGGGGCGGGGGGGGGGTTCGCGCAGCCTAGTGCGCTCTTCCGCCGACGCCCCTAGCCGGCAGGCTTCAAAGGCCGAACGCTCGCTGAAGGGCTCGGCCTTTGAAGCCTTCCGGCTAGGGGCGGGGCGGAAGAGCGCGCTAGGCTGCGCGAACCCCCCCCCCCGCCCCCCGCGCCAACAGGGAAAGCAGGCCCGGCAGCTTCAAAACTAAAGCTCCTGGGTCTTGAAACTTTCCCTGCTAGGGATACACGAGCGAGCCACGTGTTCCTTAGATACTTCCGGGTCCACGATCCAAAGGGCTCGCTTGGGATCCGGAAATTTGACGAAAGGGCTCGCGCGAACCCCTGCGAGCCCCCAGGAACCCACCCCTGTGCCAAGGAATCTATCTGGTCTTTGGAGTTCAACCAAGGTCCCAGCAATTTGATTCAGGCTTTGTTCCAATTCCTCAGATAATTATTTAAACTGTATTGTAGTGTGTACTAACCCACCTATACCTGTCCCTACTGCTGTTCTGATTTCCAGGATCACTAAAAGTGGGATTACTAGTGGCACTCCTTTCTGAACATGTACCATGAGAGAAACAGGGAGAGTTTGTTCCCCACTGACAACACCCATCTTGGGGAAGAGGTGTTTCCCCTACATTAGAAAAATACCCCATTTTCTCCTAGACACACAACTATGTTCATGGAAAAGGCATGGGTTTGTTGGTTCTTCTCATTAGTCCAGACCCCCAAAGTTCCTGCCACTGACATGCCAGTTAGCGGCTGCAATGGAACTTCTAGTGCAGGGTCCTTTTGCTTATCTTGAAGGACTTGACCTTCAAAGAGATAACAGGAGCTTGTATTTCCAGGGGGAAATAGACCACTGGTTAGTTTTACATCCATAAGTGTCTTGCTATGACTAAAGTACACTTCTGATGGACATTGTCCTTCTGTCAATGACCCCACAGGAATGCCAGGTTCCTGATACTGTTTTGCACACAAGGAGGCTGATCCTAGGATTTCTACACCAACAGCTCTAGGGCCAACAATGGGGAGGGGGCTCATCCCCAGCCTTTTGAATGCATTATAAAAGTTACCTTGCAACTTAGCTTCTGCTGCTTTGGTTCTCCATCTACCACCCTTTTCAAGGACTATTGTGGCCCTGGTCTTTTCTCAAAGATCTGGCTCAACTGGAACAGCGTTGTAAGATGAAGGGCCAGCAGACAGACACAACTAACATTTTTGACCTAGGGCAGGGTCAGACTGATTAATTAGGCTTTGACCTAGCTCCAGTATTCTTAACATATAGTTCCCTTTTCTCAATTGTTACCGGGATGGTCAAATGCTTGACCTTAGGTCTTGGGTTTGGCCTACGGTTCTGTCCCCATGCATAGACGATGCACCTTTGGCAGGAGCAGACCTGTCCCACCCTGTGACCTGATCCAGCCCTGTTTCTTGGGGTTCTCAACATCCCCGGATCCTCCTTCAAGGGCAAGGGGGTCACTCGGGCATTCTCACAACACAGGGAACTACTATTCAGGATGTTATCACTCAACAGGCCCTTTGCCAATGACAGTCAAAGCCACAAAAAAACTCATGATTGTCCCTTACACAAAACCTTTCCAAACACAATTCTCTTACAGAATCACCATGTTAGGGAGAAGGCGGGGGTTATATATGATTTGAGGAAGGGCAATATCAGTCTTAGGCGTTCCACAAAACCACCTCTTGTTTGTAACATACAATGTCCACAGTCCTAGGACTAACACAGCACTACAGAGAGCCCACTCCCTGGCTCCTCAAACATGTCTCCAGGGGTTTCGTAATGCTCTCTGTCACAATCAATGATTTTAGGTACAGCAACTGTTTTTCTGGGGAGTGGGCGATTCCAAAAGAATGAATATCCAATACAGCAAATCAAAATAAGGGTAAGCACATTCACTAAAGCAAGAGATAGTGCAGTTATGACTACGAATACTCGGCTTGTCATTCCCTGACAGGTGCTCAAACTTTCTAATACATCTTATATCTAATAAATGGAACGTTGTCTTCCTCCTCCAAATCTTCGACCGTATGTCGAGAAGTCAGCTTCCAGGGGGTGACTTCAGTAGGGCCTCTTCTGCCCTGTATGTAGCCTGCCCATTGCTGGTAGGACAGTTATAGGGGGCGCTTCTTCAAGCGTACCACTAGAGGATGGGTTTCGTCCTGGTCTGCCTCCCAATACTCCTCAACAGCTGGTTTAACTCAAGTCCCATGAATTCAAGACTTGGATTCCAGCACTCCTATTGCAAGTGGAGAACACATGACCACAGTATATGGGCCCTTCCACCTAGGTTTCAAATTCTCTCCTTTCCAGTGTTTTACCCATACTCTGTCTGCCACCTGAATATTATGGCTAGAGGTGGTCAGAAATGGTGAGGTAAGGGACACACAATATTGCTGGATTTCTTGTATTTGCTTGTTTAATTCTCTCACCATTTGGTTCACCGATGAGGTCCCTATTTGACCTAGGCGCCATATAGGATTTTTCAAGTTAGCACTTATAACTGGGGGTCTCCCAAACATCATTTCAAAAGGAGATAACCTAGTTAGTTATCATCTTCAAAGCGCTCCATGGCTCGGGACCTAGTTACCTGCAGGATCGGATCCTGCCCCATACATCCTCACGGCCGATTCGCTCCCACAGAGAGGGACTTCTCCGGGTGCCGTCCACTAGACTTTGTCAGCGGGCGACGCCCAGGGGAAGGGCCCTCTCTGTGGCGGGCCCAGCCCTCTGGAACGACCTTCCCCCCGATATTAGGACAACTACGGACCTCCGCTCCTTCCGTCTGAAACTAAAGACACATCTTTTTTGCTTGGCCGGCCTAGGATAGGATAGTCTCTGTTAAGATTAAGGGATTTTATGAGGGATTTTAGCGCAGGGACATATGTTTAATCTATTTTTAACTTAGTTATTTAGTTATTTATTTATTTATATTTAAGGTTTTAATTCTGTATCTGTTTGGTTTTAGTTGCTTTTAATACCCTGTGCCCCGCCTCGAGTCCCCTCGGGGAGAGAGAGCGGGATATAAAAAATAAAATTATTATTATTATTATTATTATTATTATTATTATTATTATTATTATTATTATTAATTCCCTTTCATGGAGTGCATGCACAGACCAAAGTGCCAGTGGCAATGCATTCACCCATTCAAGGTGAGTTTCAAGACGCACTTTGTCCTTGAGTAGGATTCAAGTCACTTTGTGTGCCTGTTTTGTCTTGGTGGGAAAACATTCGGCCCACCCAGTATAATTACACACTATTACCAACATTGCTTTATACAGTCCACACTTGGGCATGTGAAATCAACAACTAGCGAATCCATGGGATAATATCCTTTGGGTTGACTTCCAGGAGGGAGTCTAGGTCCTTGTTTTGGGTTTACTTGAGCACACATGCTACACCTTTCACTTGCATGGGCACACAGTGAGTGTAAGCGGTCAATGTAAGATGGAGTTCTTCTGCTTTGGAATATTTGGGGCTCAGTCCCCTTTGCATTTCCAATGCTGCATAAGCTGTCATGTCAGGGTAGCTCAGATCATCTCGGGTTGCTGACAGCCTTGCTTCTCTGTCAGCTGTTTTTCCCTTTTCTGCTGGATCCGACCATCCAGCTTGGAGAGATTGTGCAGATTCCCTCATAAGGAATTTTTAATTCCCCTGGGCAAGCACACTAGTTGCTCTTCCTTTCCTTCGCTATTAAGAGTCCTCTTTCAGCATGGACATGTAAGGTGAGGATTGCATATTTAGAATCCATCCAAATATTTACATTTTTTTTAAATATATATTTTTGTTTTATTTTCCACTTTCAAAATATATAACAACATATATACTATTACATAGCCAACATCATATTGTATTATTAAATGTTTACATCATTTCATTTTACCATCAACTCCCAGAAAACAATTATTGGCTCTTCTGCTCTCCATACACCATATTTGTGCCTTATCCATCATTTTCTTCCCCCTCTCTCCTCCTCCTCCCTACCTCCTTTCTTCCCTCTGTCGCCCCTCCCTTCTCTACTTCCCCTTCCTCTCTCCTTCTCCTCTCTCCCCTTTCCACTCCTCCTTTCTCTCCTCCTCTTCCCCCTCCTTGCCCTCTCTCCTTTCCCTCTCTTCTTCCCTTACCTCTCTCCTCTACTCCACACTCTTCATCTCATTTACTTGGTGTATTTCAGCCTCTGAGCCAGCTCTATTTTATGTTGATGGTTATTATAATTTCAGATTCAAGGTTTATCACTTATTTTTCATATCGATTATTACAATTCTTATATCTCAACCCCAAATCTTGCTAGTTGTTTTAATTCCCTTTTAAGTAAAACCTAATTGTATAACAACGTTCTATTTATAAAACCAAACAAAAAAGAACCAAAAACAATATAGATAAATTTAAATAAATTTGAATATAAGACGACCTAATCAGGTATCCATAAATTCTGTGCCCTTCAGGAATAGTTATTATTCATGAGTAGTCTCATTTTATTAATTTTAAATCTAACAGTTTATCCTGTGATTCAATATCAGTATCCACAAGTCTTATCAAGTATTCTAGCCTCAATCTATTTTTTCTTTAATAATATCTTTAAATCCTATTTAACTATTAATATCCCTTATTTAACCCTATCATATCTCTATAGATTCCATATAATTATCTAGAATTTTATGTAGCTGTTAATTGATTGATCATTTACCAAGAGTGATAGTATTCTATAACCATCTTAATAGCATAATTCCCCATCTATAGATAAGCAAATATATATCATTCACTAACACATAATCTTTCTATAACCATCTAAATAGCATAATTCCCCATCGATAGATAAGCAAATATATATCATTAACAAAAACATTTACCAAGAGTATTCTATAACCATCTTAATAGCATAATTCCCCATCTATAGATAAACTAATATATATCATTATCAAAAACATAATCTTATTATAAGCATCTATAGTTATTATTAACAATCAATTAATTAATAATCCTTGATAGTAATTTAAACCCAGCCTAATTATTACTCATCAAGGGATAAAAGTTCCTCTTTTCAGCCGTTGTCTCTCCAAGGATGAATTAAATTTGCCTCTTTTAAAGTCCATATTCTCCATCTCCTTTTTTTCCTCTTCCAAAGTTCTTTATAAACTTCCATTGGCACATTGTGATCCAGTATAGCTGTACAATCATAGTGCTGACCAATTCTTTTCCTCATATTTGATTTATTTTCAAATATCAAATCTATCTCCTCATCTGTACGCTGATGATACTCAGCTGTACATATCCACCCCAGACCACCCCGACGATGCCGTCGAGGTGATGTCCCGGTGTTTGGAGGCCGTACAGATCTGGATGGGTAGTAACAAACTCAGGCTCAACCCTGCCAAGACTGAGTGGCTGTGGCTTCCGGCACCCCGGTTCAGCCAGATTACTCCAACTCTGGCCATTGGGGGCGAAACACTGGCCCCCGTGGAGAGGGTGCGCAATTTGGGTGTCCTCCTGGATTCCCGGCTGTCCATGGAGGACCATGTGGCGGCCGTGGCCAGGGGGGCGTTCCATCAGGTACGCCTGATGCGCCAATTGCGCCCCTTACTGGACCGGGATGCCCTGCGCACAGTCACTCAAGCACTCGTGACGTCTCGACTCGACTACTGTAATGCTCTCTACATGGGGCTTCCCTTGAGGTGCACTCGAAAGCTGCAGTTAGTCCAGAATGCAGCCGCGCGGGTGATCACGGGAGCGCCCAGACACTCCCATATAACACCAATCCTGCGCAAGCTGCACTGGCTTCCTGTGGTCTTTCGGGTGCGCTTCAAGGTTCTGACGACCATCTTCAAAGCGCTCCATGGCTCGGGACCTAGTTACATGCGAGACCGTCTCCTGCCCCATACATCCCTAAGACCGATACGCTCCCACAGAGAGGGCCTTCTCAGGGTGCCGTCGGCCGGACAATGCTGACTGGCGACACCCAGGGGAAGGGCCTTCTCTGTGGTGGGCCCAGCCCTTTGGAACGATTTACCCCCTGAACTTCGCACCATCTCTGACCTCCGCCTCTTCCACAAGTGCCTAAAAACACATTTGTTCCATCTAGCTGGCCTAACGTAACCTCCATTATGACTTTTAGATAGTTTTAAATTTTGGGGATTTTAATTTGGTTTTAGCGCAGAATCTTCATCAAATAAGTTTTTTAAATTTTTTATGTTTTTGTATGTATTTTAATATTCCTGTGCGCCGCCCTGGGTCCATTTTGGAGAAGGGCGGGGTATAAATTTAATAAAATAAATAAATAAAATAAATATCTCTGATGTGATTTCCTCTTTCTTTTGTTCTCTTTTTCCTTCCTCTTGCCAGTCAGGTTGAAATTTAACTTTCTGATGGGGTCTTGATATTATCCACTCTCCTGGATTTTCCCCTTCCGCCTCAGTTAAATCCAGTCCACAAACAGCATCGTTTCCCTTTTCTTCTTTAATTTCTCTAATCTGTTTAACTTCTTCACTTGGTGTAATGTCGAATATTACATGAAATTTTTTCAATTCCCTCAAGATTTCAGCCAAAAGCTCCTGATTTTCTGCAGTGTATATATCTATGTGCGTAGACATTTTGGCGAATCCGCAAACTAGGAAAAAGTAACTCCAATTACCTTGTTAACAGTTAGCTTATCTCTGTTAGTTTGTTTCTACACAATGTTTCCAGTAAATCTGTTCATATATGTCCGCCCACTGTTTTTCCGAGAGCGATACGATGTAACAAATAGTTTAAATAGTTTGAAAGTGTTTCAGTCCTTTTTGCTGGAAGGAGAACAGAGACAAAAAAAGATAAAGATATGGTCCTTATTTAAGTTTTAAAATGCGCAATAGAGTGTCCAAATAATTATAGGATTGTGGAAGTGCTCCAAGTTTCAAAGTTTTGAGTGAAATGAATTAAAAAGACAGAATTTTTTTTTTAGAAAAGTCAGTCATAATCCAATCCCTTTCAGCGCAAACGGAAGTGGCTATTTCTTTGTTACAGTTCAATCGGCCATTTCAAAACATTCTGTGAACCAGAGAAATCTCACAATTCAATTTAAGTTCGCAGCTTATCTTTGAATTCAAAGTTTTGGTAAAAAAAAAGGTTTCTTAGCAAAGTGTTTCAGAAACAAAAACAAAATACCTTCCCGATGTTTTCCAGCAAATCCTTTCTTTTCCAGAGATTCTCCTTTGCCTTTGGTCCACCCTCCAGAAAAGGGGGGGGGGGGATGCGATTCGTCTCCCTTCAGAGATTTTGCTTTGTGTCGGGCAGGGATCTTGCGTGATCCCTGCACCCAGCGAAGATTTATCTCCTAATCACCACCTCTCCGGGGCGGCTTAGATTCCTTATGGAATCACGGGGGAGGCGAATTCCAGCCGGGTCCCTGCAGCTTAGGGAGCCCGGTTGTGTCGGCGCGGGAGGCTCCGCCTTCTCCAAATATTTACATTTTCATTCTGTGCCCTTTCTAATGCTCGTATTAAAGTCCACAACTCTGCTACTTGAACACTAATGCTCTTTGTTTCTAATACTCCATGAATTGCATGACTAGTAAATATAGTAATTGGCTGCCTAAAAGTCAATTTATCAGCTTCCTTCATCAGAAGAGCGATTGCATCAAGGATATTAAGGCAATGTGCCCCCCCCCCCCCGTTGCTAAGCTGTGGGTTGTTGCCACTTCCCCTTTTCTTGAGTCAGGACTCCCAGAGCTGCATTGCCTTTTGAGTCCACATACAAATTGAAAGATTTTTCAAGGTTGGTAAGTTGAGACAATGCTTAATTTAAAATTTCAATTGCCTGTTTTTGTTCCTGTGTCCAAACAAAGGGTTCTTTTTCACACACACACACACCCTTTGTGGATTGCATATTTATAGGCAGGTCATAGCATGCCCATGGATTACCTCTGTTTTATGAACTGCACTGTTTATTGGTAGACTTCCAGTAAAATTCAAGTTGCTGGTTATGTTGCTCTTTACCAGGCACAGGGCTTGGTTATTTGAGGGAGCACCTATCTCCTATAGTTCCTGTCCAACCATAATGTCTGAAAACGTTGGTATCTTCCAGGTCTCATCAATTAAACAATGGTGGGGCCCCAAAAAAATGGATTTTGTCTCTCATGGTGTTACACTAGGATGAAATTCACAGGCACACAGCTTGTTTGTTGCAGTAGCTAATCTTCAGGCATATCCTCCAGGGCATCCCTTCTTTGCACCAGTCATCTCAGTATGTCAATTTGTCAATTCCTGGATTTGGGAATGCATGCTGTAGTTCTCTGCCTGCCTCTTGCCTATTGTGAAGGCAGCCTCTGCTGATCTTTTTTTAAAAACATTTTTTTGAACCAGTCCACTAATAGATGAAGATTACTTAAAAGGTTATGGTAGGACTGTTCTAATTTGGCTGCTACAGCTGCAATCAACAACAAAATGCTTAAAATGATTATTAAATCTTTAAAGGGGCATTTCTCTCTCAGCTAGTTTAATGTGCTAACCAATGCTATAATCTATTTTTCAGCATCTGCACTCCATGCCACATACATTTATAGATTTTTAGAGGTCTAATTATGAAGTTTTCCTTCTTGTTAAGATAATACAATAAAATACAATAGCAGAGTTGGAAGGGACCTTGGAGGTCTTCTAGTCCAACCCCCTGCCTAGGCAGGAAACCCTATACCGTTTCAGACAAGTGGCTATCCAACATCTTTTTTTTCTTTTTCTTTTTTCTTTTTCTTTTATTTTTTAATTTTTTTTATTTACAAACGTGTAGAATACACTCACACAAAACTTAGACATACACTACATTTACACCATACAATACGAACAGCAACTTCCTGTTCTTTCTAATAGCAATTGTCAATTGATGCCGCTCATCTTATATTATTTCCCCTTCTGTTATATTTCATTTGGATTTCACCATTCTAAACCCTCTTATTTTACTCATAACTACTATTTTTACGTTTTGTTGTATTCCTTCATTGGTTCTTGTTTCTTTCCTCCATCCACCTATACCATTTATCCCATATCTGGTAGAATTCTGATTCTTATTTTCCCTGGATTTCTTTAGTTAATTTGTCCATTTCAGCACAACCTTTCTTATTATTTCATCTTCACTTGGAGTTAATTTGTTTTTCCATTTCTGGGCAAAGACAATCCTTGCCACCGTAATTAAATGTAGTATTAAATACTGGATTTCTTTTTTGTATTTCGCAGACACTATTCCTAATAGAAAAACTTCAGGTTTCCATTCTATTTTAACTCCTGTTATTGCCTCCAACCAATTTTTGATCCTTTTCCAAAAAATTTTAGTCTCCTTACAGGTCCACCATAGATGGTAATATGTTCCATGTATTGATTCACATTTCCAGCATTTTGGGGAGGTATTTGTTGAAATTTTTGCTAACCTTGTTGGAGCCAGGTGCCATCTGTAAAACATTTTGTACTGATTTTCCTTGTATGATAGTGTCATTTTTAAGTTTGTTCCCCAAAATTTTTCCCATTTGTCTAATCCATATTATAGCCAAAGTTCTGCACCCATTTTATCATTTGTTCTTTCACAATTTCCTCTTCCATTTTATACTTCAGGAGAAATTTATATATTCTCCCTATCATCTTTCTATCTGAGCTTTGAATAATTTTATCCAATTCGTGTGGTTCTGTTTCAATGTCATATAATTTAATATCATTGTATTTAGTTTTGATTTGGAAGTACGTTAGCCAGTCAACTTTCATGTTTTGTTCTGCCAATTCTGCAATTGTTTTCAAATTTCCCTGTCTGTCAATTAGGTCTCTGTATATTAGCATTTTATTCATATCTATAAAATTTGGATGGATTGTCCTTTCTGTCAGTGATAGCCAATTTGGGATTTTCACATAGTGGATTTTTTTGATTTTGAGCCAATTTTGCAATAAAGCTCTTCTAATTAAATATTTTTGAAAATATTTGTGCATTCTGTTTTTATCATCCCATAGGAATGTATGCCAGCCTGCTTGCAAATCATGACCTTCTAAAGCCAAAATTCTTTTATTCTTTAGCTCTATCCAATCCTTCACCCATGTTATTGTTACTGCTAATGTATATAATTCCCAATTTGGTAGTGCTAAACCTCCCCTCTCCTTGCTGTCTTGCATTGACTTTAGTTTAAACCTCGGTTTTCGTCCTTGCCAAATGAACCTAGCGGTTATTTTGTTTAATTCTTGAAAGAAAGTTTTCCCCGGATTAATGGGTGCGGCTTGCGGCAGGAATAAGATTCTTGGTAAAATATTCATTTTAATTGTAGCCATACGTCCCATTAGTGATAGCTGAATATTTTTCCAATTTTCTAAATCTTTATTTGTGTCACTAATTTATTATAATTATCATCTTTAATGGTGGAACATTTTGCCGACACCCAGATCCCCAAGTATTTCACTTTCTTAGATATTTGCATTCTAGTTGCTACTTCCAGTTCCCCTTCTTGCTTTTTTGTCATGTTCTTGGTTATCATTTTTGTTTTGTCTTTATTGAACTTTAGTCCTGCCACTTCGCCATATTCTTCTAATTTTTGAATTAATTTCAGACTATATTCTAATGGGTCCTCTAGAATGAATACTAAGTCATTGGCATAAGCTTGGGCCTTAAATTCTTCATTTTTGAGCTTTAGACCTTTTATTCCCTGGTCCTTCCGAATTTCATTTAATAAAATTTCCAAAGTTAATATAAAGAGCAAAGGAGAGACCCCCTTTTTTATTTTGATCTTCTCTGTTAGTTCTCTGTTCATCAGAACTTTGGCTGTCTGACTGTTATAAAGTCCTTCTATCATTTTTGTAAAATTTTCTCCGAATTTCATCTTGTCCAATAGTGTAATTATAAATTTCCAGATTACGTTGTCAAATGCTTTTTGTGTGTCAGGGAAAACCAGTACCATTTGTTTTTTTGGATGCACCTCGCAATACTCTATTATGTCTAGGATGACTCTCCTATTATTTTTAATGCGTCTGTGAGGTAAAAATCCATTTTGGTCCGGGTGTATTCATTCATTTAAAACCTGTTTAATTCTTACTGCCATAATTGCTGCAAATATTTTATAATCGGAATTCAGTAATGAAATTGGCCTGTAATTTTGAATTTCTTGTAAATTGGTTTCTTCTTTCGGGATTAGCGATATTATTGCTTCCATCCATGATTCAGGCATCTTAGCTTTTCCTAAGACTTCATTAAACATTTCCACTCCTAGCTCTTCCAATATTATTTTATTATATTTGTATAGCTCCACCGATATTCCGTCTGGTCCTGGGGCTTTATTATTTTTATTAAAACCATGGTCAGACCCACCGCCCAGGACACAATCAGAACGAGGCCCTAAACAAACCGCTAACACATCTGGGAAATTCCTCCAAGTTGCAGAGGCCCCTTCCTCCTCAAGCAAAACTGGTGGAACCTCAAGCAACAACAACCAGTCACCCGAATTATATGACAGCAAAGACGAGGGAGAAAATGACCCAATGGTGAGTGAATCAATTCACCCTTTCCTTTTTCGAATACGTCTCACAGCCCCAAAAACAGGAAACCAGGGGGATTTTCAAGCACTAGTAGACTCAGGCTGCACAAGATGCTTGATCAACCTAACCACAATCCTGAAACTGGGGATCAGAGCAAAAACACTGGCCCACCCGATGCGGTTCGAGCAGGTCAACGGGTCTCTAATGGGAGGAGCATATGTCACCCACCTAACTGAACCAGTGAGACTAGAACTAGCGGATCACTGGGAAGTAATTCGATTCCTAATAGCCCCCAAAATGACAGACGCAGTCATACTGGGACTTTCCTGGCTAGACAAGTGGGGACTAGTGGGGATCTGGTGGCAAGGGGGTACCCGCAGACTTAGGATATCAAGGAGCCCTCAAACCCTCCCCCACGAGCAATCGGAAATGCCACCCATGCTGGGACCCCACCCCCCAAGAGATCCCACAAGAACAACTGGTAACCACATCTGACATAACCCCAGAGGCTGAACTGATTCCGATGGAATATCAGGACCTTGCAGAAGTATTCAGCGAGACTGAGTGTGATGTTCTGCCTCCCCACCGGGAGACAGACTGTGCCATCGAAATTATCCCGGGCGCAAAATTACCCAAGCCCAAATTGTACACCATGACACCCCGGGAAATGCAAGAGATGCGCGACTACATAGAGAAAAACCTAGCAAGGGGGTTCATTGAGCCAGCCAAGCCACGGGTTGCGGCACCAGTCCTCTTCAAGGAGAAAAAACACGGAACTATGAGATTGTGTGTGGAGTTTCGTGGGATAAACAGGGTGTGCGTACACAACCTATACCCCCTCCCCCTCATGAAGGACATGCTATCTCACTTGGCCATGGGAAAAATCTTCACCAAACTAGACCTCAGAGAAGCATACTACCGAGTACGTATCAGAGAGGGAGAAGAGTGGAAAACAGCGTTCAACTGCCCCCTAGGGAGTTTCCAATTTAAAGTGATGCCTTTCGGACTGCAGGGCCCCCCAGTGGTATTCATGCAGTTAATAAATGAGGTGTTGCATAAGCAACTCTACAAGGGGGTCCTCATCTACCTAAATTACATCCTTATCTACACTGAGACCATTGATGACCATGTACCCCTGGTCCACCAAGTACTGAAAAAACTTCTGGCAGCCAACCTATACGTCAAGGTATCAAAATGCGAATTCCACCGGGCATGGCTAGACTACCTGGGTTACCGAGTGTCAAATGAGGGAATAGAGATGGACCCAGCCAAAGTGCAAGCCGTCCTGAGCTGGCAACCCCCTCGCACCCGCAGACAGCTACAAAGCTTCCTAGGGTTCGCAAACTTCTACAGGCAATTAATCCCCTCCTTTGTGAAGATTGCCAAACCCCTGACAGACCTCGTGAAGACAGGGAGCTCAGGAACGAAACGTCATCCGGGACAACCCCTACAGTGAGACCTAACCTGCCAAGAGGCATTTGAAATGCTAAAAGAAATGTTTGCAAAGGAGCCGGTACTGAAGCATCCTGACCCCGAGCAACCTTTTGTGATCCAGGCAGACGTCAGTGACATGGCAGTGGGAGCGGTGCTACTCCAAAGAAACAACCAAGGAAACTTACAACCCTGTGCCTACACCTCCCGCAAGCTCACAGACTTGGAGAAACGATGGGCCACGTGGGAAAAGGAGGCTTTCGCAGTGAGATGGGCACTGCTAACCTGGAGGCACCTACTCAAACAGCTGCCCAAGTAACCACCAGGCGGCAACACTGTGACCGGCGAGGCCAACCCGCAAGCGACCTAACCACAAGACTCAAAACTGAACAGCTCTCCTGTGTTTTCCTCACTCACTCGCCCGTGCCACCAACTCCCCCCTCCCACAAGGCCACTGAGGAGTCAGTGGCCTCTCTGCTGCCGCCCTCCCTTTGCCAACTCCCCCCCCAAAGGCTGCTGCCGATTCAGCGGCCTCTCCGCCCCCACCCCACTGTCGCCCCCCCCTCCGCCAACACCTCCCCCCATAAGGCGGCTGCCGAGTCAGCGGCCTCTCTCTCCTCTCTCTCTAGGTAGGTAGGTAGAGGGAGAGAGGGAGAGGGAGAAATACAGTAGGTAGGTAGGTAGAGGGAGAGAGGGAGAAATACAGTAGGTAGGTAGGTAGGTAGGTAGAGGGAGAGAGGGAGAGGGAGAAATACAGTAGGTAGGTAGGTAGAGGGAGAGAGGGAGAAATACAGTAGGTAGGTAGGTAGGTAGATAGAGGGAGAGAGGGAGAGGGAGAAATACAGTAGGTAGGTAGGTAGGTAGAGGGATAGAGGGAGAAATACAGTAGGTAGGTAGGTAAAGGGATAGAGAGGGAGAGGGAGAAATACAGTAGGTAGGTAGAGGGAGAGAGGGAGAAATAAAGTAGGTAGGTAGGTAGAGGGATAGAAAGGGAGAGGGAGAAATACAGTAGGTAGGTAGGTAGGTAGGTAGGTAGGTAGGTAGGTAGGTAGGTAGGTAGGTAGGTAGGTAGGTGGATAGAGAGGGAGATGGAGAAATACAGTAGGTAGGTAGAGGGATAGAGAAAGAGAAGGAAAAATACAGTATGTAGGTAGGTAAGTAGGTAGCGGGTACAGCTAGTCTATATAAATAAAAAGTTAATTATGAGTTTGTTCAAAACCGCTAATCTCCAAAACTACTGCACCAGTCGCCACCAAATTTTCACACAAAGTTCCTTAAAAGCGCAGCACCAATGATACGTACAGATTGTGTGGATATGGCACCTGTGCTAGGTGCATGCCACACAAATGTAAAACTGCAGCTCTTCTGTGTTGCTCACTCGCCCCCCTCGCCTTCGCAGCCCCTCCCACCCGGTCGCTTTTCAGTTGACGTCACTTGCACAAGCGGTGGAGAGGTCTGCGTCATATTCGCGACGGTCGAGTCAGCGGCCTCTCTCTCCTCTCTCTCTAGGTAGGTAGATAAGTAGGTAGGTAGAGAGATAGAGAGAGAGAGGGAGAAATATCATCTCTGCGACAGTCACCTCCTCAGGGGCCTCTCTCCGCCACCGCTGCTGCCCACCCCCGCCTGCTGCCCACACTCTGCCGGTGACTGCCCGCTGCCCAGACCCACCTCTGCCCAGACCCACGTGTGACCACCCCTGCCTGAGCCCACCCCCGCCCGATGCTCACCCCTGCCTCTGCCGAGACCCGCTTCTGCCCAGACCGGCCGGTGCCCACCCCTGCCTGTGCCCACCCCCACCCAGTGCCACCCCCCGTCTGTGCCCATCCCCACCCGGTGCCCACCCCCACCAGTGCACACCCCTGCCTGTGCCCACCAACACCGGTGCCCACTCCCACCCGATGCTCACCCCCACCCACGCTGCTGCCCACCCTCACCGCTGCGGTAGGTAGGTAAGTAGGTAGGTAGAGGGATAGAGAAAGAGGGAGAAATACAGTAGGTAGGTAAGTAGGTAGGTAGGGAGAGGGATAGATGGAGAAATACAGTAGGTAGGTAGGTAGTTAGGTAGGTAGGTAGGTAGAGAGAGATAGAGGGAGAAATACAGTAGGTAGGTAGGTGGATAGAGGGGGGGGAGAAATACAATATGTAGGTAGGTAAGTAGGTAGGTAGAGGGAGAGAGGGAAAATACAGTAGGTAGGTAGATAGGTAGAGGGAAAGAGAGAGAGGGGGGGAGAAATACAGTAGGTAGGTAGGTAGGTAGGTAGGTAGGTAGGTAGGTAGGTAGGTAGGTAGGTAGAGTAAGAGAGGGATGGGAGGGAGAGGGAGGGGAAACCGAGGCACAGAAGGAAGGAGGTTGCTGAGAGGGTCTATGAGGGGAAACTTTTTCATTTAACCAAACTTGGCCACAGCAACGCGTGGCGGGTACAGCTAGTCTATATAAATAAAAATGTAACTATGAATTTGTTCAAAACCGCTAATGTCAGAAACTACTGCACCAATCGCCACCAAATTTTCACACAACGTTCCTTACAAGTGCAGCACCAATGATACGTACAGATTGTGTGGATGGCACACCGGTGCCAGGTACACACCACACAAATGTAAAACTGCAGCTCTTCTGTGTGTTTTCCTCACTCGCTCACTCGCCCCCCTCCCCTTCATGGTCCCTCCCACCCAGCCGCTTTTCAACTCACGTCACTTGCACGAGCGGTGGAGAGGTCTGCGTCATATTCGCGACGGTCGAGTCAGCGGCCTCTCTCTCCTCTCTCTCTAGATAGGTAGATAAGTAGGTAGGTAGAGAGAGAGAGAGAGAGAGGGAGAAATATAGTAGGTAGGTAGGTAGAGGTAGAGAGAGAGGGGGGGAAATACGGTAGGTAGGTAGGTAGGTAGGTAGGTAGGTAGGTAGGTAGGTAGAGGGATAGAGAGAGGGAGAAGTACAGTAGGTAGGTAGGGGGAGAGAGGGAGAGGGAGAAATACAGTAGGTAGGTAGGTAGAGTGATAGAGGGAGAAACACAGTAGGTAGGTAGGTAGGTAGGTAGGTAGGTAGGTAGGTAGGTAGGTAGGTAGGTGGAGAGAGAGAGGGGGAGAAATACAGTAGGTAGGTAGGTAGGTAGGTAGGTAGTTGGAGAGAGAGAGAAGGAAAAATACAGTCGGTAGATAGGTAGGTAGATAGGTAGAGGGAAAGAGAGAGAGAGAGGGGGAGAAATACAGTAGGTAGGTAGGTAGGTAGGTAGGTAGGTAGGTAGGTAGGTAGGTAGGTAGGTAGGTAGGGTAAGAGAGGCAGGGGAGGGAGAGGGAGGGGAAACCGAGGCAGAGAAGGAAGGGGGTTGCTGAGAGGGTCTGTGAGGGGAAATGTTTTCATTTAACCAAACTTGGCCACAGCAACGCGTGGCGGGTACAGCTAGTTTCAAAAATAGTAATAGCCTGGATTGCACACTGCCTAACTTCAATTAGGCCTCACAAACCCTGGATGCACTAAACCAGTGGTTCACAAAGTGGGTGGTACCGCCCCCTGGGGGGCGATGGGACGACTTAAGGGGACACTAAGAGGCAAGAGGGCTTGCAGGGGGGCGCTAAGAGGCAACGGGGAGCCCTCAGGGGGGCGCTAAGAGGGTGAGGAAAAAAAGATTGTGTATTGTGTTGGCTGCAGAGGGCGTCGCCCCTAGGTTGGTAGCTTCCCCTTAGCTAATTCTCAGATGGAAAGGAGAAACTTGCCAAGCGGAAGATGGACTGTTTAAAGCCCATCAGTGTGGGCAGAAGGACAAAATCACCCAAACAAACCTGGAAATAGCTGCGGGTTTCCCTTTAAGCAACATCACCACCCTCCCCTCCAATCACCACCTTCCTCCCAGGAGAGGGGCGCGCACCGCTTCAATCGCCTGTCCCACAACACTGCTGCATCTTAACCGACTGGCTTGGCTTGTGAAAAGGGTTTAAAAAAAAAAAAACAGTCAGTGGATGGGGAGATCGTGCACGGTGTTGTCAGGGGGGGAGGAAAACCCCACCAATCGAATTCTAGTTGAGCTCGCGAGAGAGCTCTTTGCCATTGGTTTAAAAAACAGTCACATGTTTCGCGCCATCCTTACTCCACAAAATGTGTTTAGTAATAATTTTTATAGCATTAGCTGGCTGGCTGATCTTCTGAAAGAGGGAGGCATGTTTTGTTCAGAATAGTTTGTGGAATTGAGACAAGGGGTTCTCAAGCATTGACACACCTAATAAAAGTAGCTTACAGTTCAGTTTAACATCATGTCCTGACTACATCCTTGTGTTTCCCCCCAAAATGAATTGTTATTGCCCTGATTTCATTCCCAATAATGAGTGAAATATCTTTAATCATTAGTTGTACTAGCTATAAAGTGGCATTTTTCCTTGTTTCCTCTTGACTTTGCTTGCCAGAAGGTTGTCAGAAGGTGCTTGTCAGAAGGTGACCAATATGACTCCGGGACACTGCAACCATCATAAATATGAGTAAATTGCCAAGTGTCTGAATTTTCATCCCATGGGCATGGGAATGGTGCAATGGTTATAAGTGTGAAAAACAGTCATAACTCATTTCTTTCAGTGTCATACTGTCACTAAACTAATAGTTGCAAGATAAGGACCACCTGTATTTCACAAATTGCTAGGGAAGATACAAACTTGCTCTCTTCCTGCCTACATTCCAAACTCTGCTATCTCTTTGCCCTCTGAAAAGCCTTTTTTCTCCTGCTGCAGACTACAGGTAGTCCTCAGATTACGACTATAATTGAGCCCAAAATTTCTGTTGTTAAGTGAAAAGTTGTTAAGTGAATTTTGCCCTATTTTATTATCTTTCTTGCCACTTGTTAAATGAATCACTGCACTTGTTACTAATGTTGTTAAGTGAATCTGGCTTCTCCATTGACTTTGCCTTGTCAGAAGGTTGCAAAAGATTATCATATGACCTCGGGACACTGCAACCATCGTAAATACAGTATGAGTCAGTTGCCAAGCATCCAAATTTTGATCTTACGACCATGGGGATGCTACAATGGTCATAACTGTCAAAAATGGTCATAAGTCACTTTTTTTTTTTTTTTTTATAGAAAAAGTTTTATTGAGTTTTACAAATTTTTTAACAAAAAAGGGTAGGGTAAGGTGAATTAAAAAGATATTTTGAGAACTTTCACGTCGGGAACGTTGGCCCTCCCGGGCTTCTTAACAAGACATTGGTAACACGTTTTTCAATAATACAACAAGGTGAAAATAAATGCATACATATAAATTCTGAATTCTATGCTGGCAGTCGTGTACAGACAAAAATTATACTGTATTAATAAAAATAAAAATAAAAGTCATTTTTTAGATCTAAGTCTCTTGGCAATTGTGTCTTCTTGTTCTCCTTCCTGGCCCCCAGCGGGCGGGGCCGTGGCCCCCTCCGTCCCCCCTGAATCTTCCCCCAGGATAGAGGAATGTTTTTTAAGAAAGGCATCCGCCTCAGCAACTGTTTTAATCCTTACTCTTCCTCCGTCCCAGAACACCAACATCCCTTCTGGCATCGCCCACTTAAACCAAATCCCGTGGTTAAACAATTTTTTAGATAAGAAGGAATATTTCCGTCTCATCTCTCTAATCTTTTTTGGGATCTGCTTCAAGATGGCGACTTCCTTTTGTTGGTAAATTAACGGACCCTCCCTCTGCGCCTTCAAGATTCCCTCCCTTGTCGACCTTCTAACAAATTTAATATGTATCTCTCTGGGTACTTCATTCATCCTGGCATATGCTGAGTTTATTCTGTAGACTAGGTCAATGTCCCCCCTGATCTCCTCTTTGGGTTTACGTAAATAGTCTGATAAAATTGTACTCATGAGATCAGGAAGGCATTCACCAGGTTCCTCAGAAATATTCTGAAATCTTAAAAAATATGACATCCTCTCAAAATCCATCCTAGACATATGACCAGACAAATCTCCAATTTCAGTATTAACATTTTTAAGTTCTCCCTTTGCCCCAGCCAGCCCCACTTCCAACTCCTCGGTCTATAAGTCACTTTTTCAATACCTTTTTTTTTTTTTTTTATATTGAAAAAGTTTTATTGGTTTTTACAATTTTCGAAAAGGGTAGGGTAAGGGATACAGAAACATATTAAGAACTTTCGCGTCGGGATCATTGGCCCTTCTAGGGCTTCATAATAAAACATTAAAAAAACATTTTTCCAAAAGTACTACAAGGTGAAAATAAGTACAAAATTCCTAAATTCTCCATTCTATGCTAGCAGTCATGTACAAACATCCAGACATAAGGTTAAGCAATATTAATAATTAAAAAAAAGCAAAGTTATTTTTTCGATCTAAGTCTCTTGGCAATTGTGTCTTCTTGTTCTCCTTCCTGGCCCCCAGCGGGCGGGGCCGTGGCCCCCTCCGTCCCCCCTGAATCTTCCCCCAGGATAGAGGAATGTTTTTTAAGAAAGGCTTCCGCCTCAGCGACCTTCTAACAAATTTAATATGTATCTCTCTGGGTACTTCATTCATCCTGGCATATGCTGAGTTTATTCTGTAGACTAGGTCAATATCCCCCCTGATCTCATCTTTAGGTTTCTGTAAATATTCTGCTAAAATTGTGCTCATGAGATCAGGAAGGTATTCACCAGATTCTTCAGAAACATTCTGAAATCTTAAAAAATATGACATCCTTTCAAAATCCATCCTAGACATATGACCAGACAAATCTGCAATTTCAATGTTGACATTTTTAAGTTCTCCCTTTGCCCCAGCCAGCCCCCCTTCCAGCTCCTCAGTCTTCTGTGAATTCTCCAACACTTGCTTCTGTGTTTCCAGAAGGTCCTCCTTAAAACTTTTATTATCAGCTCTCAAAGCTTTAATTTCCTGCACCAGAGCTTGTAACACTGATTCCAAAGATGACATTCTTTGTTCCAATCCTGCTAATTCTGATTTTGATGCCATGGTAAGCTGTTAAAGTCAGTGTCACTAAGATGGCGTTTTTGGGGTGGGGCCGTTGAGGCAAATCAGGAGCAAAACAATTCAGGTGAAAGTTGTAAAAGAATTCAAGACCCAGCAGAGAAACACTTTTCACAATCAAAAACTTTAACAGAGAAGGCACTCAGGGAAGGAATCAATTAGTCCAGAAATTTCTTCATTAGTAGAGAGAGAGAGTCCATTTCACGAAAAGATGTTGGTAATTTTCCAAAGGTAAAAATAGTCATTCAGGAACAAAGGGAACCTTCCTCCACCGCCCTGCCTGGGAGCCAGGAGGAGAAAATAACCCAAGAAAAATTGTATCAAGCCAGCCAGACTTAGATACATTGTAAGAAAATAAGCCGCAGATCACTTTCGCTTATTTCAATGCAGTCCGGAAACAAAGTATCCGCTTCCTTGCAACAAGGAGCCATTTCGGAACGCCGCTTTAAATCCGAGGGGGGGTTTAACCAACAAACACCCCCCTCTATGTTCTTTCAATCCAGGCTGCCAGCATAAATAATATTGTAAATCACTCACTCTTCACCTCGCTGCCAAAGCCCCAGGGAGCCTTCCAACCCGCACGCTCAGTTCTTTTTACATTTTGCTGATCGTTACCATCCTCCATTGGCGAAGGGAAACCCCCCCCGCAGCATGTCTGGATAAACCAGCCCAGGCAAGCCAGTTTTACGGAGGGACCCCCCCGAAAAAAGAACAAAACGGCAGACGAACCCCAAGGTTCGTCCGTCGCCGCCAGGAACAGGAACAGGAAGTCTTTTTCAATACCTTTTCAATGATGAAGATTTTGATCATTTGCTGCTTCATACAGAAGTTCGTTGGCTATCAAAAGGCAACTGTGTGAGATGCTTTTACAATCTTTTTTGACACTGTTGTGGAGTTTTTTGAATACAAAAATGCTATACACGTAAATGGATGTTAGATTTTAGGGGAATTTTAGCATAGGCTGGGTTGTAATTTTAATGTTCTTAAATTTTAGTACAGGGTAATTTAATTCGTTTTTAACTTTGGATATATTGTATGTTTTTAGATGGTTTTTTAATTTTCCTGTACACCGCCCCGAGTCCCTTCGGGGAGAGGGGGCAGTTTATAAATCTAATAAATTATTATTATTATGTCATTGTTTTTTTATCAGAACTATTTGCAAAGTTCAGTGGAGTGAATTTGCAGTTTCAAGGAAATGAGGTCAAACTTATTAAGGCTAAATCTGTCATCTCTACGTTTAAGTTAAGAAGCTCCTTGTTGCATTTCCAACAACATATTTGGTGGAACGTGGCTTCAGTGTGGTCATCCAACTTCTCTCCAAGCAAAGAAATCGACTCCAGATTACTGACCGTGATGATTTAAGACTCCTGCTAAGTGACTTAAAACCAGACATTGGGAAACTGGTTGTCAGCCTCCGCTTTTTGCTCGCTTCAGCTGTCATATTGAAATGGGGGGGGGGGGGTTGCTAGGATACAAGTGAGCAGGAGAGAGGGGTGTGGCCACAGTCTGTTATCACCTCGGCTAACGGTCTGCATTCCATTCTGATGATGACCCTGGGCAGGAAGTACACCTGATGTCGTGAACGGCTTTGCATTGGACAATATGCTGGGGTCAAGAAGCTAAGGGTGGGGTTATGCTTTGATACGTGTGTTGCGCGCCTAAATGTTTCATTCCTTGCTTGACTTTCGCTGCAGTCTTATTATATTCAGTAAAAGTAACTTTAAACTTTCCAAATGAGTTTGAGCGTGGTCTTTCCTGATTTATGATGGAAGCAGATCTGACAAAAAGCAAGGAATCAAAAATACGCTCGTCTCTGAGTTAATAGCTTCAGCAGCGAGCGAGATAAAACCAAAAACTTCAAACAATGTCGGACGCTGAGAAAAAAGAATTATTGGGAGCTACCGCGCCCGAAACAGCCTCCCCCCTCACTACAGACATCCAGGAATCTAAACCCAAAGATACAAGGTCAGTTACTGAACTCTTAATGGATGTTAATTTAGAGGGTGAAGAAAAATCTGAAGATAAATCAGTTTGTCACTGATGGTCCGAGGGAGTGGGGAGAAAAGGAATTTTTGAAGAAACCCCTTGGGGAGTAAATACTAGATGCAGACGGGCCCCCTCCTCTCCCATTTTCTGGGAAGTGCCAGAAGAGGAATTTCTTCTAAGACAGCAAGCGCAGAAATTAATTGCAGAAGCTGATGAGATGAAACACAGCAGAGAACGCAGCAGAGAAATCAAGGGAAAAGGGGCCCTCGACCCTCGGGATTGGTTGTTGCCAAGGAGGGAGGAAGTAAAACCCCAATTTGGAGGGACTCCTACCCAGAAAGAGGAAGACACACAGCGCCCAGTGACAGCAAGACCGGCTTCTCTCCCCCCCCCCACGCCATAGAAGGGAAGCAAGCCCCCCGGCCCGCAGAATGGCTACTGTCCCTCCATTGGGAGTGAAATTTGGAGGCGATCCTAAGGAATTGGGGTGTTTCCTACTACATG
The DNA here is from genome assembly GCA_039707465.1 of Rhabdophis nuchalis. Lineage (NCBI taxonomy): Eukaryota > Metazoa > Chordata > Lepidosauria > Squamata > Natricidae > Rhabdophis > Rhabdophis nuchalis. Next base: position 4,889,204 of record CM077650.1, read on the forward strand.
TCAGCAATTTTGTGAGGCAAGCTGCGTTTGATTTGCCAGATGATGATAGCAAAATTAGGATTGTTTGTCTGGCACTAGAGGGCAGGGCTTCTGATTGGATGGTAGCTTTGCACAATGATAACTCCCCTCTGATGAGAAATTTTGACAGATTTATGTTCACCCTGAGAAGGCGTTTCGAGGACCCCCTCATGGAACGAAAAGCCCACTTAGAAATGAAATCATTACGTCAGGGAAATCAACCAGTTCAAGATTTTTCCCAGAGATTTCGTGAATTATCTGTTTACATGAGGGGTTGGAGTGAGGAAGCCCTTATCGACAGTTTCACTGAAGGCTTGCACCCTGATTTATATCAGAGCTATATCAACAGACGAAATCCTCATACCCTTGAGGGTTGGTACAATTTATCTGCTGAAGTAGAAATTGATTTAATTAGAAAAGCCAATGTTCATTCAGTGCAAAGAGAAGTTAGAGCATCGCCATTTGCCACACCACGTCGTGATAGCCCAAGAAAAGGGAGGGGAGGACCCTCCAACAAACAACGCGGTACTACTTGCTTCAAATGTGGGAAGGAGGGGCTTTGGGCAAATGCTTGCAGAATGGGATCGAAGCCCCGCCCCAGGCCATCTTCTGAGTTAACTAAAGGCACCAGAAGGACTGATCCAGGTACCAGGCCAGCAATGTCGGGAATGGAGCCACTGGACCTTACTACCAACTATTATGAACCAGGGCAGGATCCGAATGACTGGAAGAAGGAGGCCGCCTCTGACGAGGAATCGGACAAGCATTGGGTGAGTTCCCGGTCGGGCCCCATGACTATTCCCCTCAAATTAAAAACGCCCTCTAGTGGACATTTCTCAGAATTATTAGCCCTTTTGGATTCTGGATGTTCACGATGCCTTATAAGCCAAGATCTAGTACAACAACTAGGAATTCGCCTTAAGACTTTAAAAGTACCGATCGCATTCTGTCAAATGGATGGATCGGTAGCGGGGGGAGGTCCAGCTCAATTTGTTACAGAACCACTTGAGTTGGTGATTGGCGATCACCATAGGGAAACCATTAATTTCATTGTTGCTCCTATTGCAGACAACCCAATTATTTTGGGATTAACGTGGTTGCGAAAATGGAACCCTATCATAGATTGGAAAGAGGGTTGGATACGTATCCCCCTAAGTACACCCCCCCACCCTGGATGCGGATCTGACTCCAGAGCCCCCCAACCCAAATGAGAACGTGTCGACTGACCAAGTGGCAACTGTTTTGGAACAAATACCAGGGGAAGAAAAGATTCCTACAGAATATTTGGATTTGAAAGACGTTTTTAGTGAGAAATCTTCTGACAAACTTCCACCCCACCGCTCCACAGACTGCACCATTGATTTCCTCCCTGGGGTGCAACTACCTAAGCCACACATTTATTCCATGACACCAGGAGAAATGGTGGAATTGCGCAAGTTCATGGACAAAAATTTGGCGAGAGGTTTTATTGAACCTGCTAGACCTCTCCTGTTATGTTCAGAGAGAAGAAAGACTGCCAGCTCCACCTAGTGGTTGATTACAGGAACTTGAACACGATCTGCGCTGAAAACGTCTACCCCCTCCCCCTCATGAAAGATATGCTTGCCAATCTAGCGAGAGGTAAAAATTTTACAAAACTGGATCTCAGAGAAGCTTACTATAGGATTAGGATTAAAGAAGGAGATGAATGGAAAACAGCTTTTAATTGCCCGTTAGGTTGTTTTCAATTTAAAGTTCTGCCATTTGGCTTACAAGGTGCACCAGCGGTTTTCATGCAACTGATAAACAAGGTCTTACATCAGCACCTGTACAAAGGCGTTATCGTATATCTCGATGATATCCTTATTTACACGGAAACACGTGAAGAACATGTGAAGCTTGTCCGTTCTGTTTTGCGCAAACTGAGGGCGGCGGAACTATATGCTAAACTCTCAAAGTGTGAATTTCATCAAAGCAAGATCGATTATCTCGGATACCGCATTTCGTCAGGAGGTATTGAGATGGATCCTGCTAAAGTAAAGGCAGTGACTGAGTGGGCCCCGCCTCGCACCCGTAAACAATTGCAAAGTTTCTTGGGGTTTGAAACTTTTACCGCCAGTTTATCCCCTCTTTTGCCAGTATTGCTCTACCAATTATGAACTTACTTAAAACAAAGGGTGATGAAAAACCACGACCTAGTAAACCCCTGAACTGGTCTATGGAATGCCAAGCAGCCTTCGAAAAACTTAAACGCTTATTTGCAGCAGAGCCAATTTTGAAACACCCAGACATGGATGCGCCTTTTGTCGCACAAGCTGATGCCAGCGATGTGGCAGTTGGCGCAGTTCTACTCCAATACAACTCCAACGAAGAATTACAACCTTGCGCTTATACCTCTCGTAAACTCTCGGATACTGAAAGAAGGTGGGCTATTTGGGAAAAGGAAGCTTTTGCAGTGCGGTGGGCCCTCATGACTTGGCGGCATTTCTTAGAGGGAGCATCTCACCCATTCGAAGTATGGACTGATCATAAAAATTTGGAATCTCTACGGACACCTCACAAACTCTCTCCTAAACAGGTCCAATGGTCTCAATATTTCAGTCGATTTAATTTTTCCATGAAGTATATTCCTGGGGGAAAGAACTTTATGGTGGATGCGTTATCACGTCTTCCTCAATACAATTCCTCTAAGCTTACAGTGATCCAACCTGTCATCCCGGTGTGTCACTTAACTCGCAGCCATTCTACTGTACAGGCCGAAACCCCTCCCGAATTAATCTCTAAAATTAAAGAAGAACTTCAGGCTGACGATTGGTTCGCTGCACATTGTGGAGACTGTACTTTGCGGGATGACTTACCCTGGGTGGGTTCTAAGCTTTACGTCCCGGCTAAACTCCATACTTTTGTACTCCAGAGGGCACACGATTCTCGTCTAGCTGGTCATTTTGGTTTCGTGAAGACCCTACACTTACTTAAACGTCAGTTCTGGTGGCCTTGTATGAAGAAAGATGTGGAGTCTTACATTGCTAGTTGCCCAGTTTCTGCTGCATGTAAACGCCCCCCTGGCAAACCTCAAGGTCTCCTCCAGTCTGTAGCACAGCCGGAGTCTCCTTGGAAGGAGATATCTATGGACTTCATTGTGGATCTTCCAAATAGCCATGGTTTCACTGTCATATGGGTAGTTACTGATCTATTTTCGAAGCAAGTTCATTTTGTTCCGTGCTCAGGAATCCCATCGGCTAAGGCCTTAGCAAAACTGTTCCTGAATCACATTTATCGACTACACGGAGTTCCTCGACGTATTATTTCTGATAGAGGAGTTCAGTTCACTTCTCGAGTTTGGAAGGAATTCTTGAAGATGATTGGCTCCTCCCAGGGATTAAGCTCCTCCCACCACCCTCAGACGAACGGAGCTTGTGAAAGAGCTAATTCCGTTTTAGAGCAATATCTGCGATGTTTCATTAATTACCAACAAGACGATTGGGCTGACCTATTAACCCATGCTGAGGTGGCATATAACAATTCCGTTCATAGCAGCACCGGTATGACTCCCTTTAAATTGATCTATGGTCAGGACTTTATGCCTATTCCCGAATTGCCTCACGAGGCTCCTACCGTTCTCTCTCTCTTAGATTGGAGTAATAAGATGGCGTCATTTTGGCCGGTGGCGCGGAAAACACTGGATGATGCTCACCAATCTCATAAATTGTATGCTGATAAGAAACGAATTGCCCCTCCAGATTATAAAGTTGGTGACCGTGTTTACCTTTCTACCAGATTTTTGGAGAGCCCTCAAAAATGTAAGAAACTGGGTCCGAAATATGTTGGACCTTTCCCCATCGTTAAGATCATCAGCTCCGTGTCAGTCAAACTGGATTTACCAAAAACTTATCGTCGGCTTTACCCGATTTTCCATGTCCATTTATTGAAGCCTGAACACACATCTTATCTTCGGCAACCACAATCTGAACCCCCACCACCGTTACAAGTTGCTGGTGAACCCCATTACGAAGTGAAAGACATTTTGGATTCTAGAGTATGGAGAAATAAAGTTCAATACCTAGTGTCGTGGAGGGATTTCCCTCCCTCCCATACCGAGTGGGTGGATAAATGCCACGTTCGAGCCCCTAAAATGCTTAAGAAGTTTTATGCTAAATATCCTGACAAGCCTTAACCACTGTTGTTCTTTTGTGTGTGTATTTTCTGTTTGTCTCTGTCCCTCTCGGTGTTTTTGTCTGTTTGTGTTTTATTCCAGGACTAACGTCGCTTTTCTGGAGGAGGGCCGGATGTCAGCCTCCGCTTTTTGCTCGCTTCGGCTGTCATATTGAAACGGGGGGGGGGGGTGTTTGCTAGGATACAAGTGAGCAGGAGAGAGGGGTGTGGCCACAGTCTGTTATCACCTCGGCTAACGGTCTGCATTCCATTCTGATGATGACCCTGGGCAGGAAGTACACCTGATGTCGTGAACGGCTTTGCATTGGACAATATGCTGGGGTCAAGAAGCTAAGGGTGGGGTTATGCTTTGATACGTGTGTTGCGCGCCTAAATGTTTCATTCCTTGCTTGACTTTCGCTGCAGTCTTATTATATTCAGTAAAAGTAACTTTAAACTTTCCAAATGAGTTTGAGCGTGGTCTTTCCTGATTTATGATGGAAGCAGATCTGACAAAAAGCAAGGAATCAAAAATACGCTCGTCTCTGAGTTAATAGCTTCAGCAGCGAGCGAGATAAAACCAAAAACTTCAAACAATGTCGGACGCTGAGAAAAAAGAATTACTGGGAGCTACCGCGCCCGAAACAGCCTCCCCCCTCACTACAGACATCCAGGAATCTAAACCCAAAGATACAAGGTCAGTTACTGAACTCTTAATGGATGTTAATTTAGAGGGTGAAGAAAAATCTGAAGATAAATCAGTTTGTCACTGATGGTCTGAGGGAGTGGGGAGAAATGGAATTTTTGAAGAAACCCCTTGGGGAGTAAATACTAGATGCAGACGGGCCCCCTCCTCTCCCATTTTCTGGGAAGTGCCAGAAGAGGAATTTCTTCTAAGACAGCAAGCGCAGAAATTAATTGCAGAAGCTGATGAGATGAAACACAGCAGAGAACGCAGCAGAGAAATCAAGGGAAAAGGGGCCCTCGACCCTCGGGATTGGTTGTTGCCAAGGAGGGAGGAAGTAAAACCCCAATTTGGAGGGACCCCTACCCAGAAAGAGGAAGACACACAGCGCCCAGTGACAGCAAGACCGGGTTCTCCCCCCCCCCCCCACGCCATAGAAGGGAAGCAAGCCCCCCGGCCCGCAGAATGGCTACTGTCCCTCCATTGGGAGTGAAATTTGGAGGCGATCCTAAGGAATTGGGGTGTTTCCTACTACATGTCAGCAATTTTGTGAGGCAAGCTGCGTTTGATTTGCCAGATGATGATAGCAAAATTAGGATTGTTTGTCTGGCACTAGAGGGCAGGGCTTCTGATTGGATGGTAGCTTTGCACAATGATAACTCCCCTCTGATGAGAAATTTCGACAGATTTATGTTCGCCCTGAGAAGGCGTTTCGAGGACCCCCTCATGGAACGAAAAGCCCACTGGTATCACTTCATCAAGCCCATCCATCACATTAAGAATTTACTGAACAGTGACGTAGTTACTAAATTTTACTGAGTTTACTAAGTTACTAGTCACTAAGGTTCTTTTTTTTTATATTGAAAGAGTTTTATTGGTTTTACAGTTTTTCAATAGGATAGGGTAAGGGATACAAAGAAATTTTGAGAGCATTCACGTCAAAGTCGTCGGCCCTACCGGGACCTCAAAATAGATCATTAATAAAAAACATTTTCCATACACTACAAAGTAAAAGCAAGTACATATTTCTAAGTTCTCAGTTCTATGCTGTCAGTCATTTACAAAAATCCAGATGCACATGTTATATTATACAATATTATTCAAAAAATCAAGGCAAAGTTATTTTTTAGATCTAAGTCTCTTGGCAATTGTATCTTCTATCTCTCCTTCCAGGCCCCCAGCGGGCGGGGCCGTGGCCCCCCCTGCCCCCCCTGGATCTTCCCCCAGGACAGAGGAATGTTTTTTTAAAAAGGCTTCCGCCTCAGCAACTGTTTTAATCCTCACTCTTCCTCCTTCCCAGAACACCAGCATCCCTTCGGGCATCACCCACCTAAACCAGATCCCGTGGTCAAACAATTTTTTAGACAAGAAGGAAAATTTCCTTCTTGCTTCTCTAATGTTTCTTGGGATCTGCTTTAGGATAGCAACCTCCTTTTGTTGGTAAATTAACGGACCTCCTCTTTGCACTTTCAAGATTTCCTCTCTGGTTGACCTTCTAACAAATTTAACATGTATCTCTCTGGGTACTTCATTTATCCTGGCATATGCAGAGTTAATTCTGTAGGCTAGGTCAATGTCCCCCCTGATCTCATCCTTGGGTTTATGTAAATAGTCTGCTATAATTGTGCTCATGAGTTCAGGGAGACATTCACCAGTTTCCTCAGAAACATTCTGAAATCTCAAAAAGTATGTCATCCTTTCCATATCAATCCTAGACACATGCCCATTTATTTCCACAACCTCATTAGTAACATTTTTAATCTCTCCCTTAGCCCCTGCCAGCCCCCCTTCCAATTCTTCAGTCTTCTGTGTGTTCTCCAGCACCTGTTTCCGTGTGTCCAATAATTCCTTTTTAAAGTTGATATTTTCTGCCCTCTGGGCCTGGATTTCTTGTACCAAAGTTTGTATAACAGATTCAAGAGAGGCCATCCTTAGTTCTAAGCTTGCCAGTGCTGATTCTTGTGCCATGGTTAGCTGTTAAAGTCAGTGCCACTAAAATGGCGTTTTTTGGGTGGGGCTGTTGAGGCAGGTCAGGAGCCAAAAGTTCAGTTCAGAGTTGTAAAGTTCAGGAACCAAGAGAGAAACAATTTTCCAAGTCAATAAGTATAATAACGAAGGCACTCCAGAGAAGAGATCACAAATCCAAAAAAAAATTCTTCTTTAGTAACCAGAGGGAGTCCAAATCACAAAGAGACGCTGGAAATTTTCCATAAGTGAAATAGTCATTCAGGGACAAAGAGAAGCCATTTCCACCGCCCAGACTCAGAGCCAGAAGGAGAGAGTGGTAAAAAAAAAATGTTTCAAGTCAGCCAGACCTAGATACATTGTTTCAAAGACAAACCGCAGACCACTTTCCCTTGTTTCAAACAGTCCAGATTAAAGATATCCGCTTCCTCGCAGCGAGGAGCCATTCTTAAGTGCCGCTTTAGTCCGAGGGGGGGTTTAATAAGCAGACCCCCCCTCCAAGTTCTTTCAGCCCAGGCTGACAGCAGGAAAAAAAAATGTTTAAAACCACTCACTTTCACCCTCGCAGCTGAAGCCCCGGGAAGCCTTCCGACTCAGACGGCCAGCTCTCTTCTTATTTTCAAAGCGATGCCGCCCGCCATTGGCGAAGGAAAAAACTCCCGCAGCATGTCCTCCTCCACCTAAGCCGAAGAAAAGGGTCGCTTCCCAGCTGCCGCTGGGGGAGGACGACCCAGGCAAGCCGGCTTTACGGGAGACCCCCAAAAACGGGGCGTCTCGCCCCCGTGGGGGGGCAGGAAAAGAAACAAAGCGGCGAGCGAGCCCTAGGCTCGCCCGTCGCCGCTGGAGCCGGAACCGGAAGTCAGCACTAGTCACTAAGGTTCTTGATAAATGACTATCAGACTTTGAATACCTGGTATCACTGGATCATGTTCAACAATTTTATTGAATTAACATTAACTAAAAAGGTTTTTAAATTGGATTTTGAATAAATGTGCATTTAATTGTTACAGTTTTGAATTTTACTGTTACTATCTTCCTTCCGTCGTGAAAACCGCCCAGTCACATGACCTCCCCCCAGCCACGCCCACTAAGCCACGCTCACAGAACCGGTTGTAAAAATTTGAATTCCACCACTGGGGGGAGGGGCACTGAGGATCAGTTTGTACCACCAAGGGGGTGGTGGACTGAAAATGTTGGGGAACCACTGCACTAAACTAAGGGCTAAGGCAGGTTCAGGAAGCAACCTTTGGAAATGGGCAGCTAGTAGTTATTTACTAAGGCAAAACCACAGCTGTGAAGAATTTTGGGGCTTGTGCTTGCTTCAAACCTCACTGGAAGCTCACAGAAAGTGACATCAAATGTCTGAAAATAATTGGCAGAGGAAAATTGGATACTGTAAATTTCTTTCTAAAACTTTTGCCCTGGCTGCTAGACCTTCATTGGTTGAAAGCTCTCCTTTTGGGAGCCACTGAAGGAATCCTTCTCTGCTGCCTTTATCAATGTCTTCCCCTTTGCATAAGAAAAAAAATTAAAATCATCAAGTGATGATCAGATCAATTTCTAATCTTGGGCCAGAAAAAGTGTGCAACCCACACTTTTATGGCCTAAAGGGGGGATTGTGGGAAGCTACCCCTCTCCTAGAAGAATCAAATATTTTGAGGAATATTAAAAAGGCAGGATATTATATTTCCCTGGATGAGAAATGGAGAAACATGTTTTTTTAGAGGGAGAAAGCAGCCCCCACCCTTTTTAATAGCCCTCAGCAGATGTCAGCACTTAAGATAGTAGATAGTTCTATTCATAAGCAAATACCCTCACCCAAAAGCCAAAACAGGAGGAAAGCCATTAAGATACAATAGGAATTGCCCAACACCCTTCCAGAACACAAGCCTCAGAAACTTCAACCAAACTTAACTCAGACAAACATTTATTTATTTATTTATTTATTTATTTATTTATTTATTTATTTATTTATTTATTTATTATTTATTTATTTATTTATTTATTTATTTATTTATTTATTTATTTATTTATTTATTTATTTTCTATACCGCCCTTCTCCCTTTCGGGACTCAGGGTGGTGTACAGCCAGAATAAAAATTACAATACAGAATTTAAAAAACAGTATTAAAAAGAAATATTAAATAATTGACCGATATTAAAATCCCAAACTAAAATCACTATTAAAAATAACCTTTAAAATTATGATAGCCCGGCAGCGCAAAATAGGTGCGTCTTCAGGGTGCGACGGAAGAGATGTAGGCCCGAGATTGTCCTTAGTCCAGGGGGTAGGTCATTCCAGAGGGCGAGAGCTGCCACAGAGAAGGCTCCGCCCCTGGTGGTCGCCAGCCGGCATTGTTTAGCCGACGGCACCCTGAGGAGGCCCTCTCTGTGGGAGCGAACTGGACAGTGGGAGGTATTTGGTAGCAGGAGGCGGTCTTGCAGGTAACCAGGTCCCTTGCCATGGAGCGCTTTAAAGGTGGTTACTAGTACCTTGAAGCGCACCCGGAAAGCCACAGGCAGCCAGTGCAGCTCGCGCAGGAGAAGTGTCATGTGGGAGCATCTAGAAGCTCCCAGAATCCCCCGCGCGGCCGCATTCTGAAACATAACCCCTACATGCCACCATGGGAGTCTGACAACAGCCAATAGAATGCATGTTCTTGCACAGGAACAAGAAGTTCAAGTGCAAAGCCCAAGAGAAAATATAAAAGGCACCCACTCTCAACTCCATGTGATCAGTTACCCAGAATCACACATGCTTGGTGGTTCTACTTCATCAATAAATGGACCCTCTTTCCAATCAGCCTCCATTTTGTCTCCAGTGCCTTTCTCCTGGCTTGGAACTGAACCAGATGAAAATGTTAACTATTATTAAAAAAAATAATGTATACATCTCAGGATGATATGTAAATGCCATGAAGTTATCTATGTTTTGACTGATTCATTATTTTATTGTTATATTTATTATACCTAAGCTGGCCCAAGGGGAGAACTCACAAACATTTGCCTTCTCTTAGACATCCTTTTTACTTAAGAAAGGAGAAAAGAAAACTCCACTTAAGACCCCGCATCTGAAAAATGCCAGAAATGGATAGGAACGAATTAAATATAACCTTTCAGGCCATTCTTCTGTAAGGCAGAGAAAGCAGGGTTTTTTTCCCCTCACAGAAAGTGATATCAAATGTCTGAAAACAATTGGCAGAGGAAAATTGGATACTGTAAATTTCTTTCCAAAATTCCACCACTGGGGGCGTGGGGGTGGGTGGGCACTGAGGACCAGTTTGTAGCACCAAGGGGTCGGTGGACTGAAAAAGTTTGGGAACCACTGCTCTATAGCAACTACAAAAGACTGGATTCGGTCAAGATTAACAAACCTATATCAATAATAGCATTCCACAGCTCTGAAATTTCGGATAGGCTTCTCCCATGCCTGCACCATATCCAGATAAACATCGTTCATATTCTGAGAGTTTGCAGAGCTAGGGAATTGTAGCTGGGGCATAGAATGACATATATCTTCTTCTGGTTAAGAGACAATCATAGAATCACAACTTACACTGTCTGCTGGGGATGCAGGAAGTCCATCGCCATGCATTTTTGCTTTTTTGCAGGCCAAACAAACAAAAAAGTTATCACCAACATTCCTAATAAAGTAATACCAACACACACACACACACACCCCTTTAGTTTCTAAAAAAAATAATACTAATAGTTTTGCAGTTGGATAAAATGCTAGATATTATGCCTCCTAACATCATTCGTGTTGTGTGGCTTGTGGAAGGCTGAGGGGTCATCTAATGCTGGGGCCCCTGGGGCTATGTGAGAATAGTGAGATCCACGAATGGCTGATCGTCCTCCCATTCTGAAGGAAGAGAAAACCCCCAATGGTCAGAATTGTTGCAGACATTTTTATAAGAATCTAAATGTATGAAAGTATGAAAGACAAATACCTTCATATGCCCTCAAACATTCTGAGTCTGTCAATTCATTGTAGTGAAAAAAACAGTCAAACAAACAAGCAAGCAAGCAAGAATGTTATAAACACATTTTACATCTAAGAGGGGGTCAGTATTTCAATAAATTAGCCATAAAACTACTTACAATTGTAGCTCCCCTCAAACATTCTGAGTCTGTCTGTTGCAGGAAAAAAACGAGACTTGGACTTCACAAAATCAGGAAATGTTTATTATGGCTGCCAGGTTCAGAAGAGCTAGTCAAAGGCCAGCATGCAAAATTCTGAACAGTCTCTCCATAGCCCACATGCATTCTTATAGTTCAGGAAAAACAACTTTTTTTATCATGGAAATTCTTACTCTTTTTCTGATTGGATACATAATTGTTGTCACAAAGGAAAACCACAAGCACATCCCCTTATCTCTAGGCATCAAGCTGTTTTTATCTTGCTTCCCGTTTGTCTAGGCCGCAGGCACTCTTGCATAGTGCTATTAGTTTCATTCTACCTATGTAGAAGAAGTTGTGAATGCCCCAACACTGGAAGTCTTTAAGAAGATGTTAGATAGGCATTTGTCTGAAATGGTATAAGGTTCCTGCCCATGCAGGGGGTTGGACTAGAAGACCTACAAGGTCCCTTCCAACTCTGCTATTGTATTGTATTGTATTATGTGGTTAAGCTGAACTTTTGACAGGAAGGACCTTTAACTGACACTCCAGCAGGTGCCACTTCTGCGGTTTGGCGCATCCTGTTGTAGCTTCAACAAACTCAGAAAATATTGTTACAATGCAGAGCTAAAAAAGGGATCCTCTAGGTCATCCAGTCCAACCCCACATCATTTCACTCTTAACAACCAGGTCTCACTTTATGCCCTGCCTCATGTCAATTCATTCTAGTTGAAAGAAAATATACAATCAAACAAACAAGCAAGCAGACAAGAATGCTATAAAAACCATTTTGCATCTAAGTGTTTCAAAATTAGGCATAAAATTACTTACAATAGTAGCTTCCATTCTGAATAGGGGTGTTCTTAGCAGATCAAATGGCTCCGGAGGTATGGCTATGCCAGAAACCAGTAAACATGACTGGACAAGTATAGGCCCTACTTTTATACACGCTGGTGACGTCACAAATTAATCACATCAGAAATGGGGAATTCTTCACACCTTTTGCAAACACTGGCCACCCCCCCCCCTAGAATCAGGTAATCCCAAATGAATAATATCACATGAGCCTTGATTAAACTGTATCTCTGTGTTTAACATCTGACAAGGTTAAACAGGAGGGTCAGCAAAAGAAAAAAAACGTAATACTTCTTTCATGTGATTTGTAAAGCACATTTTATTATAAATTTCATAGCTTTAACAGTTTCTTGTAATTAATTTCTGTTACATTCTGGCATATGAACCTCTTCAGAGCCAATGGCAATTCAGCTTCAATCTTTCACATTAACAACAGCAGTTTACTGCTCTTCTCGATACACTGTATGAATGTCTTGAGCTCACCAAGGGAATCCCGGGTGAAATATAATTTATTCACTTTGTCAGAAATACTGATGATGATCCAGAGAACATGTGACATAGAAAGTCTAATACATAAGCTGTCAATAAGCTCTGTTTCACTGTTACCATCCACATTATTTTCTGATTTTAAGCAGTCCATTAAACAATGATGTATTATTTTAATAACACACGCTTTCAGAACCTTTGGCATGCTGACATTTTGAGGCTCCACCGTTTCTTAAGCAGGAAATAAGGTAGAATTAGATTGGCTGTTTCAACTAATCAAAATACTGTTTTCTTAATTTTCATATTTACTTACCTGTTTTGCAGAACCTGCAATAACAAGACTTTATAAGATCGTTCTCTTCAATGAAGTCATATAGCTCAGGTCCTTTTCTTATTCTACATCCATGCTTGTGAGGTTTGGGGGTCAAATTTACATCAAACAAATCTCCATCTGAGGTTGCCATCTTCAAGAGACTGCTGAAATCAAGGACTACCTGCACAAAGTTCCCAGCTCTTGTAATGACAAGTCCTTGAGCCTTGCACATGCCCAGACTAATGGGGGGCATAACATGCCCAAGCATGTCCCCGGCATGCCTCTTGTGCATGCACAGAACGACCGTTGACTTACCTGAACGGTCCTTCTATGTGTGCTGCGAAGGGGAATCCAAAGCATGGGTTAAACCAGTCCTCTACCCTAGACAACCCCAGGTGGACCTCTTCGCTCAGCCGCACAATGCGCAGATGGCACGATACTTCACCAGATTCCTGATTCCGGGAGCAGAAGGCACAGACGCTCTCCGCAGTCCCTGGCCGGAGGGCCTCCTCTATGCGTTTCCACTGCTTCCTCTGGTTCCAATCGTCATCCAGAAGATCATAGTGGAGAGGGCAGAGGTCTTGCTTGTTGCACCAATGTAGCCCAGACGTCCGTGGTATGCTGACCTGATACATCTGTCCGTGTCTCACCCATGGCGCATCCCGGACGGCCAGATCATTCTGTCGCAAGGGCCCCTCGTTCATCCGAATCCACAGCTCCTGCAGCTAGCTGTATGGCATGTGAGCGGGCGTTCCTATTAGAGCAACATTTCTCAGACAGAGTCATTGATACGATTCAGGCGGCCCGCCGACCATCGACAAATCGCATTTACGAGGCCTCTTGGCGTGCATTTTGCACCTGGTGCTGCGTGTCGGCTGTGAACCCCTTGCGGGTGTCTGTGCCACAGGTCCTGGATTTCCTACAGATGGGACTATACAAGGGGCTTGCGCCTAACACACTGCGACGCCAGCTTGCAGCTCTCTCCACAGTAGTACCATGTGGTCGTTCCCACTCACTGGCTCGTCATCCCAAGGTGCGTTCCTTCCTCAAAGGGGCTACTAACATCAGCCCGCCAGTGGTGCACCGTTATCCGACGTGGGACTTGTCCCTCGTTCTTCAGTCTCTCACCTTGACCCCATTTGAACCGATTCGGACTATTAGCCTTCGATTGTTGACTTTGAAAACGGTGTTTTTAATGGCGATTACATCTGCCCGGCGGGTGTCGGAACTGGCTGCCTTGTCAGTTCGCGAGGATCTCTGTATTTTTCATCCCTAACCCTAACCCTAACCCTAACCCTAACCCTAACCCTAACTTTAACCCTAACCCTAACCCTAACCCTAACCCTAACCCTAACCCCGGCGAATAGAGCTAGGAAGGAGGCGGTTGGGTCCGAGGAGGGGGGAACACGGGTCGTCCCTAAAGAGGGGCAGGGGCGATGGGAGACAGGAAAGTCACCATCGGGTCGAGGCGCGTGGCCGTTGGCTACAAGTGGTCGCGCGCACCAACCCTCTGCGCTCCCCTCGCGATCTAGGTGGTCAGGGTTCACAGAGCCAGGGCCCTAGGCTGATGTTATGCAACGCCAGGTCCGTGGCCAACAAAGCCCCCCTTATTAACGACCTTGTGTCGGAGGGGGAGCCGGACCTGGTAGGGATTACGGAGACCTGGTTGGGCCAGGAGGGTGGTCTTCCTCTCGTGGAAATGTGCCCGCCAGGCTACCATGCATTTCATCAGCCCCGGGCCCTAGGCAGGGGTGGGGGAGGGGTAGCGATTCTAATTAGGGAAGGTCTTGAGCCGAGAGAGACCACTGTACCACAGACCACCGGCTGTGAGTCCCTCTGCGTGAAATGGGGCCCAGGGAGGCAGTTGGGCATGCTGATCGTGTACCTGGCTCCCCGCTACGTGTCAGCAGCCCTGCCTGAGCTCCTCGAGATGATCGCTACGGTGGCGGTTGAGACCCCCAGACTGGTGGTCATGGGAGATTTCAATCTGCCATCGGTTGGCGCATCATCCGAGGCAGCTCGGGAGTTCATGGCCTCCATGACAGCCATGGACCTGACCCAGGTAATTCAGGGTCCCACACACGAGGGGGGGCACACGCTGGATTTGATTTTTGTCTCTGGCCAGTGGACGAGTGATCTGGGAGTAGGGGACTTAGCCATCATACCCCTGTCATGGTCAGATCACTTACTTCTCCGGCTCGACTTTCCAATTGCTACACCCCACCGCGGGGAGGCGGAACCAGAGATCCCTAGATGGTTCCGCCCCAGGCGCCTGATGGACCCTGAGAGGTTCCAGATGGAGCTTGGGCCACTACCTGTGACCCTGACCCACGCCCCGACTGAGGACCTGGTGGCGGCATGGAGTGCCGCGACCGCCGGGGCCTTGGATCGGGTTAATAATAATAATAATAATTTTAATATTTCTAAACCGCGCCCTCTCCCCACAGGGACTCGGGGCGGTGCACAGGCACAGTAAAACAATAAATACATATAAACATTTCATTAAAAATAAATTAAATCCAAACCTGCGCTAAAATTCCCATTAAAAACTAAGCAATATTACAAAACCCCAATAAAACCCCAAAGACAGAGAGACTATCCTAGGCCGGCCAGACAGAAGAAATGAGTTTTTAATTTGAGACGGAAGGAGCGGAGGTCCGTGGTCGTCCTAATATCGGGGGGAAGGTCGTTCCAGAGGGCCGGGCCCGCCACAGAGAGAGCCCTTCCCCTGGGCGTCGCCCGCTGACAAAGTCTAGTGGACGGCACCCGGAGAAGTCCCTCTCTGTGGGAGCGAATCGGTCGTGAGGATGTATGAGGCAGGATCCGATCCCGCAGATAGCTAGGTCCCGAGCCATGGAGCGCTTTAAAGATGATAATCAACACCTTGAAGCGCACCCGGAAGACGACAGGCAGCCAGTGCAGCTCGCGCAAGAGCGGTGTTACATGGGTAAACCTAGTGGTTCCCATAATTGCTCGCGCGGCTGCATTCTGGACTAGCTGAAGTCTCCGGGTGCACCTCAAGGGGAGCCCCATGTAGAGAGAGTTGCAATAGTCCAGTTGGGATGTCACGAGCGCATGAGTGACTGTGCGAAGGGCGTCCCGATCCAATAGGGGGCGCAATTGGCGAACCAGGCGAACCTGGTAAAACGCCCTCCTGGCCACGGCTGTCACTTGATCTTCCATGGACAGCCGGGCATCCAGGAGGACACCCAAATTGCGCACCCCATCCACAGGGGCAAGATGTTCGTCCCCTATGGCCAGCGATGGAGTGAGCTGGTTGAATCGGGCAGCCGGAAACCACAGCCACTCGGTCTTGGTCGGGTTGAGCCTGAGTCCGTTACTTCCCTTGCGGCCTCTCTTGCGGTGTCGAGCCTCCCGGGCTCCTTGGTTCACTGAGGAGCTGGGGGGGATGAAACGCCACAAGAGACGCCTAGAGAGGAGATGGAGATCGTCACGCTCTGAATCTGACTGAACACAGGTGAGAGCCCATTTGAGGACTTATCTTGTGGTGATAAGAGTGGCCAAACGGTCTTATTGTGCCACCCTTATCGCGTCCGCAGATAACCGCCCTGCCGCCCTATTTGGGGTGACCCGCTCCCTCCTTCAACAGAGGCTGCGGGAAGCCCCTTTGCAGGGCAGAGCAGAGAAATTTGGGGGATATCTGCAGGATAAAATCGCTCAGATTCGAAGCGAGTTGGCCTCCACCGAAAGTGGTCTGGAGGGAAGGTGCAAGGCACGTCTTGAGACACCATTCTGGGAGAAGTTTGACTCTGTTACTTCCGAAGATATGGACAGGTTACGTGGGCGACTGAGAGCCACCACATGTTTATTGGACCCGTGTCCCTCCTGGCTTGTACTGGCATCCTGGGAGGTTACACGAGGCTGGCTCCAGGAAGTAGTGAATGCTTCCTTGAGTGAGGGGATCTTGCCCACCGTCTTGAAAGAGGTGGTGGTGAGACCTCTCCTCAAGAAGCCTTCCCTGGACCCAGCATTGTTGGTGAATTACCGTCCGGTCTCCAACCTTCACTTTCTGGCGAAGGTTGTAGAGAGTGTGGTGGCACAACAGTTTCCCCGCCACCTGGAGGAGATTGATTATCTGGACCCGCGCCAGTCCGGCTTCCGGCCCAGACACAGCACTGAGACGGCATTGGTCGCGTTGGTGGATGATCTCTGTAGGGCCAGAGATGGGGGTTGTTCCTCCATCCTGGTCCTATTAGACCTCTCGGCGGCTTTTGATACCATCGACCATGGTCTCCTATTGCATCGACTGGAGGGGTTGGGGGTGGGAGGCACCGTTTTACAGTAGTTCTCCTCCTACCTCTCCGGTCGATCGCAATTTGTGTTGGCAGGAGGGCAGAGGTCGACCTCGAGGCCTCTCACTTGTGGGGTGCCTCAGGGGTCGGTCCTCTCACCACTCCTGTTCAACACATATATGAAGCCGCTGGGTGAGATAATCCGTGGTTTCGGGGTAGAGTACCATCTCTACGCTGATGATACGCAGCTGTATATATCTACCCCGAACCACCCCAACGATGCCGTCGAAGTGATGTCCCGGTGTCTGGAAGCCGTACGGATCTGGATGGGAAGTAACAGACTCAGACTCAACCCGTCCAAGACCGAGTGGCTGTGGCTTCCGGCATCCCGGTACAACCAGTTTTCTCCATCACTGGCCATAGGGGGGGAACATCTAGCCCCTGTGGATGGGGCACGCAACTTGGGCGTCCTCCTGGATACCCGGCTGTCCATGGAAGATCAAGTGACGGCCGTGGCCAGGGGGGCGTTTTACCAGGTTCGCCTGTTACGCCAGTTGCGTCCCCTATTGGACCGGGATGCCCTCTGCACGGTCACTCATGCCCTCGTGACATCCCGTCTAGACTACTGCAATGCTCTCTACATGGGGCTTCCCTTGAGGTGCATCCGAAGACTACAGCTAGTTCAAAATGTGGCCGCGCGGGCAATTCTGGGAGCCCCCAGGCACTCCCACATAACACCGGTCCTGCGCGAGCTGCATTGGCTGCCTGTGGTCTTTCGGGTGCACTTCAAGGTGCTGATTACCATCTTCAAATCGCTCCATGGCACGGGACCTAGCTATCTGCAAGATCGCATCCTGCCCCATACATCCCTTCGACCGATTCGCTCGCACAGAGAGGGACTTCTCCGGGTGCCGTCCACTAGGCAATGCCAGCGGGCGACTCCCAGGGGAAGGGCCTTCTCTGTTGCAGGCCCTATCCTATGGAACGACCTACCCCCCGACCTCAGAACAACTCCGGACCTCCGCTCCTTCCGCCGAAAGCTCAAAACATATTTCTTCCAACAGGCCGGCCTGGCCTAATCTATCTTTCACACCTCCAGTCTGTACATTTAAATTTTTAATTGGGTTTTTAGGGGGTTTAGTGTTTTAGGTTTTTTAGGTTTTAGTGCAGGGTTATTGTAATTTAATCTAATTTTAGATATTTATATTGTTGTATGTTTTTATGTTTTATATTCCCTGTGCACCGCCCCGAGTCCCTTCGGGGAGAGGGAGCGGTATACAAATAAACATTCAATTCAATTCAATTCATTCTTCGTCTTGACCCTGCCTTCCTGCCAAAGGTCAACACCATGTTTCATAGGGTGCAGGAGCTAATCCTGCCGGACTTCTGCCCTCACCCCTCTCGGCCTCAGGAGCGTCAGTGGCACAACCTGGGCGTTCGCAGGGTTCTCCGTCGTTATATCAAGAGGACGGCCTCTTTCCGGAGATCGGAGTCTCTATTTGTATCATTTCAACCTGCATCCATGGGCCTGAAGGTATCCTCCAACACGATTGGGCGCTGGTTGAAGGCGTGTATAGCCCTTGCTTATGACAGCTGCTCGAGACCGCCTCCTAGAAGGATCGTCCCTCATTCAACCAGAAGTGTTGCCACGTCGGCGGCCTGGGCAACCCAGGCGTCAGTGGAGGACATTTGTAGAGCTGCGATATGGTCGTCTCCGTCGCCTTTCATACGTCACTACCGGATTGACTCTTATGCCTCAGCAGAGGCTGCCTTTGGGCGGAGAGTGCTTCAGAGAGTTGCCACCACAACTGTAGCTCCTGACCAGCCTCGCTCCCGCCCCTGAAGGTTACTGCTTTGGCATGTCCCATGCTTTGGATTCCCCAAAGCAGCACACAGGAGAACGACCGTTGACTTACCTGAACAGTCCTTCTATGTGTGCTGCGAAGGGGAATCCAACCCCGCCCGTTCAGCTTCGGCTGTTTAGGATCCTTTTACCTGTCTTGATTGTGACTGTCACCGGACTTGTTCTGTTCCCGGTCGGAATTCTGCGTTCTAGATAGCTTCCTTTCGTGCAAAAAAACTGAGCATGCCCAGACAGAGGAGGCGTGGTCTACAGTTTTAATAACTCAGTGTCTAGGCTAGAGGACTGGTTTAACCCATGCTTTGGATTCCCCAAAGCAGCACACAGGAGAATCACAGGGGGTGGGTGGGTGGGTAAGGCATGCCCGGGCGTTTCCCGGGCATGCCTCAACAAGGCTTAACCCCTGCATGCAGCCTGGCGGCTTGGTTCTTGTGAACATTTTAATTCCTGTTAATATTCCTTGTCTTTTCCTGTAGGTGGGCTTCAAAGGCCCATGTGTATTTGAGTGTGCAATTGGCAAAATATGTGTCTTTAGATTTTACAAAGGTAAAAATCAGCTGCGGGGTTTAAAAGGGCTGTGTTTTTTCCCCCCAGCCTTCGAGGAAATTGTTAGCAACTCTGGGTTCAGAACCAGTGTCACAACTCTGGTCCCATAACCAGTGTTAGCAAATGAATGCGGAATAGTGTAATTCACCGGACAGTAAAGAGATACATTGCTGTAAACCACAAACAAACTCTAAAACAGTGATAGTAAGAAAATAAATAGTCTACTTTGTAGCAACTAAAATACTTTTTCCGACTAACTCTCAAACAAATAACAGTCCAACACCAAACACAGAATTATCTCACAGTGATGCAAAACAATACTCCTTCTTCTTCTCCAACGGCAATCAGGTAAACACAGGATCACAAGGAATCGAACAGGGAATGAGCTGCATTCCTGACCTTGATTATATAGTATAGCTGATACTCACAGCCAATCAGAGTCAAACAGTTCTTAAAGCTACATAACTTCTTAAGAACATAGACTCATATGTATTGTCAACCCAATATAAGGCTGCATATCCTAACAGAAATGTTTTTAAATCCACCTAGAAATAAATACCTTTTAGAAAAAAAGATGGGTTAAATGCAAGCTCTGTCTCCACAAAAATTAAAACCATCATTGCCTAGAAATAAATACCTTTTAGAAAAAAAAGTGGGGTTAAATGCAGCCCCTAGGAGAATGATTACAAATTAAAAAGCATTTTTTTTATTTCACAAATCCCCCCCCCTTGAATGTCCATAGAATTAGTCTAGGGTTAAACTAATCATGTACCCAGAGGCTTGGCATCTTTCTTGATGGGGTTAGTGTAATGGTTCCTCTCCTAACTTAAGAAAGGAAGGACTCTTGAAATGGATTATTTCAAAAGGAACCTGTTAGGATATTCAGCCTTATATTGGGTTGACAATATATATGAGCCTATGTTCTTAAGGAGCTATGTAGCTTTAAGAACTGTGTTTGAATTCTGATTGGCTGTAATTCTCAGCTCTACCATAAAGCAAGCTCAGAATCACAGTCCGTCCCCTTTTCGATTCCATTCCTGTTCCTACTGTTTGCCGTCTGAGAAGCTGAAGCTGCATATTGAAGAAGAAGGAGGAGTACTTGTTTTGCATCACTGTAAGATAACTCTGTTTGGTGAAGGACTGTTATTATTTGAGAAGTAAGAATCTTTGGTCGGAAGAAGTATTTTAGTTGCTACAAAGTAAAGACTATTTATTTTCTTACTATCACTGTTTTAGATTTTGTTTGTGGTTACAGCAACGTATCTCTTTACTGTCCGGTGAATTACACTATTCCGCATTTATTTGCTAACACTGGTTAAGGGACCAGAGTTGTAACACTGGTTCTGAACCCAGAGTTGCTAACAGAACCTTTTGTTAGGAGTAGACTCCTAGAGTTGGGTAGGCAATATATAATACCATGATGATAAATGGTCATTGTGGCTTTAAGGATGTTGGAAGGTTAGAGACTGTAATTAGAGAGTAATTATCTCCACTATAAAAGGAGGTATGGAGAGCGCATATCTCTCTCTCTGCCGGATTTTCTGATTTACTGTTTGACAACTGACTGTTCGTGTGCTGTGAATTACTGAAGAAGGAAGATTGTGGTTTGCTGACTGTAAGCAATTTGATATTTGTTAAGACTTTGTTTTGACTTGCTTTAACATCACTGCTTGTTAAGCAGTAGTTTAGTTTTTAGTTTTTACAACTTCACTAAAAGCTATTTTATTTTTACTTAGTGTCTGGTCTACTAATTGTGTGTACACTAGCAACGTTTCTCTAGCTGCATACTCGGCTGCACAACTTTGCTGTCTCCTAACGGAGATATCTCCAAACACTGGTTATGGGCCCAGTTTATCGTGCAAGCTGCATTGAATAGAGGAGTTGAATTGCTACACACATTATAGTTTACAGACATCTGTTGAATAGTTTAGTTAATATCCCAGAGAAGATGGCACAAGGCCAAGCTCCAAATTACCCGGCTGGATGGGACAAACTACGTATCCTGGTCTGCAAAATGTAGCCTGCTTTTGCGCAGTGAAGGGCTATGGGACGTAGTGCAGAACCTACCAGACGTAGCTAACTGGGATGAAGATGATGATGAGGATGCCAAGAAGATAGTAGAGTTCCAGAGAAGGAATGAACGGGCTTTATGTGTTATTGGTCTTACTCTGGCTGACCAACAACTGGTTCATATCCGAGGTGAACAGTCTGCTGCAAAATGCTGGGATAATTTGAAGAGGCTGTATGTTTGAAAGTCTGTAGGTGCACATATCAACATAACGAGGAAACTGTTATGTTGCTCAGAACTAAACTGAGCAAAGGTGGTGATATGTTAGCTCATTTGAACAACATGAAGCAGATGTTTCAGGAGCTGCATGAGAAGGAACTAATTTTCTCTGAACAGCACCAAGTATGCATAGTCTTATCGTCACTTGATGACAGCTACGACCAGTTTGTAACATCTCTTGAAGTTATTCCCCAACAGGACTTCACACTGACCAGCATTACTGCAAAACTTCTTGAAGAGTCAAGGAGAAGAGAAGACAGAGCACAGTTAGGGAGAAGACACCAGATAATATTGTTTTGCCTAACCCTGTATTTGCTATAAAGAGTTGTTTTAATTGTGGTAAGAGGGGTCACATTGCTAGGTTTTGTAAAAGGCCCAAAACACAGAAGACTGTAAAAAGTAAGAAAGATGATGTGAATGTGACTATGGCTACTAATGCAACATGTTGACAGTGGGGCTTCGATGTGCATTAGTAGGAATAGTAATAATTTTGTTAAAATGACCACAACAAAACATGTTTGTTAGCAAATGGGTGGAGGTTAAAGGCATCTGGTAAAGGAATAGCAAAATGTCCATGTATAACTGACAAACTGCATATGTTGTATGTACCTAAGTTAAGGTATAATTTAATGTTAGTTAGGGTTTTGGTGAATCATGGTTACAGTGTAACATTTAAAGAGGATAATTGTGTTATAGAGAAAGGATGTATCAAGGTTAATGCAAGGTTGCATGATGGTTTGTATGTTTTGCCTAATTCTAATGTTGTTAACTCAGTATATGCCAATGTAAAGCCTCATGATGAATGTATTAATCTAATGCATAGGAGGATGGGGCATATTAGCTTCAAACTACTGCAGGAAACAGTGAAGTTGGCTGATGGTGTGAGGTTAAAGCCTTGTAGCAAGTATTTAAACTGCAATGTATGCAATGAGCAGAAGAGCAAAGCTACACCGGCTAATAGGCTAAATGGCTTTAAGACTAAAAAACCATTAGAGGTGGTGTTTGCAGATCTAATAGGACCACTAAAACCTAGTTTAGGGGGAGCATGTTACGTGTTAAGTATTTTGGATCATTATTCAAGATATGGGTTTTGTTATTTACTGAGAAACAAAACAGAAACATGCCAGAAGTTTACAAACTGGGTTAGGTTTGCAGAAAGAAAAACAAACCACAAACTTGTTACTGTAGTTACTGACAATGGGACTGAGTTCACAAACCACAATATTAGATCCATGTTTCAAAGGGCTGGTATTCAGCATAAATTTTCAGCTCCATATCGTCCACAACACAATTCCTTTGTGGAGAGGAGAGGACAAACACTGCAGGCGATGGTCAGAACTATGATAGCAGATGCTAGATTGCCTGAATCATTGTGGGGGGAGGCAATAATGTGTGCAAACAATATATTGAATAACGTGATCAACACAACAACTGGTGAATTGCCATTCACTAGGTGGCATGGCAAGAAACCAGATCTCAGCTACATGCATACATTTGGATCTCCTGCATGGGTTCATATTCCCTCACAGATAAGGCAAAAAGGGCAGAAGAGGGCACAACAACTGATATTTATAGGGTACAATGCTAATCATAGGTCATATAGATTTTGGCAGAGAGGCTCAATTAAGGTGATTAGCAGTGCGAGTGCGATTTATTGAAAATACTGGTTGGGATAAATTAGATGCGAATAAGGAGGTTATTCTAGAGACACGACCACACACTACTGTTGATAAGGAACCAGATCTGGATATCAAAGAGGAGGTGGATACTGAAGAGGTAGTAGAGCAGGACCAGAATAAACCAGAAGAACCAGTTATTAGTCCACAACTACCCAGACGGTCAACAAGGGTGACTAGGTCACCTGATATCAGGCAACCATGGCTTATCAGGTGAACAAGGTTCCTGCAACCTACAGTGAACTGACAACATTCCCAATAGAGGATCAGAAGGAGTGGAAAACTGCGATGGCAAAAGAGTTAAAGTCATTGCAGGATATGGAAGTGTATGAAACCACAGATTTACCTCAAGGGAAGAAAGCTGTAGGTAGTAAATGGATCTATAAAATCAAGACTGGGGTGGATGGATCAATTACGTATAAGGCTAGGCTTGTGGCACAGGGATTTGACCAATCAGCCACAGACTATGAACAAGTATTTGCACCTAGTCTAAGATCCACAACACTGAGAACTGCACTTGTGTGGGCAGCAAAACATAAATATCAGGTTACACACTTGGATGTGGAAACAGCTTACCTACATGCGCCACTTCAGCATACAATTTACATGAAGAGGCCAGTAGGAGTAGAAGACAATAGTAAATCTGAATATTGGTTATTAAGGAAACGTCTGTATGGACTAAAGCAGTGGTTCCCAAACTTTTTCAGTCCACCGCCCCCTTGGTGCTACAAACTGATCCTCAGTGCCCCCCACCAGTGGTGGGTTTCAAATTTTTTTAGAACCTATTCTGTAGGTGTGGCCTATTTTGTGGGCGTGGCTTGGCAGTCATGTGACCATGTGGGAGTGGCCACCTTGTAAAATGTAGTGAAACTCATTTAACAACGCTCTTGCTTATCAACTAAAATTTTGGGCTCAATTGTGATAATAAATTCTTTCTTTTTCGTTCTTTCTTTCCTTCCTTCCCTCCTTCCTTTCTTTCTTCTTTCTTTGTTTCACTCTCCCCCTTTCTTTCTTTCTTTCTTTCCTTCTTTCCTTCTTTCTTTCTTTCTTTCCTTCCTTCCCTGCGTCACTCTCCCTGACTTTCTTTCTTTTTTTCTTTCTTCCTTTCTCTTCCCCTTCCTTCCTTTCTTCTGTCACTCTCCCCCTTCCTTCCTTCCTTCCTTCCTTGTGTCACTCTCCCCCCTTCCTTCCTTCCTTCTTTCTTGTGTCACTCTCCCCCTCTTTCTTTCTTTCCTTCCTTCCTTGTGTCACTCTCCCCCTTTCTTCCTTCCTTCCTTCTTTTTTTCTTCCTTTCTCTTCCTCTTCCTTCCTTCCCTTTTCTTCCTTCCTTCCTTCCTTCCCTCCTTCCTTCCTTCCTTCCTTCCTTCCTTCCTCTCTCTCTATATCTCTCTCTCTCTCCCCCACCCCTCTCTCACACATACTTTCCAGTTGGTGAAAATTTCTGTTTTGCCAGCTGGGAAGCTAGCAAATAAGAGTCATTTTCCCTGCTGCCCGCAGCTCTCGGAAGAAGGAGGCAGGGAAGTGAGCCCCAGGCCTCATCTCTGACTCCTTCTTCGAGAGCTGGCTTCAGGGATGGCCAGCCTCTCCCACCACTACACCCTTCATTCACCTTCCACCCGGAGGCACTGCCGTCGGTCGCCTCCCGAGATGGCTGCGAGCCTTCCAAGGAGGATGCTGGACATTGGGGGTGGGGGTGGCGTCTGCTGTTTCTGCTGCTGCTGCGGCTGGTAATGCAGGCTTCTCGCATTAAGTTGCAGGCGCACCGATTCCAGCAGCTGCGTTTTGCTTTGAAACTTGCTGCCCCAGCAACCTGAAGGGGACATTCTCCCAGCAACTTTCTCTCTTGCAAAACAGGCGTGCGAGGCCCCCAATGATCTGATGGGAGCCGGGAAGAGCCAAACTGTGCCCAGCTGTCCTTACTCCCTCCCAGCTAAGGGTGGGAGTGCCTGAGACGCCGCTGTGAGAATGTCCCCTTTGGATTGCTAGGAAAGCAAGTTTCAAGGCAAAACACAGCTGCTGGAATCACCCCGTTTCCAATGGGGGGGGGGGGGAATCCATGTTTTTCCTCCATCTCCATGGATCCCCCCCAATTGGAAATGAGGTGGCCGTGAAAGGGAAGGGAGCACCCCCCCCCGCGTGTCTTCTTCAAACAGCAGAAGGAAGAACAGGAGGGGAGTTTGGCTGTTTGAAGAAGACACGCAGGGGGTGCTCCCTTCCTTTCACAGCCACCTCATTTCCAATTGGGGGAGATCCATGGAGATGGAGGAAAAAGATGGATTTCTCCCCAACTCCTCAATTGGAAACGAGGTGGCTGTCAAAGCAAGGCAGCGCCCCCCGCAGAAGAAGAAACAGAAGGGGAGTTAGCGGTAGCCCGGCGCCCACTCAACCCAACTACCTCTTGGCGGGCGGAGGGCTGGCGCTAAATTCCCTTCTGTTTCTTCTTCTGCGGGGGGACGGGGGTGCTGCCTTGCTTTGACAGCCACCTCGTTTCCAATTGAGGGGTGGGGGAGAAATCCTCTGCATGGATCTCCCCAATTGGAAGGAGGAGGCTCCGCTGGTCCAGAGCCCATCCGCAGGGGGAAAGATCTCCCTCGCGTTCCTGATCTTCCTGGATGGGCTCCGGACCAACGGAGCCTCCTCCTTCCAATTGGGGAGATCCATGCAGTGGATTTCTCTCCCACCCCTCAATTGGAAACGAGGTGGCTGTCAAAGCAAGGCAGCACCCCCCCACCTCGCAGAAGAAGAAACAGAAGGGAATTTAGCACCAGCCCTCCGCCCGCCCGCCAAGAGGTAGTTGGGTTGGGTGGGCGCTGGGCCCCCTGTCCTGGCCAAGTGGTGCCCGTGGTTGCCGCTGTGCCTGCGCCCTGGGCTGCCTGCTGAGGAGGAGGAGGAGGCAGGGGCATGTTGCCGGGCAGTGGGCAGGGGGTGGATGCAGCACGGCAGCCCTTGCCCTTGGGGCTCTTCTTAAGGAACATGCTGGCTGGCGCTGCTTCAGGGAGCCCCGGCCGCCAGCTCATCATGCGCAGCCCGTACCTACCGGTTTTGCCCGCCCCGCCCACCCGCCACGCTCCAGCCGGACTCTCCCCCCAAAGCCCCCCGCGCCCCTTGCCTCTCACGCGGGGAGGTTGCAAGACGTGTGCCGGATCTTCCATGCCACTTCCCCAGATGCATGGAGGGGCCAAAAGCGGCCGCGCTGGAACTCCATCCCCGGAGGCTTTTCAGAAGGAAGGAGGCAGCCCCTGATCTGGACTAGCAGAGGCTCTAGTCCTGCTTGAGCAGGGGCTGGACTAGAGAACCTCCGAACTCTGTTCCAGCTCCCTCCGGTTCACTTTGGGGCTGGAGCAGCGGCTTCCTTCTTCCCAGGAGAGGCGTGCGCGCGCTGCTTCAATCTCCCATCCCCGACCGGCTCCGGGGTCCCCTCCTCCCTCCGCAAAAGCCCCTGCCAGGCCAGCAAAGAACCCATCCGGACCAGGCGGCGCTGGGACCCACGCACCCACACAGCAGCTCCCTTGCTCTGAGCTGCGCTTTGGAGCTGTGCAGCGATCCCTCGAAAGCCCCCAGGTTGGTCCTCCTCTTCACCCGGATCCAGAGCGGCGCTCCCCGCCCGGCCTTTGTCCCTGCTGGCTGACTAGAGGACCTCCGAGCTTTCTTCCAGCTCCCTCTGGTTCACTTTGGGGCTGGAGCAGCGGCTTCCCCGGGGCCAGCAGGGACAAAGGCCAGGCGGGGAGCGCCGCTCTGAATCCGGGTGAGGAGGAAGACCAACCTGGGGGCTTTCGAGGGATCGCTGCCCGCTCCAAAGCGCAGCTCAGGGCAAGGGAGCCCCTGCGGGGGTGCAGGGGGTCCCAGCACCACCTGGTCCGGATGGGATCTTTGCTGGCCTGGCAGGGGCTTTTGCGGAGGGGAGGAGGGGACGCTGGAGCTGGTCGGGGACAGGAGATTGAAGCAGCGCGCGCGCGCGCGCTTCTCCTGGGAGGAAGGCGGTGATTGGAGGGGAGGGTGGTGACGTTGCTTAAAGGGAAACCCGCTATTTCCAGGTTTGTTTTAACAATGTCGTCCTTCTGCCTGCGCCAATAGGCTTTAACAGCCCATCTTCCGCTCGGCAAGTTTCTTCTTCGCCCTCAGCACCCCCCTGTTGCCTTCTAGCGCCCCCCTGCAGCCGCTTGGCCTCCTAGCACCCCCCTAACGCGGGCCACCGCCCCCTGAGGGGCGTTAACGCCCACTTTGGGAACCACTGGACTAAAGCAATCTGGGTACGAGTGGAACCAGTGTATAATAAAAGCTTTAGATAGTATAGGGTTCAAAACTGGGTTAGCAGATCCATGCTTTTTTTAAATGGAAAGGAATGGAGAAGTGTCATTACTGTTATTGTTTACAGATGACAGTGTTAATCACAAAAACAGATCAAGAGGCCACTGACATAATTGGAGAATTAAGGAAACATTTTACAATAAAGAATCTAGGTAAAATAAAATATTATTTAGGAGTAACAATTGTCAAAACTAGGGGAGGATATAAATTGTCTCAGACAGACAAAATTAACACACTTCTTAAACAGACTGCGCATGCGCGGGAGATGGCGGTCTGCCATCATTGGCAGAGGGGGATGGTGCCCGGCCCTTTTCACCAACTTTGAGGGTCGGGTCCAGTAAGTACCCACCCTGGCATTCCACCGCGGCCTGAATGGCCTCCCAGGGTGGGCTGAGGTGCGGGGTGTTGGCCTAGATGCCGGGCGGCGCTGAAGATCGGCGCTGGAAATGAGCGGAGCGGCGTAGTGGAGCGCCAGAGGCCGCGCAGAATGGCGTGTGGGTGCTGGAGGCCAGGAGACCGAGGCCGGGAGTGCCGGAGGCCGGGAAGAGTCGAGAGGAGCCGAGAGCCGAGAGGAGCGCTGGAGGCCGGAGAGCCGAGAGGAGCGCTGGAGGCCGGAGAGTGCCAGAGGCCGGATACCGAGGCTGGGAACACCGGAGGCCGGGAAGAGCTGCGAGGAGCGCTGGAGGAGCTGGAGGAGCGCTGGAGGCCGGGAGCGCCGGAGGCCAAGAGGCCGGGAAGAGCAGAGCGCTGGAGGCCGAGATGTCGAGGCCAGGAGCGCTGGAGGCCGGAGGCTGGAAGAACGGAGAGCGGAGCGCTGGAGGCCAGGTAGGCCGGGAAGGATGCAGAGCGGAGCTCTGGAGGCCAGGACGCCTAATAAGAACTGGGCTGAGGCCTGAGGCTTAACACCTTAGGCCGAGGCCTGAGGCTGGAGAGACGCCGGACTGGACTTTCTAAGGCAGGGATGTCCAAACTTGGGAACTTTAAGACTTGTGGACTTCAACTCCCAGAATTCATAGCTGGCTGGGGAATTCTGGGAGTTGAAGTCCACAAGTCTTAAAGTTCCCAAGTTTGGACATCCCTGTTCTAAGGCCATACCTGAGACATTGCACCTTATTTGGACTATTGTATCTTATTCTATTACCCTAAGACTCTATCTTCTGTGAGCTGGACTATATGTTAATTGGAAATTAACTATATTGTAACATCTATTTTAACACCCTTTAATCATCCCTTGAAACCAATTGATGCCCTGTAATTAATTTGACCCGCTACGTACTCAAGGGCAGACCTTCTCCTACTGCGGGAGTCCCCCCTCTCGCAGGTTTGGCCCTCCGCTCTTACGAGGGCCCACCTTGATGAGGAATTAATTAATCCAGAGAGGTGGGCGAGGCGCAGTCTCAGGGGGGTTTTATTCAAATTAATGATTTGTATTTTAGGTGGTCCCAGGGAGGGGGGAGGGATTAGTCAGGCTGGTGGCGGGACTAATGCCAAGCCGGCAGGCGGAGTTAATAAGGAAGTGAGCGGGTCCGTTAAGAGGGGGGGGGAGTAGGGACGGTCATGGGGAGGGGCAGGTGCGAGGGTAGACAAAGATCTCATCACCGGTTGGGAGAACGTGGCCGGTGGATACGGGCGGTCACATGTCCCAACCCCCACAATCTAGGTGGTCAGGGCTCACAGAGCCAGGGCCTGAGACTGATGTTATGCAATGCCAGGTCCGTTGTCAACAAAGCCCCCCTCATTAACGACCTTGTGTCGGAGGGGGAGCCGGACCTGGCAGGAATTATGGAGACCTGGTTGGGCCACGAGGGAGGACTTCCTCTCGTGGAAATGTGCCCCCCAGGTTACCGTGCATTTCATCAGTCACGGGCCCTAGGCAGGGGTGGAGGGGTGGCGGTCATTGTGAGGGAAGGTCTTGAGCCAAGAGAGACCACTGTGCCAAAGATAACCGGTTGTGAGTCCCTTTGCGTGAAGTGGGGCCCAGGGAGGCAGTTGGGCATGCTGATTGTGTACCTGGCTCCCTGCTATGTATCAGCAGCCCTGCCCGAGCTCCTCGAGGTGATCGCCGAGATGGCAGTTGAGACCCCCAGACTGTTAGTCATGGGGGACTTTAACTTGCCATCGGTAGGTGAGACATCCGAGGTAGCTCGGGAGTTCATGGCCTCCATGACAGCCATGGACCTGTCCCAAGTAATTCAGGGCCCCACGCACGAGGGAGGACACACGCTGGATTTGATGATAGATAGATAGATAGATAGATAGATAGATAGATAGATAGATAGATAGATAGATAGATAGATAGATAGATAGATAGATAGATAGATAGATAGATAGATAGACAAAAAGACAGACAGACAGAGAGACATGTAGGTAGTCAAATAGAATAAATAGACAAAGAGATAGATAGATGATAGATAGATAGATAGATAGATAGATAGATAGATAGATAGATAGATAGATAGATAGATAGATAGATAGATAGATAGATAGATAGATAGATAGATAGATAGATATGAATGGATGGATAGATACATAGATGGATAGATATATAGATAGATAGATAGATAGATAGATAGATAGATAGATAGATAGATAGATAGATAGATAGATAGATAGATAGATGATAGATAGATAGATAGATAGATAGATAGATAGATAGATAGATAGATAGATAGATAGATAGATAGATAGATAGATAGATAGATAGATAGAGATAGAGATAGATAGATAGATAGATAGATAGATAGATAGATAGATAGATAGATAGATAGATAGATAGATAGAGATAGATAGAGATAGATAGAGATAGATAGATAGATAGATAGATAGATAGATAGATAGATAGATAGATAGATAGAGATAGATAGATAGACAGATAGACAGATAGATAGATAGAGAGAGAGAGAGAGAGAGAGAGAGAGAGAGAGAGAGAGAGAGAGAGAGATACACAGACAGACAGACAGACAGACATGTAGATAGATAGATAGATAGATGATAGATAGATAGATAGATAGATAGATAGATAGATAGATAGATAGATAGATAGATAGATAGATAGATAGTAGATAGATGAACTTATTAAAAAGTCATTTTTAGAGTTTTACTCCAAGTTGTATACTGGTGATAAAATTCAAGATATAGATATAGATAAGTATCTGCAGGGAGAGAGCATTCTTACAATTTCCAATGAGCAGAAAGAAAGCTTAGACCAACTGATAACTTCTGAGGAAATTTTGCCTGCTATTAAGCAATTGAAAATGGGCAAAGTTCCGGGTTTGACAGCTATATATTATAAAAGTTTACAGGAGGAAATGGTGGAACCACTGAAGGAATTATTTAATAATATACAACAGGGGGGAGATGTACCTCCAACCTGGAAGACAGCATTTATCTCGTTGATCCCAAAAGATGGGCAAGATCATACAGATCCTAAAAATTATAGGCCGATTTCACTTTTAAATACAGACTATAAGATCTTTGCTAAAATTTTAGCAAATAGATTAATGACAACCATGCAACAAGTGATTCACCAAGATCAAACTGGCTTTATAAATGGTAGACAAATGAAAAGTAATGTAAGGCAAATTGTTAACTTAGTAGAATATTTGGGAGGGAACAAGCAGGTCCCCGCGGTGTTGGGTTTTTTAGACGCCGAAAAAGCTTTTGATAGACTGAATTGGCAATTTTTATTAAAATTAATAGAAAAGATGCAATTTGCAGAATATTTTACAAAATCCATTAAGGCAATATATCAAAAACAAACAGTGCAAATAGTAATCAATGGTGGTTTGACAGAAAATTTTAATATAGAGAAGGGAACAAGGCAAGGTTGTCCCTTGTCACCGCTATTGTTTATTTTGATGTTGGAAATTTTACTAAATAAAATACGAAGGATGAATGCAATAAAGGGAATTAAAATAAGACAGCATGAGTATAAGCTACGAGCGTTCGCGGATGACCTGGTTGTCACCTTAACCCAACCGGTAGAATCGATTACAGTTTTGATGGAAACAATTTGCTCATATGGGAAAGTGTCTGGTTTTAGAATAAATTCAGCCAAAACAAAGATAATAGCTAAAAATATGGTTAGAAGCCAGAAAGAAGAGATAGAAAGGTTAACAGGATATGAAATAGTTACAGAGGTTAAATACTTAGGGTTCCATATTATGTCTGTAAACACGAAATTATATCAGCATAATTATGAACTGTTATGGAAAAAAATTCAGATAGAGATGGAAAAATGGAAAAAGTTACAACTGTCCTTGCTGGGAAGGATAGCAGCTGTAAAAATGAATGTTTTACCAAAAATTTTATTTCTTTTTTATATGATACCTATACTTAAAAAAGATGAAAATCTGAAGGAATGGCAGAAGGGTATAAATAGGTTTGTGTGGGCGGGGAAGAAACCCCGAGTTAATCAAAAGATAATGCAAGATACCCGAGAAAGAGGTGGTCTTAAGATGCCTAATTTAAGATTGTATTATGAAGCTGCGGCCCACTCAGCAATTACGGATTGGATCAATTTAACGGAGGAAAAATTACTGAATAATGAAGGATATGATCTGGTCTACGGCTGGCATGCTTACTTAGTGTATGACAAGAAAATAGATAAGACTTTTAAAAGTCATAGACTAAGAAATGCTCTATTGCGAGTCTGGAAGAAGTATAAATACAAATTAAATGATAAGTTACCAATATGGACAGTACCCAGGCACGCGATAGAGAATATAAATGTGGAGCAAAGGCAAGAGAGGATTACTTACAAGGAACTCCTTTACAAAGAAGGAGTTAAACTACAAACAAAATCTAGGGAGCAATTAAGAGAAGGAATTATTAGGACTTGGTTCCAGTATGGACAGCTGCAGGCCAGATGGAGAGAAGACCAAAAAATTGGTATTTTGCAGCAGGATGAGAATTTGATAAAGCAGATAAGAGACAAAGGTCAAATGCACATAAAAAGGTTGTACAGTGTACTGGTGGAAATAGACTCAGAAACTGATCTAGTTAAAGACTGCATGATAAAATGGGCGCAAAATATAGGTGAACCAATAATGTTGGAGACATGGGAGAAGATATGGGTTAGAAATGTAAGATTCACACAAGCCCAAAACTTAAGAGAGAACTTTTATAAAATGTTCTACAGATGGCACTTAGACCCCAAAAAGCTATCTTGCATGTATCCAAGTGTACAACCCAAATGCTGGAGATGTGAGTGTGAAGATGCCACATATTTTCACATATGGTGGACCTGTAAAAAAATTAAGGCTTTTTGGGTTAAGATATGGTGTATTATTCAAAATGTTTTAAGGAAAAAAATTAAATTTACACCACAGTTTTTCCTGTTGGGAATTGTTACGGATTGCACAGCAATAGAAACTAAGTTGATTTTGAACTTGATAACAGCTGCCAGGTTGCTGGTGGCACAGTATTGGAAGAAGCAAGATCCACCCACTACAGTGGAATGGACTTTAAAAGTTGTGCATTTGGCTGAGATGGCAAAAATTTCATCGTATCTTAAAGACCACTCAAATGAAAGATATATATTAGAATGGAGAAGAAAATGTTTGTAATCTTCATAAAATCTTCTAATAAAAAAAAACCAGAAAAAAAAAACAGGCTAGTTACACTGGAATACTGCATGTCGGAAGACAATATAGCCGACAATTTCACGAAAGCACAGAGTGCTATTAAGCATAAGAAAATGTGTGAAAAATATGGTTTGAGATTGTAAATTATATATTGGCTACCTAAAGGGGAGAATGTTAGGAGTAGACTCCTAGAGTTGGGTAGGCAATATATAATACCATGATGACAAATGGTCATTGTGGCTTTAAGGATGTTGGAAGGTTAGAGACTGCAATTAGAGAGTAATTATCTCCACTATAAAAGGAGGTATGGAGAGCGCATATCTCTCTCTCTGCCGGATTTTCTGATTTACTGTTTGACAACTGACTGTTCGTGTGCTGTGAATTACTGAAGAAGGAAGAAGGAAGATTGTGGTTTGCTGACTGTAAGCAATTTGATATTTGTTAAGACTTTGTTTTGACTCGCTTTAACATCACTGCTTGTTAAGCAGCAGTTTAGTTTTTAGTTTTTACAACTTCAGTAAAACCTGGTTGGCCAAGAGGGAGGATTACCCCTCGTAGAAATGTGCCCACCAGGCTACCGGGCCTTTCATCAGCCTAGGGCCCTAGGTAGGGGTGGGGGGGGTGGCGATTATGGTTAAGGAAGGTTTTGAGCTGAGGGAGACCACGATCCCTCAGACGACCGGGTGTGAGTCCCTCTACGTGAAATGGGGCCTGGGGAGGCAGATGGGCGTGCTAGTTGTATACCTGGCTCCCCGTTATGTAACAGCAGCGCTGCCCGAGCTCCTGGAGGTGGTAGCCGAGACGGCAGTTGAGACCCCCAGACTGTTGGTCATGGGGGACTTTAACCTGCCGTCGGTAGGCGAGGCCTCCGGGGTAGCTCGGGAGTTCATGGCCTCCATGACGGCTATGGACCTGACCCAAGTAGTTCTTGGCCCCACTCACGAGGGAGGACACACCCCGGATTTAATCTTCGTCTCGGGACAGTGGAGGAGTGATCTGGGAATAGGGGACTTAGTCATCTCACCCTTGTCATGGACAGATCACGCTCTCCTTCGGCTGGACTTTCCAATCGTCACACCCCACCGCGGGGAGGCGGAACCCGAGATTCCTAGATGGTTCTGCCCCAGGCGCCTGATGGACCCAGAAAGGTTACAGAGGGAGTTTGGGCCAATACCTCTGGCCTTGCCCCGCGACTCGACTGAGGACCTAGTGGCCGCATGGTATAGTGCGGCCGCGGGGGCCTTGGACTGAGTCGCGCCCTTGGGGCCTCTCATATGGCGCCGAATCACCCAGGCTCCCTGGTTTACCGAGGAGCTGAGGGAGATGAAACGCCGCAAGAGACGCCTAGAGAGCAGATGGAGATCCTCTCGGTCCGAATCCGACCGAACACTAGTAAGAGCCCATATTAGGACTTACTTAGTGGCGATAAGTGTGGCCAAACATGAATATTGTGCCACTCTTATCGCATCCGCAGATAACCACCCTGCCGCCCTGTTTGGGGTGACCCACTCCCTCCTTCACCAGAGGCCGCGGGAAGCCCCTCTACAGGGTCAAGCAGAGGAATTTGGTTAATATCTGCAGGATAAAATCACTCGGATTCGGAACGAGTTGCCCTCCATTGAAAGTGGCCCGGTCGGATTGTCCGAGGCTGTTCTTGAGACACCATCTTGGGAGGAGTTTGACTTTGTTACTACCGAGGATATGGACAGGTTGTCGAGGAGACTCAAGGCCACCACATGTTTATTGGACCCGTGTCCCTCCTGGCTTGTACTGGCATCCTGGGAGGTGACACGAGGCTGGCTCCAGGATATCGTGAACGCTTCCTTGAGTGAGGGGTACTTCCCTACCGCCTTGAAAGAGGCGGTGGTGAGGCCCCTCCTCAAGAAGCCTTCCCTGGACCCAGCATTGTTGGACAATTACCATCCGGTCTCCAACCTTCACTTTCTAGCGAAGGTTGTAGAGAGTGTGGTGGCTCAACAGTTTCCTCGGCACCTGGAGGAAATTGATTATCTAGACCCGCGCCAGTCCGGCTTCCGACCCAGTCACAGTACCGAGACGGCATTGGTCACGTTGGTGGATGATCTCTGGATGTTCCTCTATCCTAGTCCCATTAGACCTATATTTAAATTTTTAATTGGGTTTTTAGGGGGTTTAGTGTTTTAGGTTTTTTAGGTTTTAGCGCAGGGTTATTTTAATTTAATTTAATTTTAGATATTTATGAATGAATGAATGAATGAATTTTATTTTTATAACCCGCTCTCTCTCCCCGAAGGGACTCGAGGCGGGGCACAGGGAATTAAAAACAGTTAAAAAGGCAAAATACAAAATTAAAACAATAAATGTACATAAATAACTAACTAAAAGGCACATTAAACAACTGACCCTGCGCTAAAATTCCCCAATATATTTACTAAAATCCCTAAACAATCAGGAGTGACTATCCTAGGCCGGCCAAGCGAAAAAGATATGTTTTTAATTTCAGACGGAAGGAGCGGAGGTCCGTGGTAGTTCTAATGTCGGGGGGAAGGTCGTTCCAGAGGGCAGGGCCCACCACAGAGAAGGCCCTTCCCCTGGGCGTCGCCCGCTGACAAAGTCTAGTGGACGGCACCCGGAGAAGTTCCTCTCTGTGGGAGCGAATCGGCCGTGAGGATGTATGGGGCAGGATCCGATCCCGCAGATAGCTAGGTCCCGAGCCATGGAGCGCTTTTTTTATATTGAAAAAGTTTTATTGGTTTTTACAATTTTCGAAAAGGGTAGGGTAAGGGATACAGAAACATATTAAGAACTTTCGCGTCGGGATCATTGGCCCTTCTAGGGCTTCATAATAAAACATTAAAAAAAACATTTTTCCAAAAGTACTACAAGGTGAAAATAAGTACTAAATTCCTAAATTCTCCATTCTATGCTAGCAGTCATGTACAAACATCCAGACATAAGGTTAAGCAATATTAATAATAATTAAAAAAAAGCAAAGTTATTTTTTCGATCTAAGTCTCTTGGCAATTGTATCTTCTTTTTCTCCCCCCTGGCCCCCAGAGGGCGGGGCCATGGCCCCCTCCGTCCCCCCTGGATCTTCCCCCAGGATAGAGGAATGTTTTTTAAGAAAGGCTTCCGCCTCAGCAACTGTTTTAATCCTCACTCTTCCTTCATCCCAGAACACCAACATCCCTTCCGGCATCACCCACTTGAACCAAATCCCGTGGTCATACAATTTTTTGGATAAGAAGGAAAATTTCCTTCTCACCTCCCTAATCTTTTTTGGGATCTGCCTCAAGATGGTGACTTCCTTTTGTTGGTAAATTAACGGCCCCCCTCTCTGCGCCTTCAAAATTCCCTCTCTAGTTGACCTTCTAACAAATTTAATATGTATCTCTCTGGGTACTTCATTTATCCTGGCATATGCTGAATTTATTCTGTAGACTAGGTCAATATCCCCCCTGATCTCATCTTTAGGTTTCTGTAAATATTCTGCTAAAATTGTGCTCATGAGATCAGGAAGGTATTCACCAGATTCTTCAGAAACATTCTGAAATCTTAAAAAATATGACATCCTTTCAAAATCCATCCTAGACATATGACCAGACAAATCTGCAATTTCAATGTTGACATTTTTAAGTTCTCCCTTTGCCCCAGCCAGCCCCCCTTCCAGCTCCTCAGTCTTCTGTGAATTCTCCAACACTTGCTTCCGTGTTTCCAGAAGGTCCTCTTTAAAACTTTTATTATCAGCTCTCAAAGCTTTAATTTCCTGCACCAGAGCTTGTAACACTGATTCCAAAGATGACATTCTTTGTTCCAATCCTGCCAATTCTGATTTTGATGCCATGGTAAGCTGTTAAAGTCAGTGTCACTAAGATGGCGTTTTTGGGGTGGGGCCGTTGAGGCAAATCAGGAGCAAAACAGTTCAGGTGAAAGTTGTAAAAGAATTCAAGACCCAGCAGAGAAACACTTTTCACAATCAAAAACTTTAACAGAGAAGGCACTCAGGGAAGGAATCAATTAGTCCAGAAATTTCTTCATTAGTAGAGAGAGAGAGTCCATTTCACGAAAAGATGTTGGTAATTTTCCAAAGGTAAAAATAGTCATTCAGGAACAAAGGGAACCTTCCTCCACCGCCCTGCCTGGGAGCCAGGAGGAGAAAATAACCCAAGAAAAAATTGTATCAAGCCAGCCAGACTTAGATACATTGTAAGAAAATAAGCCGCAGATCACTTTCGCTTATTTCAATGCAGTCCGGAAACAAAGTATCCGCTTCCTTGCAACAAGGAGCCATTTCGGAACACCGCTTTAAATCCGAGGGGGGGTTTAACCAACAAACACCCCCCTCTACGTTCTTTCAATCCAGGCTGCCAGCATAAATAATATTGTAAATCACTCACTCTTCACCTCGCTGCCAAAGCCCCAGGGAGCCTTCCGACCCGCACGCTCAGTTCTTTTAAATTTTGCTGATCGTTACCGTCCTCCATTGGCGAAGGGAAACTCCCCCCGCAGCATGTCTTCCTTCGCCTAAACCGAAGACAAGGGCCGTTTCCCAGCCGCCGCCAGGATAAACCAGCCCAGGCAAGCCAGTTTTATGGAGGGACCCCCCCCAAAAAGGGGGTGCCCCGCCCCATTAGGGGCAGAAAAAAGAACAAAACGGCGGACGAACCCCAAGGTTCGTCCGTCGCCGCCGGGAACAGGAACAGGAAGTCCCATGGAGCGCTTTTTTTTTTTTTTTAAATTGAAAAAGTTTTATTGGTTTTACATTTTTCCATAGGATGGGGTAAGGGATACAAAGAAATTTTGAGAGCATTCACGTCAAAGTCGTCGGCCCTTCCGGGACTTCAAAATACATTGATAACAATAAAAAAACATTTTCCGTAACACTACAAAGTGAAAGCAAGTACATATACCTAAGTTCTCAGTTCTATGCTGTCAGTCATTTACAAAAATCCAAATACAGATATTATGCAATATTATTCAGAAAAATCAAGGCAAAGTTATTTTTTAGATCTAAGTCTCTTGGCAATTGTGTCTTCAACCTCTTCCTCCAGGCCCCCAGCGGGCGGGGCCGTGGCCCCCCCCTGCCCCCCCTGAATCTTCCCCCAGGACAGAGGAGTGTTTTTTGAAAAAGGCTTCCGCCTCGGCAACTGTTTTAATCCTCACTCTTCCTCCTTCCCAGAACACCAGCATCCCTTCGGGTGTCACCCACTTACAATACAATAGCAGAGTTGGAAGGGACCTTGTAGGTCTTCTAGTCCAACCCCCTGCATGGGCAGGAATCTTATACCATTTCAGACAAATGGCTGTCTAACATCTTTTTAAAGACTTCCAGGGTTGGGGCATTCACAACTGCTGGAGGCAAGCTGTTCCAGAGGTTAATTGTTCTTACTGTTAGGAAATTTCTCCTTAGTTCTAAGTTGCTTCTCTCCTTGGTTAGTTTCCACCCATTGCTCCTTGTCCTGCCCCCAGGTGTCTTGGAGAAAAGTTTGACTCCCTCTTCTTTGTGGCACCCTCTGAGATATCGGAACACTGCTATCATGTCTCCCCTGGTCCTTCTCTTCATCAAACTAGACATACCCAGTTCCTGCAGCCGTTCTTCATATGTCTTAGTCTCCAGTCCTCTAATCATCTTGGTTGCTCTTCTTTGCACTCTTTCCAGAGTCTCCACGTCTTTTCTACATCGTGGCGACCAAAACTGTATGCAGTATTCCAAGTGTGGCCTTACCAAGGCACTATACAGTGGCATTAACACTTCACGCGATCTAGATTCTATCCCTCTGTTGATGCAGCCTAGAACTGTGTTGGCTTTTTTGGCAGCTGCTGCACACTGCTGGCTCATATTTAAATGGTTGTCCACTAGGATTCCGAGATCCCTCTCACAGTTGCTACTATTGAGCAAGGTACCACCTATACTGTACTTGTGCATTTGGTTTTTCTTGCCTATATGTAGGACCTTACTTTTTTCACAATTGAATTTCATTTTATTAGACAGTGCCCAATGTTCAAGTTTGTCTAGATCCTTCTGTATCTTAAGCCTATCTTCTGGAGTGTTGGCTATTCCTGCCAGCTTGGTGTCGTCTGCGAATTTGATGAGTTCCCCATTTATCCCCTCATCCAAATCGTTGATGAAGATGTTAAAGAGTACTGGGCCTAAAACAGAGCCTTGGGGGACTCCACTGCATACTTCCTTCCATGTAGATGCAGTTCCATTGAGGACTACACGTTGAGTGCGGTTGGTCAGCCAGTTACGAATCCATTTGGTGGTGGTGCTGTCTAACCCACAATTTTCTACTTTATCT
The DNA here is from genome assembly GCA_039707465.1 of Rhabdophis nuchalis. NCBI lineage: Eukaryota > Metazoa > Chordata > Lepidosauria > Squamata > Natricidae > Rhabdophis > Rhabdophis nuchalis. Next base: position 4,928,570 of record CM077650.1, read on the forward strand.
AATAGTAGGTTATGGTCTACTTTATCAAATGCCTTACTGAAGTCCAGGTAAATTATATCAACAGCATTCCTCTGGTCCACTGATTTTGTTACTTTGTCAAAGAATGCAATTAGATTCGTCTGGCATGATCTGTTTTTGACAAACCCATGTTGGCTTTTGGCTATTACTTTGTTTGCTTCTAGGTGTTCACTTATTTGTTGTTTAATTATCTTTTCCAGAATCTTTCCTGGTATTGAGGTCAGGCTGATGGGTCTATAGTTTCCTGGATCTGTTTTTTTTCCTTTTTTGAAGATGGGAACCACATCTGCTCTTTTCCAGTCTTCTGGCAGTTCCCCGGTGCTCCAGGATCTCTGAAAGATATAGTTCAGTGGTTCTGAGATCTCGTCTGCCAGTTCCTTCAGAACCCTGGGGTGTAATCCATCCGGTCCTGGTGATTTGAACTCGTCCAGGGCAGACAGGTGCTCACTTACCATTTTCTTCTCTATTTCAACTTGTGTTCCTAATCTGATATTTGTGGTGCTGTTTTTGATTGATTGGACTGTTTTATCCCTTTGTGTAAAGACAGATGCAAAGAAAGAGTTAAATAGTTCTGCTTTCTCCCTGTTGCTTATCATCTTCTTGCCATTTTCTCCCAGCAGTGGACCAATTGTTTCCTTAACTTTTTTCTTATTTTTAACATGTTGGAAGAAGCTTTTTTTGTTATTTTTTACTTTTTTGGCAAGCCTTTCTTCATTGTGAGCCTTAGCTTTCCTCACTTCATCTTTACAGGCTCGGGCTATTTGCTGATATTTTGCCTTGGTTATGTCCCCCTTTTTCCACTTTTTATATTTATCCTTTTTGTCTTTCAATTTGTCAGAGAGTTCTTTATGCAGCCATGCTGGTTTCTTTTGGGAACTGTTATTTTTCTTCTTCATTGGTATTGCGCTGGACTGGGCTTTTATAATCTCATTTTTCAAAATTTCCCAAGCTTCTTGAGTTGTTTTCCCCTTGAGGATTCTCATCCATGGAATCCTTCCCAAGCTCTCTCTGAGTTTGTTGAAATTAGCTCTCTTGAAGTCTAAGACTCTAGTTTGACTTTGTTCAACTACTTTTGTTTGCATAATGTTGAATTCCAGTATTTCATGATCGCTTGCCCCCAAAGTTCCTGTAGCTTCTACACCTTCTATCATTTCCTCTCTGTTAGTGAGAATTAAGTCCAATATTGCTGATCCCCTTGTTCCCTTCTCTACCTTTTGGGAAACAAAGTTGTCTGCTAGGTTTGTTAGGAACCTGTTGGATCTTCCACTTGGTGCAGAGTTTGTTTCCCAATTGATGTCAGGGTAGTTAAAATCTCCCATTACTATTGCAGTGTGCTTCCTACATACCTTAGTTAGCTGGTTAGCAAAAAGTACATCCACTTCCTCTGCTTGGTTGGGTGGCCTGTAGTATAGACCTATGACAATATCATTCCCCCCCCAACCTTTAATATTGACCCAAATACATTCAAGATAGTTCTCATCATTGTTGTGCTCTATTTCTGTAGAGATGTAATTATTTCTTATATATAGTGCAACTCCACCTCCTCTTTTATTTGGTCTATTTCTTTTAAATAATTTAAATCCTTCTAGCTGTATGTTCCATTTGTGGGTTTCATCCCACCAAGTTTCTGTAATGGCAACAATATCGTATCTGCCCTCATTTACTTGAATTTCTAATTCACCCTGTTTATTCCTCATACTCTGTGCATTGGTGTATAGACATTTGAGTCCATTTTGATTGACCCTGTGTTTTCTGTCTACGAAACCTGTGTTATGCCTGACTATGGTTCTCTTTGCCCCTATTTCTTTGCCACTTGTGTGGTTCATGTACATGGTATGGCACCCACTGTTAATTGTTTGGTTTTGCTTGACAGCAGTGTTGATAATATTACCTGCACAATTATCTATGTTACACGCACTGATAACCCTATGAATTTTAGTTTGCTGGGGACAGAAATATTCTTTATCTATTGATTCTCTGTCCCCACTATTAAGTTTAAATGTTTAGCCAGGAAATCTGTGAATTTAGTGCCAAGTAACTCAGTCCCTTTCTTGGATGGGTGCAAACCATCTCTTTTGTACAGTTTATCATTGGACCAGCTGCAGGCATCATGACTAATAAGACCAAAGCCTTCCTTTTTACACCACTCCTTTAGCCACACATTAAACTCTGCTATGCGCTGGCCCTTTCCTTTTTGTTCCTTGTATACTGGTATAACCTCTGAGAAGATAAGCCTACAACCTGTACTACTAAGTTCGTACCCCAAACTCTGGAAATCATTCTGCACAGAAGCTACATCTTTTTGGGACAGATCATTTGTGCCAAGATGTATAATAGCATCAACTTCACAGTCCTTACTTGCATTCGTGACTATCTTAAGAATACGCCTCTTGTCTCTGCTGGCTGTAGCACCCGGTAAACATCTGACATCTTTCAAAACCTCCATATCCTTACCTAAGTTTACATCTCTTACGATTGAGTCACCAATCAGGAGGTGACTTCTCTTTTTGGGTACCTTGCTCTTGTTGTGTGACTGATGCATGATCCCTGGTTCACACTTTTGCATTTCTGAAGTAGGTTCTTCACTTTGGACCACAATCCGCTACTTATTTGAGTCGTCATTATTACCTTGACCTGTCACTTTAGTGTCCCCATTAAGATCAGCAAGGGCGCTATATCTGTTATGCTGGGACACAGCGAAAGTTTTGTGTTTGTGGGTCACAGCTCTCACCCTGCCAGATCCCACAGTTGTCCAGGCTGCTCTTCTTCTGTGGGATCTTTGCGGTAGGGGAGGCTGGTAGTGTGGCATCTCCACAGGGTGGAGTGGCCGAATTGGACACTTAATTTCTGCCTGGAGATCACAAATTACAGATTCAAGATATGTTATGTGTCTATGTAATCTATTAATTTGTCTGCAAGGGGGACAGTATCCAAATTTGAAAAGAGTACTGCGGAAGACAGGTGCAAAACAGTTATTACATTGAACTAAGCCAGTCATTTTGAAATAAAATACAATCACAGTCTTAAGCGCACAAATCTAGAATGTATTATTTCTTTTACCTTTCTCTTTCCCCCCTGCACACAGCCAGAAACTCCTCCCTTTAGCCACAAGTAGTTCAAAATGGGGAAGTCTTTACCTTTCTTCCCCCCTGCACACAGCCAGAAACTCCTCCCTTTAGCCACAAGTAGTTCAAAATGGGGAAGTCTTTACCTTTCTTCCCCCCTGCACACAGCCAGAAACTCCTCCCTTTAGCCTCAAGTAGTTCAAAATGGGGAAATCTTTACCTTCCTTCCCCCCTGCACACAGCCAGAAACTCCTCCCTTTAGCCTCAAGTGGTTCAAAATGGGGAAATCTTTACCTTTCTTTCCCCCTGCACACAGCCAGAAATCAGTTCCAGGAAAAGTTCAAATGAAACAGCCACTACTTACTGTTCCTTTTTGTGTCTTTAAATCCCCCCTCCAAAAGAGCCTCCAATCAGTTCCAGGAACAGTTCAAATGAAACAGCCACTACTTACTGTTCCTTTTTGTGTCTTTAAATCCCCCCTCCAAAAGAGCCTCCAATCAGTTCCAGGAAAGTTCAAATGAAACAGCCACTACTTACTGTTCCTTTTTGTGTCTTTAAATCCCCCCTCCAAAAGAGCCTCCAATCAGTTCCAGGAACAGTTCAAATGAAACAGCCACTACTTACTGTTCCTTTTTGTGTCTTTAAATCCCCCCTCCAAAAGAGCCTCCAATCAGTTCCAGGAAAAGTTCAAATGAAACAGCCACTACTTACTGTTCCTTTTTGTGTCTTTAAATCCCCCCTCCAAAAGAGCCTCCAATCAGTTCCAGGAAAGTTCAAATGAAACAGCCACTACTTACTGTTCCTTTTTGTGTCTTTAAATCCCCCCTCCAAAAGAGCCTCCAATCAGTTCCAGGAAAGTTCAAATGAAAAAAAAAAAAAAAAAAACTTGAACCAAATCCCGTGATCAAACAATGTTTTAGACAAGAAGGAAAATTTCCTTCTTGCATCTCTAATCTTTCTTGGGATCTGCTTCAAGATAGCAACCTCTTTTTGTTGGTAAATTAACGGACTTCCTCTCTGCACTTTCAGGATTTCCTCTCTGGTTGACCTTCTAACAAATTTCACATGTATCTCTCTAGGTACTTCATTTATCCTGGCATATGCTGAGTTTATTCTGTAGGCTAGGTCAATGTCCCCCCCTGATCTCATCCTTAGGTTTATGTAAATAGTCTGCTATAATTGTGCTCATGAGATCAGGGAGGCATTCACCAGGTTCCTCAAAAACATTCTGAAATCTCAAAAAATATGTCATTCTTTCCATATCAATCCTAGACACATGCTCATTTATTTCCACAACCTCATTAGTAACATTTTTAATCTCTCCCTTAGCCCCCGCCAGCCCCCCTTCCAATTCTTCATTCTTCTGTGTGTTTTCCAGCACTTGTTTCCGTGTGTCCAATAACTCCTTCTTAAAGTTAATATTTTCTGCCCTCTGGGCCTTAATTTCTTGTACCAAAGTTTGTATAACAGATTCAAGAGAAGCCATCCTTTGTTCTAAGCTTGCCAGTGCTGTTTCTTGTGCCATGATTAGCTGTTAAAATCAATGCCACTAAAATGGCGTTTTCTGGGTGAGGCTGATGAGGCAGATCAGGAGCCAAAAGTTCCGTTCAGGGTTGTAAAGTTGCAAAGTTCAGGAACCAAGAGAGAAACAATTTTCCAACTCAATAAGTATAATAGCGAAGGTACTCCAGAAAAGAAATCACAAATCCAAAAAGAAAAAATTCTTCATTAATAACCAGAGGAAGTCCAAATTGCAAAGAGACGCTGGGAATTTTCCATAAGTGAAATAGTCAGTCAGGAACAAAGAGAAGCCATCCTCCACCGCCCAAGCTCAAAGCCCGAAGGAGAGAGTGGTAAAATAAATTGTTTCAGCCAGACCTAGAGACATTGTTGCAAGCAAACCGCAGATCACTTTCCCTTGCTGCAAACAGTCAGGATTAAAGATTTCCGCTTCCTCGCCGCGAGGAGCCATTTTCAAGTGCCGCTTGAGTCCGAGGGGGGGTTTTTACAAACAAACACCCCCCTCCCAGTCCTTTCAGCCCGGCTGACAGCAGAAAAAAAAGTTTTAAATCACTCACTCTCCCCCTCGCAGCTGAAGCCCCGAGAAGCCTTCCGACTCATTCGATCAACTCTCTCCATGATCGCGAATGGCGCCGTCTGCCTTTGGCGAAGGGAAAACCCCCCGCAGCATGTTCTCCTTCACCTAAGCCGAGGACAAGGGTCGCTTCCCCCACCGCCGTGGGGGGGAGCGTCCCAGGCGAGCCGGCTTTACGGGAGACCCCCAAAAACGGGGCGTCTCGCCCCCGTGGGGGGGCAGAAAAAGCAACAAAACGGCGAGCGAGCGCTAGGCTCGCCCGTCGCCGCTGGAGCCGGAAACGGAAGTCCCCATGGAGCGCTTTGAAGATGACAACTAACACCTTGAAGCACACCCGAAAGACGACAGGCAGCCAGTGCAGCTCGCGCAAGAGCGGTGTTACATGGGTAAACCTTGAGGTTCCCATTATTGCTCGCGCGGCTGCATTCTGGACCAGCTGAAGTCTCCGGGTGCACCTCAAGGGGAGCCCCATGTAGAGAGAGTTACAATAGTCCAGTTGGGATGTCACGAGAGCATGAGTGACTGTGCGAAGGGCATCCCGATCCAATAGGGGGCGCAACTGGCGTACCAAGCGAACCTGGTAAAACGCCCTCCTGGCCACGGCTGTCACTTGATCTTCCATGGACAGCCGAGTATCCAGGAGGACACCCAAGTTGCGCACCCCATCCACAGGGGCAAGATGTTCGCCTCCTATGGCCAGCGATGGAATCAGCTGGTTGAATCGGGCAGCCGGAAACCACAGCCACTCGGTCTTGGTCGGGTTGAGCCTGAGTCCGTTACTTCCCATCCAGCCCCGCACGGCTTCCAGGCACTGGCACATCACCGCTACGGCATCGTTGGGGTGGTTTGGGGTAGATATATACAGCTGTGTATCATCAGCGTAGAGGTGATACTCTACCCCAAAACCACAGATGATCTCACCCAGCGGCTTCATATATGTGTTGAACAGGAGAGGCGAGAGGACCGACCCCTGAGGCACCCCACATGTGAGGGGTCTCGAGGTCGACCTCTGCTCTCCTGCCAACACAAATTGCGATCGGCCAGAAAGGTAGGAGGAGAACCACCGTAAAACGGTGCCTCCCACCCCCAACCCCCCCAGCCGATGCAATAGGATACCATGGTCGATGGTATCGAAAGCCGCCGAGAGGTCTAATAGGACCAGGATGGAGGAACAACCCCCATCTCTGGCCCTCCAGAGATCATCTACCAAAGCGACCAATGCCGTCTCGGTGCTATGCCCGGGCCGAAAGCCGGACTGGCGCGGGTCTAGATAATCAACTTCCTCCAGGTGCCGGGGAAACTGTTGTGCCACCACACTCTCAACAACCTTCGCCAAAAAGGGAAGGTTGGAGACGGGACGATAGTTGGTTAATAAAGCTGGGTCCAAAGAGGGCTTCTTATATTGTTGTATGTTTTTATTTTTTATATTTCCTGTGCACCGCCCCGAGTCCCTTCAGGGAGAGGGAGCGGTATACAAATAAACATTTGATTGATAAACATTTGAGACCTCTCAGAGGCTTTTGATACCATCGACCATGGTATCCTATTGCACCGACTGGGGGGTTGGGGGTGAGAGGCACCGTATTACGGTGGTTCTCGTCCTACGTCTCTGGTCGGTCGCAATGTGTGTTGGCAGGGGGGCAGAGATCGGCCTCGACGCCCCTCTTATGTGGGGTTCCTCAGGGGTCGGTCCTCTCGCCCCTCCTGTTCAACACCTATATGAAGCCGCTGGGTGAGATCATCCGTGGTTTTGGGGTGGGATACCATCTGTACGCTGATGATACTCAGTTGTACATATCCACCCCAGACCACCCCAACGATGCCGCCGAGGTGCTGTCCCGGTGTTTGGAGGCCGTACGGGTTTGGATGGGTAGTAACAAACTCAAGCTCAACCTGTCCAAGACTGAGTGGCTGTGGTTTCCGGCATCCCGGTTCAGCCAGGTAAGTCCAACACTGGCCATTGGGGGCGAAATACTGGCCCCCGTGGAGAGGGCGTGCAATTTGGGTGTCCTCCTGGACTCCCGGCTGTCGATGGAGGATCATGTGACAGCCGTGGCCAGGGGGGCGTTTTATCAGGTACGCTTGATACACCAATTGCGCCCCTTACTGGACCAGGCTGCCCTCTGCACAGTCACTCAAGTACTCGTGACGTCCCGGCTTGACTACTGTAACGCTCTCTACATGGGGCTCCCCTTGAGGTGCACTCGAAGGTTACAGTTAGTCCAGAATGCAGCCGCGCGGGTGATCATGGGAGCCTCAAGGCATTCCCATATAACACCTCTCCTGCGCGAGCTGCACTGGCTGCCTGTGGCCTTTCGGGTGCGCTTCAAGGTGTTGACGACCATCTTCAAAGCGCTCCATGGCTCGGGGCCTAGCTATATGCGAGGCCGTCTCCTGCCCCATACATCCCTTCGACTGATCCGCTCCCACAGAGAGGGCCTTCTCAGGATGCCGTCGGCCGGGCAATGCCGGTTGGCGACACCCAGAGGAAGGGCCTTCTCTGTGGCGGGCCCTACCCTCTGGAACGACCTGCCCCCCGAACTACGCACCATCTCAGACCTCCGCCTTTTCTGCCAGGGTCTTAAAACGCACCTATTCCAACAAGCCGGCCTAGCATATCCTCCCGTTCCTGACTGTTATTAGCTATATTTTAATTAGGGGGATTTTACACTATTTTAGCACAGGGTATGGGTTTAATAGGTTTTTAAAAATGGTATTTTTGTATATTTGTATTGTTTTTAAACTTTCCTGTGTGCCGCCCTTGGTCCTTTTTTAGGAGAAGGTGCGGGTTATAAATTTGAATAAATTAAATTAAATTAAAAGCTATTTTATTTTTACTTAACAGTGTCTGGTCTACTAACTGTGTGTACACTAGCAACATTTCTCTAGCTGCATACTCCGCTGCACAACTTTGCTGTCTCCCAACGGAGATATCTCCTAACACCTTTAATTAAGCAGAATGGTAACCATTAGAGGAAAAGCAGCATCTGAAACCCTTTAGGCTATGCAAGTGGGATTTAGCTGATAATGAGCCCTCCCCTTTGTCAGAATGCAGATTCTGGCCAATACACAAATGTGGAAATGTTTCCTTGATTCTTCTGCCCTAAGAGCCAAATAAACCACACATTCCCATGACTATTTCTAGTTTGACATTAGAGTAAGATATCCCACATGGCCATCATAAACATTCCTCCAGAAGTGCTGGGACCTCCATCCTTCCGGCGACAGGAAACCAGTTGTAAATCTCAGTTGTTGTAGGTACTGCTAGTAATTTAACTCCAAGGCTCCCCTCCTCCCAATTGAATGGCAGATCACGTAAGGGGTCTGACATGCTGCCGTTCTTTAGAAAAAGGAGAGATCCACCTGTGGAAAGCTAGAAACAGAAATTCCCTCATAGTATTTTAACAAGGTTTGTCACAGTATTGGGAGTGAACTTTTTCCAATAGGGCAGGAGCCCTAACATGGTGTTTTGCTACCCATTCATTTTGGGATGAAGGTAAATGCTTCCACGCAACTAAGTATTGGGTTTTTCCCCTGTGGGTTCTAGAGTCCAGGATTTCCTTAATTTCAAAGTGTTGTTCGCCTTCTATCATGATAGGAACAGGAGGTGTGGGTGCAGGTGGTCTGAGTTGTAAGATTACTTCTCGTTTGAGTAGACTAATGTAAAACACTGGATGGACTTGCCTGAGTGTCTTTGGAAGGAGTAATTCTACTGCTACTGGGTTGATAATTCTAGTGATCGGGAAAGGTCTGATGAAATTTGGCCCTAATTTCTTTGATGGCTGCAATGACTTCAGGAATTTTGTACATAAGTAAACTCTATCTCCAACATGGAAAGGTTTGGGGTCTACTCTTTTTTTGTCATCTTGAATTTTAAAAGCCTCTCTAGCTTCCTGTAAAGCTAATCTAACTACAGGCCATGTGTTTCGTAGGTTGTCTATCCATTCTTTAAGTGAGGGGATAATGGGTTCTTCTGTGGGTAGCTCAGGCATGGGGCTGAAATCCTGGCCTGTTGCTACTCTAAAAGGGGTGAAACCAGTGCTTGAGTGCACAGCGTTATTGAAGGCCACTTCTGCAAAAGGTAAAAGATCAACCCAGTTATCCTGTTGAAAATTAATAAAACATCTTAGGTATTGTTCTAGAACCCTGTTCCGATTTTCAGTTTGACCATTAGTCTGGGGGTGGTGACTGGAGCTCAGTCCTTGGGTGGTGCCAAGTAAGTTTTAAAATGCCCCCCCCAAATTTTGAGGTGAATTGGACCCTCTGTCGGAGATGATTCTCTGCGGAACTCCATGAAGGTGATAAATGTGTATCAGGAATAACTTGGTCAAACTTTTGGCAGTTGGGATCGTTGGGCATGGTATAAAATGTGTCTGTTTTAAAAACAAGTCTGTTACGACCCAAATGACAGTATTCCCTGCGCTTTCTGGTAGTTCAACAATAAAATCCATAGCAATCTTCTTCCAGGGTGCTGAAGGCTCGGCTACCTTCTGTAACAGTACTGGCATTTTGCCTTGGAGTCTTTTTGCTGCCGCACAAATTGGACAGCTGGCTACGTAGCTCTCTATGTCCTTTTTTAGTGATGACCACCAAAATTGCCTTTTAATTAGGTGTAAAGTTTTTACAAAACCAAAGTGTCCCGCTAATCTGGAGTCGTGTCACCTTTCCATTAAGTACAGTCTTTGGCTAGCTGGAACATACAACTTCCCTCCCACCCAAGCTAAGTTATCTTTCATCAGGCAGCTGTCTTTGTGGCTCAACAACCATTCATTGGTGGTTAAAGCTTGTTTAAAAGTTTGGGTGGTATCACTGTCCTCCAAAGTGTCTTGTTTTCTCTGAGATCTGGTGGTTATTTTAGCGGCTAGTTGATTGTTTTGTATCATGTGTTTAATTATGTATGCCTTCACACTGTTGTATTGCTGTTTCCTGGATAATGCATCTGCCAGAAAATTTCTTCCCCCTGGGAGGTATTTGAGTGTAAATTCAAACTGTTTAAAGTACTGAGCCTATCGTACTTGTTTTGGGGAGAGTTTCCTTGGGGTCTTTAGGGCTTCTAAATTTTTATGATCCGTCCAGACTTCAAAAGGGATCGTGCTCCCCTCTAGGAAATGTCTGCAGGTTAAAAGAGCCCACCGAACTGCATAAGCCTCTTTCTCCCAAATGGCCCACCCTTACTCAGATTCATTCAATTTTTGGGATGTGTAAGGACATGGTTGTAATTGGTCTTGCTCATTTTTCTGAAGCAGGACCGCTCCTATCGCCATATCGCTAGCATCCGCTTGTATGACGAACGGTTTCTCTGTGTCTGGGTGCTTTAGAATTGGCTCTGCTGAAAACAACCGTTTAAGTTTTTCAAATGCAGCTTGGCATTCCATTGTCCAGTTCAAAGGCTGCTTCGGTTTCGGGTTACCCTCCCCTTTCGTTTTTAAGAGCTTGGTGATGGGGAAAGCAATCTGGGCGAACACGGGGATAAACTGGCGGTACAAATTGGCAAATCCCAAGAAGCTTTGTAACTGTTTACGTGTTCTGGGTGGGTCCCAGTCAAGTATTGCCTGAACCTTCGAAGGATCCATTTCTATGCCCTGGTGTGAAATGCAGTATCCTAAGTAATTGATTTGTTCTTGGTGGAATTCGCATTTGGAGAGTTTAGCATAAACTTTGGCAGAGCAGTTTGTTCAGAACCACCCAGACTAGTTTTACATGTTCTGCCTTGGTGTCAGAATATAGCAAGATGTCATCTATGTAGACTATGCAGCCCTTATATAAATGCTCCTGCAACACTTTGTTTATTAATTGCATAAACACTGCAGGGGCCCCTTGTAGCCCAAATGGTAGCACTTTGAATTGATAGCATCCAAGAGGGGTGTTAAATGCCATTTTCCATTAATCTCCCTCCTTAATTCTGATACAGTAGTAGGCCTCCCTTAAATTCAGCTTTGAAAAAATTCTCCCTTTCGTGAGGTGTGTTAGCATATCCTTCATGAGGGGGAAGGGGATACATATTCTCCACACTGATAGAATTTAAATTTCTAAAATTGATGCATAGCCTTTTGGAGACATCTTTTTTCTCTCTAAACAACACCGGGGCTGCACTTTTTGGCCGGGCTGGTTCAATGAAACCCCTTGCTAGGTTTTTCTCAAGGAATGTCCTCAATTCATCCAGCTCCCTCGGAGACATGCTATACATCTTGGGTTTAGGGAGTTTTGCCCTTGGTAGAATTTCTATCGCACAATCGGTGGAGTGGTGGTGGGGGAAGCTCGTCAGATGCTTTTTCGCTAAAAACCTCAGCTAAGTCCTGGTATTCTTTGGGTATGCCCTGGGTTGGCACATTGTAAGCGGGCATTGCTGTTTCTTGGTGCTCTGCCCCCTCAGTTTCCTGTTGTGGATTCTCAGTAGAGGTCACATGCATCTGCACTCTTATGGTGTCTTTTGGGGTTCCATTTTTTCAACAATGCAAGATCCCAAACTAGTGGCCATTCCATGCCCGGCACCACTATAAAAGTAAGTATTTCTTTGTGGCTTCCGATGCCAATCTGTAGAGGCTCAGTGGCAAGTGAAGCTGGCTCCCCCCCCCCTGCTATTCACCCGTCTAGTTGGCAAAAAGCTATGGGGCTCTTCAGCTTCCTCACATTAATCCTCAACTTCCTTACCATGGCTGGGCTGATCAAACAGCGGGTGCACCCTGAGTCCACTAAATCCCGGTTGGGGATAAACAGTCTTAGGGGGAGGGTAAGTGGTTTAATTAGTTTTCTTACCAGCGGTTCGTCCTCTGGATCACTCCCAGACGAGTATGGTTCCTCTTCTTGAGAAGCTGGGGTTTCCTCCTCAACGAGGGGTGGGGATGGGGGTGGGGGTGGGGGTTCTACGATCTCCCTGCTCCTCAGGGCCATTTCCTTCCCATGCTGGCCCAGTTTCGTAGGTTTCCCCTTTAATAGGCACTCTGGTTTCCTAGCCGGTGCTTGAGAACGGCATTCTGCAGCTCGGTGCCCCTCTTTTCCACACTTGAAACAGGCTGAGGGTTTTGGAGAAAATGCCATTTGCGGATTGAAAGGCTCTTGCTTCCATTGGTGGGGATTTCTTCCACATTCACCCCGTTCAGTACTGGTTCCTGGCCATGTCGATCTCTACCTCTTCAGCAGTGAGATACCACTCATGTAGGCGGTTCGGTGCCCTTCGGGCCATGCAGGCATTGTAGAGGTCATCACTAAGTCCGTCTTTGAACCAGCTTACCAGGATATCTTCTGGCCAATTCACATGACATGCCAGGTCTCGGAATTCTTCGGTATTTTCTGCCACTTGCCGCCATCCCTGTTTCACAACTTTAATGCGGTTGTGTCTTTGTGGTCTGCAAGGAGGTTTTTGAAACGTCGTCAAAGGGCCACCATGAAACGGTCGAAGTCCCGCAGTTCTGGCGTGTTGGCATCATGTAGTGTCACCATCCATCGGGCAGCGGCTCCTTCCAGGGCTAGGGTAACTACTCTTACTCGGGATCCTTGGGTTTGAAAGTCATGCCAGTATTCTTGCATGTAGGTGAGCACGTGTGCCACAAAGAATCCCAATTTTTTTGGGTTCCCATCAAACTTCACCCCAAGGGAAGGAGTTTTCCTTTCTAATTGCAGGCTTTGGGGTTGGTTGGGGGCGCCCCCAAATCCATGTGCCAACTGGGAGGGAGGGTTTGCTGGGTTCCTAGCAGTTGCCGCTGTGTCATCTGCTTGATCAGCAGGACCCAGAGGGGGGTTAGCTCCCCTGGCGTCACCTGTGGTTGCCACCCTTCCCCCATCTCTTGGTTGCCATTCTGGTTCCCCCTGGATGTTGATATTTTCCAAAATCTCCATCACCAACTGGGTTACATGTCTCTTCAGAAGATCCTCTCTCAGTAGAGCTTCATTTGGCTCCTCTTGGTCAGAGGGGGCTTCTAACTCCATTTTCCACCCTGGGTTTCGGCTCCCTCGGGTAAGAGTGACTCCCTTGGTTCTCCCATCCCAGCAGTCTTTTGTCCCAATGCCGATTGACCAGCGGGGCTTTTTGGGATCCTCTAGGCTCACCTCATCCTCACCGACAGGGTATATGGAGCAGATCTCTGGTTTGGAAGTAAAGACTCTTGAAATGGATTATTTCAAAAGGAACCTTTAATTAAGCAGAATGGTAACCATTAGAGGAAAAGCAGCATCTGAAACCCTTTAGGCTATGCAAGTGGGATTTAGCTGATAATGAGCCCTCCCCTTTGTCAGAATGCAGATTCTGGCCAATACACAAATGTGGAAATGTTTCCTTGACTCTTCTGCCCTAAGAGCCGAATAAACCACACATTCCCATGACTATTTCTAGTTTGACATTAGAGTAAGATATCCCACATGGCCATCATAAACATTCCTCCAGAAGTGCTGGGACCTCCATCCTTCCGGCGACAGGAAACCAGTTGTAAATCTCAGTTGTTGTAGGTACTGCTAGTAATTTAACTCCGAGGCTCCCCTCCTCCCAATTGAATGGCAGATCACGTAAGGGGTCTGACAGATAGGTTCAACACGTCTTATCTGAAAAAATAGGGCTAGGACCTTGCACAACACCTTATCTGTTAGGGCTACTCATGCTTAACATGAGGGGCTTAGGCCAATACAACATATCAGTTAGGGTTATGACCTTGTGACTCCTGCACCACGTGGGGTCAATTATGCACATCCCATCCGGGGAGGAGGGCTATGAACATCATATCCGGAGGGTGGGGGCTGTGCACATCACTTCTGCTTAGGGGCTTGATCTGGTGACGTAATCAGCACATGGGTTTGTTTATTTTGATGATGTCACTGATCAAAAGTACTGATAATTTTCATCAAAAAAGGTATACACTCTTTCTACTTGTGTGTATGAAAACTTTGTTGTATGTTGTAACTTTGAACAGTCACTAAATGAACTCTTATTAAGTCAGGGACTACCTGTACAACATAGAAAGAGCTAAGACTCTAAAAAGCTATCTGTCAACGTTCCAGCGTTGCCATGATGATTATCAGACTGCCCTAACGAAGTGAAAATTCTTGACATTCCTGTGTTTGGAAAAGGAATCTCAGGATGACCTGTGACTGCGCATGCATAGATTTACTTTTGATGCTAATTGGGGAATGTGATTTATGACAGGCAGAGGGGAGGGGACATGGGGGGGGGGGGGGTAAAGTTCAGAAGCCATAAAATAACTTTCATTCTTGGCTACACAGAAGTTCAGCCAAGGCGCTAACCCTAATAAATGGATGTTTCTTGAACTTTATCTTGAGGCCATGAATTAATTGGGGTTTTACCTTGGGAGCTTCACAGATAGCCAAGAATGAAAGTTATTTGATGGCTTCTGAACTTTACCCCCCTATGTCCCCTCCTACTATCTATTCTACAATCTTATATCAGACATTTAGGCTAGAATGAATATAATATTTGCTGTATCTTTATCTAACTCTTTTCCACTTCCAGTATGCATTCTGGAATTTTACACAATGCAAGTTTCCATCAGGTCACCTTCTTTAGTTGGCAATGTTGTTGTCTTTTAAAGCTCTAATCCCTACAGTCTCTAATCACGAGACATCAAAGATCATGAACTATTAACTTAAGCAAATAATATTTGGCTAGTGATGTATTTTGGAAATGCAGCAAAAATCTAAATTATTTCCCAGGTGACTGCAATGTCTTTATGAATGGTACATATCTGTCATTTTATGACACTGTTGCACCCAGATTCAGACACTCTTATGCAGCCATTGAAATCAATGAGGCTTACATTAGCTTTTACTTAGTTTTAAGTCCCACTCAATATGGATCTAGCTGGTTTTTAAGAAGAGATTGGACAACCATTTGTCTGAAATGGTATAGGGTTCCCTGCCTGAGCAGGGGGTTGGACTAGAATAGGGGTCCCCAACCTGTGGGCCATGGCCCACTACCGGGCTGTGACCTGTTCGCAACTGGGCCATGTGAGTGGCAGGCTGTTGCATCTGCACGCAGCCCCACTTGTGTGAGTAGTGGGCACTACCACTCACACAAATAAAACTGTGCACATGTGCATTTGTGTGGCTGCCCCTCACACAAAACCATCCCCTTGTCTCCCTCCCCCCCCCCCCCGGTGCCAGGCTGCCAACCCAGAAAGGTTGGGGAACGCTGGACTACAAGACCACCAAGGTTCCTTCTAACTCTGTTACTCTGTTATTCTGTTAAAGGTGTAACACAATCATCTGGAAGAAAGTGGGAGTTAAACTCCTGTATATATAAAGGTTTTAATACATAAAGTGGTTGAATTCAGGTCACTGCTTATGCACTAGCATGTCTATTCTCCACTTTCTTTTTAACGAACCAGAAATATTTTATGTTCTTATTTCAGGACCTATGAAGTTGTTTCATGATCACTGATGATGAAGCCCACAATAAACCTAAAGCCAGCACATAAGCCAAACACTTTTATCATTATGCCTGCTTTGAACCAGATTCTCTTGAAACTTTGCACACTATATGTTGCATTTATCCAGTATGCATCCATCATTAAGCATGAATTTATCAGTAGCTTGCTCTGTCTTCCAAAGTCTTCCATCCTTAATTTCTTTGGACATCAAACGTTCCAAGTTTAGCAATACTCAGTTGAGACAGTTGGGTTCTTGCACTAACCGCCCCTTTACACCCACGGCAATCAATCATAGCATAGATTGCCTCATACATGAGCCAGCACTCAACCAACCAATCAACTGCAACCGTATGTTCTGGCCCATTGTACACTTTACTGTTCCAGCTACTAAATTAAATATCCTCAAAAGTAAATTTGTATTCATAATAGTACAATAAGAGCATATCACAAGTTCAAAATTCTGAACAACTGTTGGATTTTACTAAAAGATTCCACTTTAAATGGCATGGTAGCAGGGGTTTTAAAAGAAAAATTGCTCTGTACTTCGTGATTCCTGTTTCTGGTCTATATTTAACCTTAGATGTTAAAACTGATCCTAAGAAGGTACTTATAGGTTAAATCTGGATTATGATTAAATCCAGATTAGGTTAGTGACAATTTAATCACATTACATTGAATGAAAACAAATTACTATGATTTAATTTACACTGCCCTGCTGTAGAGAGTAATTTGGGTATAGGTCCCAGAAAGAAACAATTGGATTCCTAGATATTCTTTAATACCATTATACTATTAAGTAATTTCTTTGCAGTAGAAACAAAGATTAAACTAAAGAAACACACATTAAGTGTTGTCCTATTCCTTCTGTATATTTCATTTTCTTTATTATAAACTAGCTGTACCCGCCACGCGTTGCTGTGGCCAAGTTTGGTTAAATGAAAAGTTTCCCCTCATAGACCCTCTCAGTGACCCCCTTCCTTCTCTGCTTTGGTTTCCCCTCCCTTTCCCTCCCCTCCCTCTCTTACTCTAGCTACCTACCTACCTACCTACTGTATTTCCCCCCCCTCTCTCTATGCCTCTACCTATCTACCTACCTACTGTATTTTCCCTCTCTCCCTCTACCTACCTACTGTATTTTTCCTTCTCTCTCTCTCCCTCTAACTACCTACTTACCTACCTACCCAGTGTATTTTTCCATCTCCCTCCCTCCCTACTATATTTCTCCCTCTCTCTCTCTATCCCCCTACCTACCTACCTACCTACCTACCTACCTACCTACCTACCTACCTACTGTATTTTCCCTTCCCTCTCTCCCTCTACCTACCTACCTACCTACCTACCTACCTACCTACCTACCTACCTACCTACCTACCTACCTACTGTATTACCTACCTACTGTATTTCCCTCCCTAATGTATTTTCCCTCCCTCTCTCCCTCTACCTACCTACCTACCTACCTACCTACCTACCTACCTACCTAGTGTATTTCTCCCTCTCTCTATCTCTCTACCTACCTACTGTATTTTCCCTTCCCTCTTCCCCTACCTACCTACCTACCTACCTACCTACCTACCTACCTACCTACCTACCTACCTACTGTATTACCTACCTACTGTATTTCCCTCCCTAATGTATTTTCCCTCCCTCTCTCCCTCTACCTACCTACCTACCTACCTACCTACCTACCTACCTACCTACCTACCTACCTACCTACCTACCTACCTAGTGTATTTTCCCTCCCTCTCTCCCTCTACCTACCTACCTACCTACCTACTGTATTTCTCCCTCTCTCTCTCTATCCCTCTACCTACCTACCTACTTACCTACCTAGAGAGAGGAGAGATAGGCTGCTGACTCGGCAGCAGCCTCTCCTCGGCCACCACCACCCCCCTCCGCCAACTACTCCCCCACCCACAAGGCCACTGCCGAGTCAGCGGCCTCTCTCGCCGAGTCCGGGGGGGGGGCAGCAGCAGTGGAGGCTTCCCTGTTTTGACCCAAGGGAAGGACTCCTGCAAGGCGGCAAAGAGGCAGCCCCCATCCGGGGAGCATAGGCGTTGGCGAGCTCTGGTAGAAGGAAGGAACAAAGCAGAAAGTCAAAGTGCTGGCCGGGAAGGTATTCTAACTTTGCTTTGAAACATTTTGCTTAAAAACTTTTTTTTCTTCAGTAACTAAAGCCCTTAACTAAGAAGTAAGCGGCGGAATTTAATTTAATAGGCTCTGAACCGAGAGGTTTCCGGGTTTTTTTTTTTAATATATTTTTTTCGAACTTGTGGATTGAAGCATCGAATCAAGGCTTTTTTTTCCTTTAGAAGTGATCGGACTTTCTGGTTTTTACTACTCTTTCTAATTTTTGCTACTTAAAGTCTGGAAGCTGGGACTATTTTTATAATTAATTTTGAAGACTTACTACGTTTTTCTTTTAGGATTGAATAAAAATTACATTTTTTATTTTTTTTCCCTAACAACAATGGAAACTGCTGATTGGAAATTTAAACCTTTTTTTGCTTTTTTTTAGCCACTAGAGGTTGTTGTCTGGTTAATTTGAATTTTAAGGTCACAGTATTTGTTTTTTAATAATTGGAAACACTAAAATAAAATAAAACAAGCTACAGTCCAGCTGACAGGAAAGATAAATTGGTATTATCTTTTGGAGCTGTCAACATGGTATTTGATGAGAACGCCCCAGAAAACCTAGCTGAAATTCTACACTTGGTGAAAGAAACCGCTATTAGAATAAACAACACATTGGATAGATATGCATCTATAATACCAGACTATGATCAATTGGAAACTCTAGAAAATAAAGAGAGAGAATCAAAGCAGGAAGATAAACAGATATGTATTTCAGATGAAAGATATGCAGATGGAAGGAAAGAAAGAAAGAAAGAAAGAAAGAAAGAAAGAAAGAAAGAAAGAAAGAAAGAAAGAAAGAGGAGGAGGAGGAGGAGGAGGAGGAGGAGGAGGAAGAAGAAGAAGAAGAAGAAGAAGAAGAAGATGATATTCTCACAGGAGAAAATACAGGAGAATTTGAGAAATCTGTGTCTCAGCATTGTTACAAAGGAAAAGATGGGGGGAAAAAAGATTTGAAGATGAACCAAAGAAGAGAAACCTCTCTAGAAGCACATTTGACACCTAAAAACAATCAACATTTAAAGATAGGAACTGGACAGCGGCATTGTTGGAGAGTTACATTGCTCAATAGAATGCGGAAGAAAGTTTATAAAGAATTTGGAAAAAGGAAGATTAAAAAGAAAGGGGGGTTTCAAATGGCAAATAACTGGAAAGATAATGGCTAAAAAGAAAGGCTGTTATCCTTTGATGATTAATAATTCGTTAGATTGTGTCTAGAATATCATTGAAGGATTATTAGTTAATTAATAGCCATTTACAATAAGACTAATTAACAATAATGTTATAGTTTACTGATATATATCTATCTTTTTATGTGTTATTGATGAGCTATTAATGTAGAAATTAGGAACTATTCTAGAATAGTGAAATAATTATAATTGATACTGGTTGATAATGGTAACTGAAATATTGATGATTCATAATTAATTAGATGGTTTGAGAATATCATTGTATGTATATGTGTATGTTAGTTGAGAATAGAAAATAGATATTACTAGGTGGTACTGTTTCAAAGATAGGTTTGAAGAAGAAGATAGATTAAATTTGGAACACTAGATAAGAATTTTGCAGTACTGATATGATGAAACATGATGAAACCTTTGATTTATAAATTTACAAAATTAGATTATTCATTAATGATAATCATTTCAGAGACACATAGAAGCTATGTGAGACTGGCCGGTATGCTTTCTAAAGGATGTATTGTAGAGTGACGATTCTCCTTTTTATCTTTACTTTTCTGTCTTACTGGTGCAATGCCATCTTATACTTTTGTTCTACACATAAAAGAATCTAAAATCTGAGGTCTGAGATGGTGCGCAGTTCGGGGGGCAGGTCGTTCCAGAGGGTAGGGCCCGCCACAGAGAAGGCCCTTCCCCTGGGTGTCGCCAACCGGCATTGCCCGGCCGACGGCACCCTGAGAAGGCCCTCTCTGTGGGAGCGGATCGGTCGAAGGGATGTATGGGGCAGAAGACGGTCTCACATATAACTAGGCCCCGAGCCATGGAGCGCTTTGAAGATGGTCGTCAACACCTTGAAGCGCACCCGAAAAGCCACAGGTAGCCAGTGCAGCTCGCGCAGGAGAGGTGTTATGTGGGAATGCCTAGAGGCTCCCATGATCACCCGCGCGGCCGCATTCTGGACTAACTGTAACCTTCGAGTGCACCTCAAGGGGAGCCCCATGTAGAGAACGTTACAGTAGTCAAACCGGGATAATAATAATAATAATAATAATTTTATTTTTCTATACCGCGTCCTCTCCCCAGGGGGACTCGGAGCGGTGCAAAGGGAAAAAATTAAAACAACATAAAATATATACATAAATAAATACAGTAAAAACAGATTAAATCTAATTGTCCCTGCACTAAAATCCCCATTTTTAAAATTAACATTCCCTAACCCCTGAGGTAGAGACTAACCTAGGCCGGCCAAGCAGAAAAAGTGTGTTTTTAATTTCTGACGGAAGGAGCGGAGGTCCGTAGTTGTTCTAATGTCGGGGGGAAGGTCGTTCCAGAGGGCTGGGCCCGCCACAGAGAAGGCCCTTCCCCTGGGCGTCGCCCGCTGACAAAGTCTAGTGGACGGCACCCGGAGAAGTCCCTCTCTGTGGGAGCGAATCGGCCGGGAGGATGTATGTGGCAGGATCCGATCCCGCAGATAGCTAGGTCCCGAGCCATGGAGCGCTTTAAAGATGACAACTAGCACCTTGAAGCGCACCCGAAAGACGACAGGTAGCCAGTGCAGCTCGCGCAAGAGCGGTGTTACATGGGTATACCTTGCGGTACCCATTATTGCTCGCGCGGCTGCATTCTGGACCAGCTGAAGTCTTCGGGTGCACCTCAAGGGGAGCCCCATGTAGAGAGAGTTACAATAGTCCAGTCGGGATGTCACGAGGGCATGAGTGACCGTGCAAAGGGCATCCCGATCCAATAGGGGGCGCAACTGGCGTACCAGGCGAACCTGGTAAAACGCCCTCCTGGCCACGGCTGTCACTTGATCTTCCATGGACAGCCGGGTATCCAGGAGGACACCCAAGTTGCGCGCCCCATCCACAGGGGCAAGGTGTTCGCCCCCTATGGCCAGTGATGGAGTCAACTGGTTGAATCGGGCGGCCGGAAACCACAGCCACTCGGTCTTGGCCGGGTTGAGCCTGAGTCTGTTACTTCCCATCCAGATCCGCACGGCTTCCAGGCACAGGCACATCACCGCTACGGCATCGTTGGGGTGGTTTGGGGTAGATATATACAGCTGTGTATCATCAGCGTAAAGGTGATACTCTACCCCAAAACCACGGATGATCTCACCCAGCGGCTTCATATATGTGTTAAACAGGAGAGGCGAGAGGACCGACCCCTGAGGCACCCCATATGTGAGGGGTCTCGAGGTCGACCTCTGCTCTCCTGCCAACACAAATTGCGATCGACCGGAGAGGTAGGAGGAGAACCACCGTAAAACGGTGCCTCCCACCCCCAACACGCCCAGGCGATGCAATAGGATACCATGGTTGATGGTATCAAAAGCCGCTGAGAGGTCTAATAGGACCAGGATGGAGGAACAACCCCCATCTCTGGCCCTCCAGAGATCATCTACCAACGCGACCAATGCCGTCTCGGTGCTATGCCCGAGCCGAAAGCCGGACTGGCGTGGGTCTAGATAATCTGGGGCGTGGCTAATGATCGAGTAGTGAGAGGACGTTCCTCCATTTCGTAGGGTTTTTTTTCCCAACAAAATGTGGATTAAAAGTGATTAAATGCACCGTTAGAAGCCGAGATTGTTTACAACGGGTTTGGAAATGCGGAGGAGTGAGCAGATTGATTTTTACACCGATAGGTCAAACCGGACTGCTTGAATTTTAAAGTTTCGTTTCTTCGTGGGAAAGCAGAGGTTTGACCGAAAGCGGCCGAGGTAGGAGGCAGTTTGCCTTTGTTTCGACAAGCACCGTGATTTGCATGTTTCTTTTACTCGCTACGAGGCATAAACACAGGCTTGAAAGTTAAGTAAACAGCGGAAGATTAGCTGAGGTATGTGGATTGCAAGCTTTTGAACTTTTGAACTTTTTAAGTGGATTGTTTATGCTGAATGTAGCGAGTGAGCTTCTGGCAACGCCTATAAAGATAGAGGCACTGTATCTTATGAACTGTGGATTATAGCCTTTTTACTTTTGTTTTGGCTTCTTTGGTGCTTTAAAAGCCGTCTCAGCTTTATTTTACTTGGGTTTTTGCTCTTTTTCTTCAATAAAGACCCTCTTGGCAGGTTTATTTCTTTTCTTTTTAAAAAAAAAAGAGACTACTGATTCGACACGATGACTCAACAGCCTTCTGAACTCGAACGAATCATCGGGGCATTAAATACAATTGGGGAAAAACTAACTGTTGTAACTGACCGTTTGGATAATTTGACATTGGAAATTCAAAAAACCAAAGAAGAAATTAGTGACATGAATATTAATTTTGCAAAGCAAAACGTGGAAATTAATTTTATGAAGGACGAAATTAAACAGATTTATGTTCATGAGGAACAGACTGATCGTAAGTTTGAAGGGATTTTTTAAAAAAATCAGCAACAGGATAGGAGAATCAGTCTTTTGGAAGAAGATGCAAGAAAATATAATGTTGTTATTCGTGGAATTTTGGAGGATAGGGTGGATAATTTGAAGCAAAGAATGTTAAAATGGCTGAATGAACTTGATGCATCAATTGTATATACGGCAGCAGACCTAGCAAGTGTTTTCAGAATCGGTTATAAGAGACAAAGTGGAGCTAATAGAAATGTTCTAGTGAGATTTGCAAACCTTGGAGATAAATTAGAAGTTATGGGAAAAATAAGGGACCTGGGAGAACCCCCAAAATTTGAGGGGAAGGAAATTCAAGTTTTTCCAGATATATCTAGAGAAGAAAGAGCATGGAGATTTTTTTTAAAACCAATTACAAAAGTCCTGAGAGACAATGATATTAAGTATAATTGGAGACCATTACAGCAGTTGAAATTTTTTTACAAGGGGAGAATGCAAACTATTACTTCGGAAACGGATGCCATAAGACTAATACGGGAGCTCGGGCTGATTGAGAAAGACGAGGATTTAACAGAAATTAAAGATCATATGCTTAAGATGGGTGGAATACAAGTGGAATCTCCAACATTGGAGATAAAAGGAGCAGTTGGTGGCCAAGATCCTAAAAGTTTAAAACGGAAAGAAATCTCTCCGGCAATGTCCGAACATAAGAAAACCCGTGAAGAAACCAAGCGAGCGTCAGCCAAGGAGGAGGATCTTAGAAGAAAGCAGGAAGCTGAGTGCGGGGACAAGCCAGTGTTATCTTCTTTTTTTGAAAGTGGAATATAAGAATAACCCGAAAGAAATGACCCGATCATGGGCATGTTCCCCCCCCCCCACACTCTTTATATAGAGGCGCAACTCGAATGAGGATGTGGGGGGTGAAGATTAATTGTTATTTGTTGTTGTTGTGTTTTAAGTTTGTCTTTGTTGTGTCTTATGTCTTTTTTTTGTATGTTATCTTGTTGGGTGGGCACGTAAAGGAAGAGAAGGGGCTAGGATTAAAAAAGTTACCGCGTAAATGCGGTTTATAAAAATAATGACATGGAACGTGAAGGGCACAGGTAGCCAAATAAAGAGGAGGAGATTGGAGCTTAAAATTAAAAGGGACTTACCAGACATATTATTTTTGCAGGAAACTCATCAAAAATCTGAGGATTTCAATAGAATGAATATAAAGGGTATGCAAGTTTATGAAAAATCTTTTGGAACCTCCAAAGCTAGATGTGTGGCAACATTGATATCAAATAGGGTATATTTTGAAAAAAAACAAGTAATTAGAGACGAGGAAGGAAGATATTTAATAATTATAGGGAATATTAACGAGCAAAAAGTGACACTGGTTAATTTATATCTACCAAATGAAAAACAAAAGGGATTCCTTGATAAAATAACTAAGATTTTGGAAACTGAAAGTGTAGGGAAAGTGATTGTGGCTGGGGATTTTAACATGATTAGAGATAAAATAGATAGCACTAACCCCACCCGCTTTAGAGAAACAAATAAAGGGGAAATTTTAAATAAATGGATGTTTCGAAATAGTGTGGTAGATGTTTGGAGGGAGTTGAAAGGTACTGAAAGGGTGTACACTTTTTGCTCTAAGGTACATAATACATATTCAAGAATTGATTATATTTTTGTCTCTAAAGACCTGTTGAATAATATAGATAGAATAGATGTGGGAGTTTTTAAGGACTCCGACCATGCAGAAGTTACGATGGATATAGATTTTAATTTTAGAAAAAAAGAAAGAGGTTGGAGATATGATGGAAAATTGTTTAAAAAGGAGGAAGATAAAACATGGATACTTAAAAAATGGGAGGAAAGTTGGAGATTCAACGATAATGGAGAGGTTAAATTTGAAACTGTTTGGGACACGATGAAAGCAGTATTTAGAGGAGAAAGTATTAAGTTATCAAGTAGGAAATACAGAGAATATAGAAGTAAAATGGAACAGGATACAAGACAGATTAAGGTATTGGAGAACCAATTTTTACTTACAAAAGATAAAAAATGCTTGGAGGAATTGAATTTACTAAAAACTAAACTGATAGAAGAAGATATAGAATTGGTTAAAAAAAATATAAGATATTTAAACAGGGATTTTTTTGAATTTAGTAATAAAAACTCTAGGTTATTAGCAAGGATGGCGAAAAATAAAAGTGAAAAGAGAGAAATCGGCTCTTTGATAGATGAAAAAGGTACAAGATGTTATAAGAGACTGGAGAAATGTGAAGTAGTTAGGAAGTTTTTTCAAAAATTATACTCAAAGAAATCAATTGACTTGGAAAAATTGAAAAATCATCTTGAAAAGTATGCTGTGAAAATAGATCAAACATATAAGGACTTGATGGAAGGAGATATTACACATGATGAGATTAACGAAATAATACAAGGGATAAAATTAAGGAAGACTCCAGGTGAAGATGGATTACCTGCTGAATTTTATAAAGATTTTAAAGAAATAATAATACCAAAATTGCAAAAATTATTTAATGGAATTTTACACGGTGGAGAAGTCCCGATGTCATGGAATAGAACGGTAATAACTATAATTCCTAAACCTGATAAAGATTTGGAGAGGATCGAGTCCTATCGACCCATTTCTTTAATTAACCAGGATGCCAAAATATTTACTGCCATTATAAGTAATAGGTTAAATAGATTTATAGATAAGTATATAAGCTATAATCAGGTAGGTTTTGTTAAAGGTAGATATATGAGTGATATAATTAGAAGAGTATTAAATATTATAGATGTAGCTGAGAGTAATGGGGATAAAATAGGTATAGTATCACTAGACATTTTTAAAGCCTTTGATTCTGTACAATGGGAAACTATTAAGGTAATTATCGAGGCATTAGGCTTCGGTAATAGGTTTATACATGTTATTTCAAAATTGTATCAAAAAAGTAGTGCAAAAGTGAAGGTGAATGGAATAATGACGGGAGAGATTAAATTGGAAGCAGGTACGAGACAGGGATGTCCCTTGTCCCCAACATTATTTTTATTAATTATGGAAGTTTTGACTAAATTGATAGAAAAAGATGAAGAATTGGAAGGGTACAAGGGATATAAGATAAATTTGTACGCGGATGATACCTTGATTATTTTGAAAGATATAGAGAAAGATTTGAAGAGGATAAATAAACATTTGAAAGAATTTGAAGAAATGACAGGTTTAAAGGTAAATTGGTCAAAATCTGAATTATTAATGAATAAAAATGATAAGGAGTGGGAGAGTATGCAAGAACAATTTGGGATAAGAATTAAAAATACACTGAAATATTTGGGAATAACACTTTCACTTAAAGTTAGAGAATTGAAAAAAATTAATTATGATGTGATGTTGGATGAAGTAGAGAAGAAGATAGATAAATATAAGGAGATAAAGTTGTCTTGGTTTGGCAGAATTGCAATGTGTAAGATGATGTTGTTACCAAAGTTTAATTTTTTATTTGAGATGCTACCATTAAATTTGACAGAGAAGGATATGGAAGGATATCAGAAGAAATTAGATAAATTTTGCAATGGTGGGAAAAGACCTAGATTAATGAAGAAAATGTGGTATCAAAATCAAAAGGAAGGTGGATTGGGAATTCCCAATCTACTTAATTATTATTGGGCCTATAATATTCGAACTGTAATAAAAATACTTAAAGGAGGAGATGGTCATTGGGGAGATCTAGAGTTAAAGGATATAAAGAGATTTGGCCCTACATGGTTTTTAGATAAAAGAAAAACAAAAAAGGTAATTAACAGTTATTGGTTAAAGGGATTGAGCAAAATTTGGAATAAATTCGTTAAAATATTGATTCCGGATATATCCTTCTTGGGGAAGACACTTGGAAGTTGGCCGATTAAAATCAATATAAGTTAAGAGAAAGTAATTGAAGATGACAATATAGGAAGTATAGTAAATTGGTTAAGAGCATTAGAAATTGAGAGCAGAAAAAAAGAAATAATTGAAAAATTGGAACTGAATTGGTTTGAGAAAATACAGATAGAAAAATGGTCTACGGAAGTAAGGGGAACATGTAAAATAGATAGAAATAAGACTGAATTTGAAAGTTTAGTATCTCAAATTATTAAGGATGAAATTGGGTTAAAGGGACTCGTTAGTAAGATATATAAGATTATAAACTTTGATGGAAATCCACAAATGGTAATGAAGACGAATTGGGAGGAAGAGCTTAAGATTAAAATATTAGACTTGGATTGGAATGTGAATTGGAAAAGTCGAATTATGAGGATTATGTCTATAAGGATCAAAGAGCATAACTTTAAGGTAGTTTGGAAATGGTATTGGACTCCATTAAGGTTATCATTGATGGATAAAAATATTAGTAATAAATGTTGGAGATGTAATAAGGAAGTGGGAACCTATGAACACATGTGGTATAAATGTGGAAAAATTAACAAGTTTTGGCAACAATTGGAGGAAATGATGTTTGAAATGATGAAGAAAAGAATAACTTTGAGATCAGAATCTATATTACTACTGATAATTAAGGATTTAGAATTAACAAAATATGAGAAAGAATTGATTAGAATTATGATTATAATAGGTAGAATTATAATAGCAAGATACTGGAAAATAGAGGTAAATATGAAAATAGAAGAGTGGTATTGTGAAATGTGGAAATTAGCTTTAAATGATAAAATGACATGTGATATTAAATTCAGAGAGGGGGTCTATAAAAAAGACATTTTCTGGAAGATTTGGAACCCATTTGTGGACTATGCACTTGGAACTTTGGATGCCTCGACACCTGTACCCAGGGAACGCGGATTTTGGAGATCTTAAAGACAATTGAAGATATCCAAAGAACCAACTCTTCCTTTCGTTTTGTATAGCACTGGGTGGTTTATGGTTAAAAAAAAAAAGTAAATTTTATGTTTATATGTATAATTTGTGGAAAATTATAATAAAAATAATAATAATAATAATAATAAAAAAAAGAATCTAAAATCTGACGCTGGCGGAAGAGGCGGAGGTCTGAGATGGTGCGCAGTTCGGGGGGCAGGTCGTTCCAGAGGGTAGGGCCCGCCACAGAGAAGGCCCTTCCCCTGGGTGTCGCCAACCGGCATTGCCCGGCCGACGGCACCCTGAGAAGGCCCTCTCTGTGGGAGCGGATCGGTCGAAGGGATGTATGGGGCAGAAGACGGTCTCGCATATAACTAGGCCCCGAGCCATGGAGCGCTTTGAAGATGGTCGTCAACACCTTGAAGCGCACCCGAAAAGCCACAGGTAGCCAGTGCAGCTCGCGCAGGAGAGGTGTTATGTGGGAATGCCTAGAGGCTCCCATGATCACCCGCGCGGCCGCATTCTGGACTAACTGTAACCTTCGAGTGCACCTCAAGGGGAGCCCCATGTAGAGAACGTTACAGTAGTCAAGCCGGGATAATAATAATAATAATAATAATTTTATTTTTCTATACCGCGTCCTCTCCCCAGGGGGACTCGGAGCGGTGCAAAGGGAAAAAATTAAAACAACATAAAATATATACATAAATAAATACAGTAAAAACAGATTAAATCTAATTGTCCCTGCACTAAAATCCCCATTTTTAAAATTAACATTCCCTAACCCCTGAGGTAGAGACTAACCTAGGCCGGCCAAGCAGAAAAAGTGTGTTTTTAATTTCTGACGGAAGGAGCGGAGGTCCGTAGTTGTTCTAATGTCGGGGGGAAGGTCGTTCCAGAGGGCTGGGCCCACCACAGAGAAGGCCCTTCCCCTGGGCGTCGCCCGCTGACAAAGTCTAGTGGACAGCACCCGGAGAAGTCCCTCTCTGTGGGAGCGAATCGGCCGGGAGGATGTATGTGGCAGGATCCGATCCCGCAGATAGCTAGGTCCCGAGCCATGGAGCGCTTTAAAGATGACAACTAGCACCTTGAAGCGCACCCGAAAGACGACAGGTAGCCAGTGCAGCTCGCGCAAGAGCGGTGTTACATGGGTATACCTTGCGGTACCCATTATTGCTCGCGCGGCTGCATTCTGGACCAGCTGAAGTCTTCGGGTGCACCTCAAGGGGAGCCCCATGTAGAGAGAGTTACAATAGTCCAGTCGGGATGTCACGAGGGCATGAGTGACCGTGCAAAGGGCATCCCGATCCAATAGGGGGCGCAACTGGCGTACCAGGCGAACCTGGTAAAACGCCCTCCTGGCCACGGCTGTCACTTGATCTTCCATGGACAGCCGGGTATCCAGGAGGACACCCAAGTTGCGCGCCCCATCCACAGGGGCAAGGTGTTCGCCCCCTATGGCCAGTGATGGAGTCAACTGGTTGAATCGGGCGGCCGGAAACTACAGCCACTCGGTCTTGGCCGGGTTGAGCCTGAGTCTGTTACTTCCCATCCAGATCCGCACGGCTTCCAGGCACAGGCACATCACCGCTACGGCATCGTTGGGGTGGTTTGGGGTAGATATATACAGCTGTGTATCATCAGCGTAAAGGTGATACTCTACCCCAAAACCACGGATGATCTCACCCAGCGGCTTCATATATGTGTTAAACAGGAGAGGCGAGAGGACCGACCCCTGAGGCACCCCATATGTGAGGGGTCTCGAGGTCGACCTCTGCTCTCCTGCCAACACAAATTGCGATCGACCGGAGAGGTAGGAGGAGAACCACCGTAAAACGGTGCCTCCCACCCCCAACCCGCCCAGGCGATGCAATAGGATACCATGGTCGATGGTATCAAAAGCCGCTGAGAGGTCTAATAGGACCAGGATGGAGGAACAACCCCCATCTCTGGCCCTCCAGAGATCATCTACCAACGCGACCAATGCCGTCTCGGTGCTATGCCCGGGCCGAAAGCCGGACTGGCGCGGGTCTAGATAATCAACTTCCTCCAGGTGACGGGGAAACTGTTGTGCCACCACACTCTCAACAACCTTCGCCAAAAAGGGAAGGTTGGAGACGGGACGATAGCTGACTAATAAAGCTGGGTCCAAAGAGGGCTTCTTCAGGAGGGGCCTCACCATGGCCTCTTTAAGGGAGGCAGGCAAGAAACCCTCACTTAGAGAAGCGTTGACAACCTCTTGGAGCCAGCCTCGTGTCACCTCCCAGGATGCCAGTACAAGGCAGGAGGGACACGGGTCCAATAAACATGTGGTGGCTCGCAGTCGCCCACGTAACCTGTCCATATCCTCGGAAGTAACAGAGTCAAACTCCTCCCAACCAAGATCCGCCTCGTGGCCTCCCACTGGACCATCAATGGAGACTAACTCGTTATGGATCTGAGCGATTTTCTCCTGCAGATAAATCACAAATTCCTCTGCTCTACCCTGCAATGGGGCTTCCCGCACCCTCTGTTGAAGGAGGGAACGGGTCACCCTAAACAGGGCGGCAGGGCGGTTATCTGCGGATGCTATGAGAGTGGCACAATGATGGCGTTTGGCCACTCTCAGCGCCACAATGTAAGTCCGTAAATGGGCTCTTACCTGTGTTCGGTCAGTTTCAGATCGAGTAGACCTCCATCTTCTCTCTAGGCATCTCTTGTGGCGCTTCATCACCCTTAGCTCCTCGGTGAACCAAGGAGCCAGGGTGGCTCGCCGCCGCAAGAGAGGCCGCAAGGGCGCGACCCGATCCAAGGCTCCCGTGGTCGCAGTGTTCCATGCGGCCACGAGGTCCTCCATCGGGGCGTGGGTCAGGGGTACAGGAAGTGGCCCAAGCGCCGCCTGGAACCCATCAGGGTCCATCAGGCGCCTGGGGCGGAACCAAATGGGTGACTCAGGTTCCGCCTCCCCGCGGTGAGGGGCAGCGGTTGGAAAGTCGAGCCGGAGAAGTGAGTGGTCTGTCCATGACAAGGGCGTGATGACTAAATCCCCTATACCCAGATCACTCTTCCATTGGCCTGAGACAAAGATGAGATCCGGTGTATGTCCACCCTCGTGGGTGGGGCCTTGAATTAATTGGGTCAGGTCCATGGCCGTCATGGAAGCCATGAACTCCCGAGTTACCCCGGATGATTCGCCCACCGATGGCAGATTGAAGTCCCCCATGACTAAAAGTCTGGGGGTCTCAACTGCCATCGTAGCGATCACCTCGAGGAGCTCGGGCAGGGCTGCTGTTACATAGCGGGGAGCCAGGTATACAACCAGCAAGCCCAACTGCCTCCCTAGGCCCCACTTCACACAGAGGGACTCACAACCGGTAGTCTGTGGCACAATGGTCTCTCTTGGCTCCAGACCTTCCCTAATAATAACCGCTACCCCACCACCCCTGCCTAGGGCCCGGGGCTGATGAAAAGCGCGGTAACCTGGTGGGCACATTTCAACGAGGGGGAGTCCTCCCTCGTGGCCCAACCAGGTCTCCGCAATTCCTACCAGGTCCGGCTCCCCCTCTGACACAAGGTCATGAATGAGGGGGGCTTTGTTGACCATGGACCTGGCGTTACAAAACATCAGCCGTAGGCCCTGGCTCTGTACTCCCTGGCCACCTAGCCTGCGGGGGTTGTGGCACTTGACCGTTTGTAACCATCGGCCTCGTGCCCCCAACCGGGAGGATGGAACTTGTCTCCCATCGGATCTGCCTCTCCCTGCCACCCTCTCAATGGGTAGGCCCTCCATGGAAACGACCCCTGTATCCCCCCTCTTAGCGGATCCATCCACCTCCTTCCGTAATCTGCTGGCTCGGCCCGTTCCCTTCTGGCTAGTCTCCACCTGTCCATACCCTCCCCCCTCCCTGGTACCCCCTAAAATAGACAACAATTTTTTAACTAAAAAACCCCTGAGGCCGCGCTTCGCCCACCTCTCCGGATTAATAAATCCCTCATCAAGGCGGGCCCTCATTAAAGAGGAGGGCCAGACCTGCGAGAGCGGGGACTCTCGCAGTAGCATAAGGTCTGCCTTAGAATACATAATATAATTATACTATATAAATATAAATATATAAATACATAGACACGTAGGTATATAAATATATAAATACATAAATATATAAATATATAGACACATAAATACAGTACAAATATAATATAGAATATAAAATGGGTCGTATAATTGATTATAGGGAGCATCGTTGGCAATTTAGATGGTAAAATAGATGTTAAAAAATAAATAAATACATTCACATGCTCAGTGAGAAATAGGGATGTCACGAGTGCTTGAGTGACTGTGCGGAGGGCAGCCCGGTCCAGTAAGGGGCGCAATTGGCGTATCAAGCGTACCTGATAGAACGCCCCCCTGGCCACGGCCGTCACATGGTCCTCCATGGACAGCCGGGAATCCAGGAGGACACCCAAATTGCGCGCCCTCTCCACAGGGGCCAATATTTTGCCCCCAATGGCCAGTGATGGAATTACCTGGCTGAACCGGGGTGCCGGAAACCACAGCCACTCAGTCTTGGACGGGTTGAGCTTGAGTTTGTTACTACCCATCCAAACCCGTACGGCCTCCAAACACCGGGACAGCACTTCGGCGGCATCGTTGGAGTGGTCTGGGGTGGATATGTACAACTGAGTATCATCAGCGTACAGGTGGTATCCCACCCCAAAACCACGGATGATCTCGCCCAGCGGCTTCATATAGGTGTTGAACAGAAGTGAGAGGACCGACCCCTGAGGAACCCCACATAAGAGGGGCCTCGAGGCCGACCTCTGCCCCCCTGCCAACACGCATTGCGACCGACCAGAGAGGTAGGACGAGAACCACCGTAATACGGTGCCTCTCACCCCCAACCCCCCCAGTCGGTGCAATAGGATACCATGGTCGATGGTATCAAAAGCCGCTGAGAGGTCTAATAGGACTAGGATAGAGGAACATCCCCTATCCCGCGCTCTCCAGAGATCATCCACCAACGCGACCAATGCCGTCTCGGTACTGTGACCGGGTCGGAAGCCGGACTGGTGCGGGTCTAGATAATCAATTTCCTCCAGGTGCCGAGAAAACTGTTGAGCCACCACACTCTCTACAACCTTCGCTAGAAAGTGGCTCCTGGGTCCATCAGGCTCCTGCGGCGGAACCATCTAGGAATCTCTGGTTCCGCCTCCCCGCGGTGGGGTGTGGCGATTGGTAAGTCCAGCCGAAGAAGAGCGTGATCTGTCCATGACAAGGGTGAGATGACTAAGTCCCCTATTCCCAGATCACTCCTCCACTGTCCCGAGACAAAGATTAAATCCGGGGTGTGTTCTCCCTCGTGAGTGGGGCCAAGAACTACTTGGGTCAGGTCCATGGCCGTCATGGAGGCCTCGCCTACCGACGGCAGGTTAAAATCCCCCATGACCAACAGTCTGGGGGTCTCAACCGCCGTCTCGGCTACCACCTCCAGGAGCTCGGGCAGCGCTGCTGTTACATAGCAGGGATCCAGGTATACAACTAGCACGCCCAACTGCCTCCCCAGGCCCCACTTCACGAAGAGGGACTCACCCCCGGTCGTCTGAGGGATTGTGGTCTCCTTCGGCTCAAGACCTTCCTTAACCATAATCGCCACCCCCCCACCCCTACCTAGGGCCCTAGGCTGATGAAAGGCCCGGTAGCCTGGTGGGCACATTTCTACGAGGGGTAATCCTCCCTCGTGGCCCAACCAGGTTTCCGTTATACCCACCAGGTCCGAGTCCCCCTCTGACACAAGGTCATTGATGAGGGGGGCTTTGTGAACCACGGACCTGGCGTTGCATAACATCAGCCTAGGGCCCTGGCTCTGTGGTCCTTGACCACCTAGCCTGCGAAGGGAGCTAGGGGGGTTGGGGCGCGTGACCGCCTGAAGCCAGCAGCCACGATCCTCCAACCTATCCCGTCTCCCACCGCCCCTGCCCCTCCCCAGGACCGATCTGATAGGAAATCCCTCTGTAGGATCGACCTCCCCTCCCCCCTCCTCCGTTTTCCTACTTCCGCCGGCCGGCTCTAGCGCTTGTCCCCCACCCAACTGACTGGCCCCACCCTCCACCCTGGAACCCCCTAAAAGCCGAATTAAAAATTTACAAAGGAACCCCCTGAGCTTGCGACTTGCCCACCTCTCTGGATCGATCAATCCATCCTCGAGGTGGGCCCCAGTTAGACATGGGGGCCATACCTGCGAGAGTGGCGACTCTCGCAGGCAAAGGAGAGCTGTCCTTGAATACGAAAAAAACATGTAAAAACGGCACTGGCACTAAAAGGGGGGATCCCCAAATATGATACACTGCAAGTCTACAGTTAAAACAGAGAGCATAAAAGCCTATAATACAAGTAGATGGTAAAAGCGACAAGTAAAAGGGACAAGTACAAAGTATAAAAGCGACGAGTAGTTCGGGTGGATTGGAGCGTTCTATCGGGGGGGGGGGGTAGTAGCAGGTGGATCAACTTAGTTCTGTGAATATCAGACTATCCAAACGGAGAAAGTGTGGTCTAATAAGTCTCCGCAAAGTCACTGTCTCTGTCAATAGTCTATATCACAAGTTTTCTTCCCCCCGTTGGTCCGGAGTGCGAGCCACATGGCTAGCTGTAATGCCGTGTGGGGCTATTTTCAGCCTTAGCTCTCAATTCGGCTAGGACAACCGTTCCTCCATACGTCCGCCCGGCCAGTTCTTCGGTCTCTCTCTCGGGCTCCTCTTCCTCCCCACCAGCCACGAGCGTCCTAGAAAGCAAGGGTGCCGCGTAGCCTGCTTGGTGTGCCGCGCGGCTCGTTAGTAAGCCCTCAGCCCAGGACCGAGCCGTTGTCCTCAGCCTCTCCATTCGGCCCTCCACAGACCTCTTCCCGCACCTCCAGTCCACAGCCCCGTTTGATCTTCTTCCGACCTTTCCCCATCCGGCTCATCCACCATTCCAGCTCCAGCACTGGGTCAGGTTGGGTCGGGTAGGAGCCACGCGGGCTGGGTAGGGGGCCTGATGTTCGATCCTCACCCGGCTCGACCTCTTCCATCTTCGCCCTGGGCGCCCGGCCTACCTCCTCTCCTCAGCCACGTCAGGGCTGCGCCAGGGCTGCGCCACGGCCGCTCCGAACTCCCGCGCGGCCTGATGTTCGGCCTGGTGTTCCACGGCCTCGGCTCGGTCCTCCCGTCTTTCACGGCCTCGGCTCGCCCCTCCCATCTTCGCCCCGGCCGCCTGGCCTACCTCCTCTCCAACCGGGACTGGGCTGCACCAGGGCTGCGCCAGGGCCGCCAAGGCCGCTCCGGACGGCTTGTCCACGGCTTGTCGCTGCTCCCACGCCTCACCCGTCGTCCCCACCGCGAACAAAGCGCTCCGGACGTAGCGGCGAGCGGGCGCCTTGCAGGGCCAGCCCTCCTAGATGGTCATGGAGGGCTGGAAACGTCCTCCCCGGGGCCATAAGACCCCTGCGGCCTGCCGCGTTCAAGGAAAGAACGCCATTCTTCGCGTATGCGCAAACTCATCATATAAAAGGATGTTTTGACAATTAATTAAATTGAGGCTTAGAATTAATAATTGTAAAATTAATATGGAAAAAATGTATGGAATTTTGTGATTAATTGACATAATTTTTATGATTTGTAATTTGTAATGAAAGATGGCTTCTTATGTTTTTCTTTTTTGAATATGTCTGCCTTATTTGTTTTTTTTTAAATAAAAAATTTTTTTTTAAAAGGCCGCTGCCGAGTCCGGGGGGGGGGGGCGCAGTAGCGGCGGAGGGTGCTGACTCAGCAGCGGCTTTGTGGGGGGGAGTAGTTGGCGGAGGGGGGGCAGCGGCGGCAGAGGAGAGGCTGCTGACTCGGCAGCGGCCTTGTGGGGGGGAGTTGGCGGAGGGGGGGGCGGTGGCAGCGGCGGCGGAGGAGAGAGGCCGCTGAGGAGGCGCAGACTGCTCCACCGCTCGTGCAAGTGATGTGAGCTGAAAAGCAGCCGGGTGGGAGGGGCTGCGAAGGGGAGGGGGGCGAGTGAGCGAGTGAGGGAAACACACAGAAGAGCTGCAGTTTTACATTTGTGAGGCATGTACCTGGCACCGGTGTGCCATCCACACAATCTGTACGTATCATTGCACTTGCAAGAAACGTTGTGTGAAAATTTGGTGGCGATTGGTGCAGTAGTTTCTGAGATTAGCAGTTTTGAACAAACTCATAGTTAACTTTTTATTTATATAGATGCCCAAGGGCCTAATCTAGATTGGGAGTCTTTTCATTTTAAATTGGGAGGCTAGTTGAAGGATTACGATTTCCATCACTCATGGATGGGTATCCCAATCCATATTGGACTACCTTGTCCTACAATCAAATAAATAACATTATAAACAAGCCAGTATATGGGTCTAACTTACATCTATATTTAGAACTAGCTGTACCCGCCACACGTTGCTATTGCCAAGTTTGGTTAAATGAAAAAGTTTCCCCTCATAGACCCTCTCAGCGAACCCCTTCCTTCTCTGCCTCGGTTTCCCCTCCCTCTCCCTCCCCTCCCTCTCTTACTCTACCTACCTACCTACCTACCTACCTACCTACCTACCTACCTACCTACCTACTGTATTTCTCCCCCCCCTCTCTCTCTTTCCCTCTACCTATCTACCCACCTACTGTATTTTCCCTCTCTCCCTCTACCTAGCTACTTACCTACCTACCTACTGTA
This sequence comes from Rhabdophis nuchalis, assembly GCA_039707465.1. NCBI lineage: Eukaryota > Metazoa > Chordata > Lepidosauria > Squamata > Natricidae > Rhabdophis > Rhabdophis nuchalis. The sequence continues at coordinate 4,964,296 of CM077650.1, forward strand.
TTTCTCCCTCTCCCACTATCCCTTTACCTACCTACCTGCCTGCCTGCCTGCCTGCCTCCTGTATTTCTCCCTCTCTCTCTTTCTCTATCCACCTACCTACCTACCTACCTACCTGGCACAGGTGCCATATCCACACAATCTGTACGTATCATTGGTGCTGCACTTGTAAGGAACGTTGTGTGAAAATGTGGTGGCGATTGGTGCAGTAGTTTCTGAGATTAGCAGTTTTGAACAAACTCATGGTTAACTTTTTATTTATAGATGGATGAAACTCATTGGGTTAATAATCCTTCAGCCTTAAATTAATTCTAGCATTCAATGATCTATTCTAGCATTCAATTATCTATTCTACTGAATTTAGGAATTGTTGAGGGAAAAACGCAAACTATCAATATGGTGAATGAACTGTCTCATATAGTAGAAATCAGAACTTGGTAGAAGAGTTTGTAAGTCTACATTGCAATAGTCATTAGAACTATTGGCAAACACAGACCCACCTGTGGGCCAGGTATCCTATTCTCCGAGTGCTGAAATATGGATTTTTCCTCATTTACCAAAAACACTATAAAAACTCTTGCTTTCAAAGGAAACAAACCATGTTGGAGGTGTCCTGAACTTCCCAAGCCTTGGGACAGTGGAATACATTGTGATAAATGTTCCAGTAATTTAGTATTGAGAATGTAATGTTTATATTTTGGTTCAGAATGCTTTGTGCTTTTCATATAGTTAAAATTATCTGAGTAGGCCCTTGAGTGGAAAGGCAGGGTCTGTCTGTAGATCATCTAGCTACGCATTTATTTTATACAAGTGTGTGTGTTACCTACTTGGTGTCAGCCTTCGCTTTGCTGCTGCTTGGCTGCCATGGAAACGGGGAGGGTGGGGTTATGGGGTTAACTATGAGTGCTGGTGGAAGATGGTACGGGCCGGTGTTATCTCAAACCTAACGGTATCACATTCCATTCTGATGATGGCGTTGGACGTGAGGCCCACCTGATGTCCTGGAGGAATCTGCATTGGACACTGTTGTGGGGGCATGGGTTAATGGGGTTGGCTTAAGCTTTGATATACACGCTTCGCGCCTAAACTAGTCACTTCCTGCTTGACCCTGGTTTGCTGTTCTTCTGTATTCAGTAAAAGTAACCTTATTCATTTTGAACTATGATTAAGTGTGGTCTTTCTTGAGTATTCGAAGAAGCGAACCGTGACACTTGGTACAATTTTCTTTCCTATTATTGTTGGGAATTCCACCTACTCTAAACCCAGCTGGAAGTGATATACTCTGGGTAAATAATTGTAATTAGAAGAGAAAATGAGGAATAATTTCATAGCTTGGATTTAGCTGATTTCTTCTTGGCTGATACCTTAATTCTATTGAGTGAAGCTTTAGCTTCTCAGGAGGGGTTATATATAGGCTGCCAGCCTAGAAGCCTTAGCAACAGAGAGGAGATGGTAGGCAGTCGTGAAGGCAAAAGCTTTGCTGTAACACTTTAAGCCCATTAATTTCTCAGTCACCAAGGGAAATGATGCTTTGTTCCTCATCACTAGTAGATTTGGCAAATTAGACAGGAAGGAACGGCAGAAAAAGAACAAAACCCACCTGACTATAGTGCCTGGATGTCTGCTGGCAGTTTGGCTCTGCTGAGAAGCAAGAAATTGATATTTGGAAAGGAGGAAAAGCTTCAGTTTCTGAGACAATGGAACCAGTCATTGTGGGTATTGAAGACTTGGTGACCTGGTGAACCAAACATGACTTGAAGAGCTTCATCTACTATCTTCTCCTCTGTCAAACGCCTTTGTATCTCCTTCTTGATAGAGGCTAAATTTCTTCTGGTGGAATTTTATTGGTCATCTAAGAGAAGATGTGGATGATGGATGCAGGATTGAAATCTGTTGTACAATAAGATTCTTCAATTTCTGAAGACTTGGCCTTTCTGGAAATTATCATCTGCTTCTATGGCTATCTAATCTATCCTGAACTGCCCAGCCCATTTCCATCCCCACTCCTACCCTTTTCCCAACCACCAAACATCCCACCTCTGGTGATTGCAATGTACTGGACATTGCTTTGCCTCATCTTTTCCCCACTACTGATAGCCTCTGAACATGGTTTACCCAAATTTATCTGCAGTCCTATGCCATTGGATATGGATAATGGTTGCCAGTCAAATGGCCATCAACGACATGGAGGTGCTGCTAATGGTGCAGGCAATGGCCATTGGGTGGGGACTCTAGAAGAAGCTAAGGAAACCATCCTGCATCTGCGGGAGACAGTGGTGCATCAAAAGGAAATGATCCTTGACCAGAGAGAGACTGTGAGAGAACTGACAGCTAAGCTGAGCCGCTGCGAAACCCATTTCCGGAGGCATAGTGAGCACCATGGAAATCATCAGGAAGAGAATCATAACCATAAGCATGGCCATCATGAAGGTGGGCATCGGGGTCATCATGATAATGGTCAAAGGGGTCATCATGAGGATGCCCATCAGTCTCACCATGAACATGTCCATAGGGGACATCATGACACTGGGCATCGAGATCTCCATGAAGCCCACCATGCCCAAGAGAATGAGCATCATCAAACTGCACAACCTGGGAACCATGAACCACAGGTTGGGCACAACACTCATGATTCTTACAAGGGACCTACATCTGCTCAGGCTAATGCTATGGAAGATCCACCCAATGAGGCATCTGCTGCAATACATCAGATGGAGAGAATGTTGAAATCCCTGAAGGAGAGACTGGAGCATTTACAGGTATTAGCTTTTAACTTATCCTTCTCAATGCACTTAAACTATCTTCTCAAATCTACCTATTCCTTCATTACTCACTTGTTTATTATCCATCAATCCTTATACTCATCCTCACATTTACAACCCTTATCCCCTCATTTTTAATTTGTCCAAAATGCTGATCAGCCAGCAATTATTATAAGCATTTTTATTCTTGTTCCATCAGTTTTCATGTATGATCCTTCATTTAATTGTTTCCTCTTCCTTGTTCTGCTTTATATGATCAAAGCAAACAATTCTAAGGAATGCAGTTACCTTCCCTTTAAAAGCTAAATACCTCCCCATCCTCTCAAATTTCTACCAGAATTAACTACTCACAACAAATCTTCAGGCTGCTGATTCTAATCTTTCTAAAGTGCCTACCTACCATAGTGTTAGTCTGGAAAATATGTGCGGTGAAGAGGATTTTAAACATAATTATTTAAGCTCCCTTACACTACAAATAGTAACTCTTGGTTGAGAAAATCACCATCCAAAGAATGAAAAGCAGTGATGGAGAAAATGGTGGGAGTCACTTTGCAGAGGGAGATGGGCATAGACAAATTTTAAAAATAAAATATGGATGGGGTGGAAGGAGGGATAACTTTCAAGAGGAAAAGGTACAGAGAAATATAGTGAATGTGTTTGTATAAACTAGACTTTACTATATTTCCTTTCTTTTCCTTAAATCAATTAATTTTTAAATTACTTTTTATTCCTTGCTTTGCAAATTGGCATAACTTTGCTTACCTAAAAATGAAGGAACGTGATGGATGGATACACACACTCTCTCACACACACATGCACAGGGTATAAGGTTCTTGGGTTCAATTCTGATTCCATTGAAGCTTCAGATGGAGCAAAGTTATTCAACATGATATTTTTGTGCATGGAGTGGCTATTGCAAAACTAGCAAAAGCCCCTCCTTTTAGCAGAACTTCTTTCTGGATCTCCAGGAGGTTCTTTCTTGTGTGACTGGGTTAGTGCAAGAAGATGGCTAAATTTAGCATCCTCTACATACTTGCAATGGAAGGAAGACCCATTGGGCTGAAAAAGACTAAACAGACATGCATAGAACTGCATTGCAAATGGGTTAAATGGTGGTTAAATGAGGCACATAACATGAATAGATGATGGCACCATTAGTGAGAATCTCATTTTAGGCAAGAAGAAAACATTTGGCTTGGCCAACAAATAGGAACTCAGGAATTGGACCAAATGCTTAATAATGGTTTTCAGGTGGAATTTTAAGAAAGGGAGAGAGGCAGCATATTAGAGGTGGTCTAGGAGAAAGGTATAGAGAAATGGCAGAATTTTATTAATATGAGCATTTGCCCTGACTTCTCCAGCACAACTGGAATAGTTCAACCTTCTCCACATCCATGTGGGAAATTCTTCAGGAAAAGATCAGCATGTTGGAGCACCAGATCCATGAGAAATCCAACACTTCAGAACACCAGACACACAGTGTACTGAAAGCAACAGGGATGAGACAGAGGCATGTTTCACATGGACACACAGTGGAGAAAGGTGAGTGACTAAACCTGAGCTTCCAGATGGGTAGTGTTGCAACCCTCTTGCAAGTCAAAACAATCTTGTGATACTTTCCGAAATCTCTGTAGTAATAAAATTAATTTTTAAGGTATAAAAAAAAAGAAAAAGAAATGTTTGTGTTGCCAGGATGAGAACGGAGAGTTTGGTCCACATTCATGGGGTAAAAATGGATGGATAGATGGAAGGAAAGTAAATTAAATAAACTGCTAAATAAAAAGAATTAATAATATTTCTGGGTTTAATGACAGGTAAATGGACAATTAAGAAGCCAGGTGGCTGTTGACAAGTTTGTGGAGAAATGAGAAATAGTTTTCTTAGTGATGCCCTCCAGATATCAGAGACTATAATTCACAAATTCCTAAACATTAGATTTTGGATCATACTGCCTGATTAGTGGGATACGGTGCCAGGTTGGAGAAGGCTGACAGCAGGATCTAATCAGATCTGAGGCAAATGGAGAACTTCAGTGATTTAACGTTTGCCTACTGCTTTTCTATCTCATTTTCTCTCAAAAAGCTCTCCTTGTCTTCACAACTGGTTTGATGAGATAAATAAAGCTGAGAGACAGTGGCTGGCTCAAAGCATTTTCCTAGTTATGCTGAAATTTGAATATGAATAGTCCCAGTCTAACCCATTTTAGATTTTAATTCTTCTCAGACCCAATTAACATAGTCAGTGACAAAGGATTATGACAAATGTTAAGCCCAGAACTTCAAGAGGTATGTAGGTTATATTAATTTAACTCTGATTTTTTTTTTAAAAAGCCTATTAACTAAGAGGTTTAGGAAAATATATTAATGAATATTTAAGTGGATGAGAAATGTAGATTCAAATGCTTGGTTTTAATAATTTAATAATATTTATTTTATTTGCTTCTGCATTTCTGAAGAATCTGAGTAGCATATAATCACATAATCAGCAGGAAAAGAGATGGGCACCAAGATGGTTAAAAGAGAATGATAGTTTGAGGAATATTTCAAATATCTCATTGGTCGGTCTCTCCAGTAGGTCTCTGCAGTAGGATAATACTGGAGAGACCGACCAATGGACAGAATGAAAAAAAAGGGGGAATGCTGACTGAAAATATAGCTTAGTCATAAGACCAGCCACATGTGTTTGATGTGGAGCAGAGATGAGCTTAAATAGTGATAGAAACCGCATGACAGCATTTTGACAGCTCAACATGAGATGGTTACCATTTTTTATGTAGTGCCAATGGTGTTTTAAAAAGAATAACGAAGAGAGCTCTCCTTTATGATCCTTATGTCACCAAATCTAAATCAAGAAAGGCATCAGAGAGGATGAAATGGAGGCAAGAAAAAATTTGGTAAAGTTCATTAACTTTGGCCTGGTTGATAATGGTCATGGGATTCCATTAATGGAAAGAGCATAGCAAGCCTGGAGAAACAATTCTTAATAGGTCAGCATGTCAGCTGGCAGTATATGGATAGTCCATTTCCCTGCGTTACAGCGCAGTGCCACATTTCTGCTTTCTTCTGTCCTCCAGGGAGCAAGGCAGATAAGCATTCTGAACATTTTCATGTGGATTTCCCCATTCGCACAAACTACATGTATATCAAGATCAAGCACACTCTGCAACGTGAAATCTTTGCCTTTTCCATCTGTCTCTGGCTCAAGTCAACTTCATCTCCAGGGATAGGCACACTTTTCTCCTACTCAGTGCCCAGCCAAGCCAATGAAGTGGTGCTTATTCAATGGGGAAATAACCCCATGGAGTTGCTGATCAATGATAAGGTAGAAGAAATATCTCTAATTGTTTATTTGTGCAGCAGATATATTTGATGAAGGTGTTAAGTTTGGCACCTTGCCATGTTTATAACTCCCAGGTTTGCTCATTCCCACTTTTATTTTAACTCTTCTGTCCTTGCTTTGCAGGTTACCACATTGCCATTGGCTGTTAATGATGCCAAATGGCACCACATCTGCGTGACGTGGTCAACTCGGCATGGCATCTGGAAATCTTACCAGGATGGTGTCCAAAGAGGGAGTGGGGAGAACCTGGCTCCTTGGCATCCTGTGAAACCTGCAGGTGTTTTCATACTAGGCCAGGAGCAGGTAAATAGCCCTCTCACTTTATGTTCTGTCACTATCATGCATGGTTCTTCTGAATACACATTTATTGCACTCTTCTTCCACAGGACACTCTTGGTGGCCGCTTTGATGCCACTCAAGCGTTCATTGGGGAAATGTCAGATTTCAACATGTGGAGCTATATTGTGACACCTGCTGAAATTTACAAGATGGCAACCTGCAGTAGCTCCATTGGTGGTGATCTTATTAATTGGACTGAAAACTCTATAGAACTTCATAGAGGAGTGATCAAACTACCATACAATGCCTGCCACTAAGAATCAACCAAAGAAATATGGACATAACATTCTCTGGAAGAGAAAGATACCTAATGGTTAAAGGCAAAGCATGGGAGGACCTCAAGATTTATTTCATACAGTGGTGGAAAGGGTTGGGAAATCAACATTTCTGGATTCCTTGACAAAAGAATGGGGGCCTTTATGTTTGGGATGTGTACAACAAAAAGAAAGTGGATATGCATGCAGCATCTAATGGCAAGAATATCTTAAGATCCAGAAATTCATTGAAGTATAATTTGGAATATATGTTTTATGAATCAGAGCAATTTTCAAAATAAGAAACATTCCTACACATGATAAACCTATACTGTGTATTGGGATTTTCTTAATGTAGGACCAGGAGCAAAAAAACAAAGTTCATCATTATGACAATATGGCCAATAGGACACTTCATTCTCAAGGCCTTGATGTGTAACATTGGTCCACTAGGAAGATATTTATGGTAGGTCAAAATCCTATTTTTGACTAGTAGTTTTCTACTTTTTGGATATGCAATGTTGGAATGGGAAAAATAATTTGCTAATATTTTTTTCCAGAATCTCTTTCCTGAATGTTCTTTCTTTAGAGAAATAGATGAATACCTTACCAGGTAAATTGGTTGGATGATGCCCAACTGTTACCTGCTTTAATTTTTTAATATTATGTATTTATTGTAAGCTTCCTAGAGTCATGTAGATAAGATTTTTCTCCATTTTTCTGCCTCTCTTTCCATTCCCCCCATCCTCCATTAATTTAAATAGAATTTATGTACTGTAACTATCTCTTTTAAACGTGAATAAAGCCATGCTTGAAAAAAATGTTCCAAACGTGAATCAACTAATAATATAACCTGGATGTAGATCTGGACATGGACTGAACCAAAATTAGAGGCTGTGTTAAACAGTTCTAGAAGCCCTGTGACAGACTTTGCAAGTATCATAAAGTGCTATTATGCATCACTGCAAAAACCTTGTTGGTCAGCATTCTGCTATATCACAGCAAAAACAGTTGTATATCATTGTGTTAGATGTTTAACCCAATCTTTGTTAAAGGTGACTGTGGAAGCACTGGAGGTCTATGAAAATGGAAAGGTTGAGTTAGGGTCAATGTAGCATAATTCATATTGCACAAATGAATATAACATCATTCATGCAAATGGATGGCAAGGCTCAAAACTTTTGGAAAAGTCATCACCCAGTAGAAATCTGTGCTGAATACATAGAGCTTGCTTGATTTTTTGGGGGGTGGGGGTGGACAACATTTCTGTGGTGTTCTGTTTTCAGAACTACATACAGAGAGGACAAAGGTTCATTGAGGAATATCTAAACCCTTGAAAGGAAAAACAAATATATTCAGCATTCAGTGTGGATAGTCCTAGGTGATGTCTCAATTCTCCTTGCACTGCAATTTTGATCAGCAATGCTGTGCCTGAACCTTCTTAGAAAATGCTGTAAAAATATAACTGTTATACTATTATCTGCTTTAGTTTTGCAGCAGCAGCAATAAAGATGCTAGAGCACAATGTGGCTGCTGGACACAGGCGGTCACGCGCTCCAACTCTCCGTCCTCCCATCGCAGACTAGGTGGGCAGGAATCACAGACCCGGGGCTCTAGGCTGATGCTGTGCAACGCCAGGTCCGTGGTTCAGAAAGCCCCCCTCATTCATGACCTGGTGTCAGAGGGGGACCCGGACCTGGTGGGTATAACGGAAACCTGGTTGGGCCACGAAGGGGGTCTACCCCTCGTGGACATGTGCCCACCAGGTTACCGTGCCTTCCATCAGCCTAGGGCCCTAGGGAGGGGTGGGGGAGTGGCGATTATCGTAAAGGAAGGTCTTGAGCCGAAGGAGACCACAATCCCTCAGACGACCGGGGGTGAGTCCAGGGCATTGTCAACGCATCTTTGAGTGAGGGGTCCTTACCCTCCGTCTTGAAAGAGGCGGTGGTGAGGCCCCTCCTCAAGAAGCCGTCCCTGGACCCAGCTTTATTAGAGAACTATCGTCCGGTCTCCAACCTTCACTTTCTGGTGAAGGTTGTTGAGAGTGTGGTAGCCCAACAGTTTCCGTGACACCTGGAGGAAGTTGATTATCTAGACCCGCGCCAGTCCGGCTTCCGACCCGGTCACAGTACCGAGACGGCATTGGTCGCGTTGGTTGATGATCTCTGGAGGGCGCGGGATAGAGGTCATTCCTCTATCCTAGTCCTGTTAGACCTCTCAGCGGCTTTTGATACCATCGACCATGGTATCCTATTGCACCGACTGGGGGGGTTGGGGCTGGGAGGCACCGTTCTGCGGTGGTTCTCATCCTACCTCTCTGGTCGGTCGCAATATGTGTTGACGGGAGGGCAGAGGTCGACCTCGAGGCCCCTCCTATGTGGGGTTCCTCAGGGGTCGGTCCTCTCGCCCCTCCTTTTCAACACATATATGAAGCCGCTGGGTGAGATCATCCGTGGTTTTGGGGTGGAGTACCATCTGTACGCTGATGACACTCAGTTGTACATATCCACCCCAGACCACCCCAACGATGCCGTCGAAGTGCTGTCCCGGTGTTTGGAGGCCGTACGGATCTGGATGGGTGGTAACAAACTCAGGCTCAACCCTGCCAAGACTGAGTGGCTGTGGTTTCCGGCACCCCGGTTCAGCCAGATTACTCCAACTCTGGCCATTGGGGGCGAAACATTGGCCCCCGTGGAGAGGGCGCGCAATTTGGGTGTCCTCCTGGATTCCCGGCTGTCCTTGGAGGACCATGTGGCAGCCGTGGACAGGGGGGCGTTTCATCAGGTACGCCTGATGCGCCAATTGCGCCCCTTACTGGACCGGGCTGCCCTTCGCACAGTCACTCAAGCTCTTGTGACGTCCCGTCTCGACTACTGTAATGCTCTCTACATGGGGCTTCCCTTGAGGTGCACTCGAAAGCTACAGCTAGTCCAAAACGCAGCCGCGCGGGTAATTACGGGAGCTACCAGAAGCTCCCATATAACACCAATCCTGCGCGAGCTGCATTGGCTTCCTGTGGTCTTTCGGGTGCGCTTCAAGGTCTTGACGACCATCTTTAAAGCGCTCCATGGCTCGGGGCCTAGTTATATGCGAGACCGTCTCGTGCCCCATACATCCCTTAGACCGATACGCTCCCACAGAGAGGGCCTTCTCAGGGTGCCGTCGGCCGGACAATGCCGACTGGCGACACCCAGGGGAAGAGCCTTCTCTGTGGCGGGCCCTGCCCTTTGAAACGACCTACCCCCTGAGTAGGTCGTTCCAAAGTCTAAATTAATTGCACTGCTGAGCAACTGATCATAGCAATCCTCCATATTACATCTGTTTTGGCTTAAAAGGGAGGAGACCTAAAAAGGCTTGGTTTTGGGGAGGAGTAGACAAAAACTAGACACTGCTTTCTGAATACAACACCAAATTTCTTCTATTGCATATGCATACAGATGTGCAGAAGCACACAATCTTTTTAGCATAGAATTCCATATTGTAGATTTTGTTTGCAAATAACAGGTGCCCTGTCTCACTTTGAAAGAATGTACAGTTATTTTATTCCATTAACGGGGATGCGTAATTTTGATTGTCTTGAATTTTCTTATAGCAACTGGATGCAATAAACTTGCCAAAGAAACTACAATCCTTCTCCATGTGTCTTTGTTCTTACTATTTATAAGTACCCTAGCTACTAGTATAGCAGCACATCCCACATGCCCTCAAAACAGCCCATTTTTAGGAGAGTAAACTCATGGTCTAGTTCAGGGGTGTCAAACACAAGACCCATGGGCCGCATCCAGCCCACAATGTAGTCAGATCTGGTGCATGGGGCCATCCTGGAAAATGTAAGCGGCCAGCCTGCATCAGGACAGTGTGGCCTCAGCCTGGTCTACTCAATGCAAAGAGGAAACATCGGACAAGTGTGGCTTCGGCCTGGTCTACCCAGTGCGAAGAGGAAACATGCCAGCAGTTTGGGGAGTGACGTCAAGCTGGCAACGCCCACTAAGTCAGCCATGCCCCATGCCCCCCCCCCCCCGAGGTCAACCACAGTCTTGATGCGGCCCTCAGTGACATTGAGTTTGACACCCCTGGTCTAGTTGAAGATGATGTGAACTTAAGATTATTATCCTCAGAGCATTGCCTACTTGGAATCCTGGGAGTTGGAGTTCCATTCCCAAATTGTCTGGAGGGTGCCGAATTGGAGAGATTGGATAGTGATAAACCTAAGATGCCACATTTCCTTGATGATCCATTGTGAATTTAGAACAAAAACATCAATGAAAATTTAACGATTTTATGATACACATTTTTAATTTGTGTATGTCAGTAAAAAAGAAGGTATAAGAAATGTGACTTGAGATGAGAATGGTGTCATTTGCCTAATAGCAGTCCTTGTAGGACCTGCTATGTGTCATTGGACTCCATTGCAATGATTTAATAATGTAAGTTTTGTTATGAAATTGCATTGCTATGTTGGCTATTCATGTTCCAAATTGCTCATGAAATAAACCTCTGAATCTTAAAGTAAGATTTATTGCTTGTAGTTTGTCTGTGTTCCTCTTTATTGGGATATTTTTACGACAGTTAATGGTGCCGTGACTCGGATAAGATTGCCTCTGGAAGAGACCTGCTGTCCAGCTAGGATCCCTGACCATTCCTTGTGTTGGAACTTCAGGTCACCAGCCCACTCTTATACGAACACCTACAGTTTACTTCGGATCACAGGTAAGCTGCTTAGTCCCATTCTGGACTACACTTAGTTAGATAAAGTGTGTGAGTTAGATAGAGAGGGAAGTGATATCAATTAAATATGGTTAATTTACATTCGACTAAGTGGTGCTCCAAGTAGAAAACAGGTTTAAGTTTTTAAATCCTTTAAAAAAATCCTCATATTTTAAAAGGAACTTGTTCTAACATGCATATCTCAGCTATGGAGATGTCTCTTATAGCACATGAGACTCTGTTTCTTCCCTATATGCAAGTTCAATAAAACCACAGCTGTAATGTCACCAGAGCTACTGATATTAAATAACATTCTTTATCTCCGTTTATCTCTGGGTCCGTTTGGAGAAGGGCGGGGTATAAATTTAATAAAATAAAATAAATAAAAATAAATAAATCTCCTATCAGGTGAGACCACTGAACAGATGAATTACTCAATGAATATTTGCCGATATACCACATAAAACATCAGATTTCCTGTAACCATGTCTCCCAGGCATAGAGCAGAGTAGGATATAGGCTATTAGTATTAACTGTTATTAATAGGAAAATAGGAGGAGGAAGGAGCATGTTTGCCACCTGGAGTTACTTATAAAAATAATAAAGGTGGGATATAAATAAATAAAATAAATTAGTAGCACTCATAGTAGCATTTGCAGAATGCCAGGAAATGTTCAATTTCAGAAGCAGAAAACTCAGCATTTATTTTGGGGGGAAAGGGGCTCAGGTTTGTTCCTCAGATAGGTCACTCATGTGTTCACAATCTTATTAGCAATGGTATTTACTGTATTACATTGGGTTCCTTGGCAGTGAGACAGATGTGCAAGATCAGCAGTATATTAATAGCCTCAAGAAGGATTCCTTGGTGACCCTGAGTCCAATGCTGAGATCTAACCTGGCTTCTGGGAAGCCTTTGGTAGAGGGGGAAAAAACCCTGCTTTCTCTGTCTTACAGAAGACTGGCCTGAAAGGTTATATTTAATTAATTCCTATCCATTTCTGGCATTTTTCTTAAGTGGAGTTTTCTTTTGTCCTTTCTTAAGTAAAAAGGATGTCTGTCAGGACTGCTTCCATCATAATTCAAGAAAGAGCACGCTCAAACCCATTTTGAAAGTTTAAGGTTACTTTTACTGATTATGATAAGACCGCAGCGAAAGTCAAGCAAAGAATGAGATATTTAGGCACGCAACATACATATCAAAGCATTACCCATCCCCTAACACCCCTTGACCCCAGCATATTATCCAATGCAGATTCATCCACGATGTCAGGTGGGACACATGCTCAGGAGCATCATCACAATGGAATGCGAGACCGTTAGCCTTGGCGATATCAGGCCCAGGCTCCATCCTCCTCCAGCACACTTAATGTCCAGTACCCACAGCCCCTCCCTCCCCGTCTCAAATGGCAGCCGAAGCAAGCAATAAAGCGGAGGCTGACATCCGGCCCTCCTCCAGAAAAGCGACGTCAGTCCTGTAAAATAGACAAAAATAGATAGGGACATAGACCAACATAACAATACGAAAAACACATGAAACAGCAGTAGTTACGTAAGGCTTGTCAGGATATTTAGCATAAAACCTCTTCAATAGTTTAGGGGCTTTAATGTGACATTTGTCCACCCACTCAGTGTGGGACGGAGGGAAATCTTTCCAAGACACAAGGTACTGCACCCTGTTCCTCCGCACTCTAGAGTCTAAAATGTCCCATACTTCGTAGTGCTTTTCACCATCAACCAATATTTGCGCAGGGGGAGCAGATTGTGGTTGGTGAAGGTGGGATAATCATTCAGGCTTCAACAGGTGGACATGGAAGATCGGGTAAAGCCGCCGATAAGTTTTCGGCAAGTCCAATTTGACCGAAACGGAACTGATGATTTTAGTAATTGGGAAAGGGCCAACAAACTTCGGACCCAATTTCTTGCATTTCTGAGGACTTTCTAGAAACCTAGTAGAAACGTACACTCGGTCACCAACTTTTTAGTTTGGAGGTGCAGCCCGTTTTTTATCAACATACATCTTATGAGACTGGTGAGCATCATCCAACGTTTTCCGTGCAATGGGCCAAAATGTTGTCATCTTACTACTCCAATCCGAGAGAGAAAGAACAGTCTCGTGAGGCAGCTCGGGAATTGGCACAAAGTCCTGGCCGTAAATTACTTTGAAAGGGGTCATGCCGGTGCTGCTATGAACAGAATTGTTGTATGCTACCTCAGCGTGGATTAAGAGATCGGCCCAGTCATCCTGTTGGTAATTTATAAAACAACAAAGATATTGTTCTAGAACAGAATTAGCCCTCTCACAAGCCCCGTTAGTCTGAGGGTGGTGGGAGGAGCTTAAGCCCTGGGAGGAGCCAATCATCCTCAAAAACTCTTTCCAGAAACGAGAGGTGAATTGAACCCCTCTATCAGAAATAATACATTTAGGAACAACGTGCAGTCGATAAATGTGACTCAGGAACAGTTTTCCCAAGGTTTTGGCCGACGGGATGTTCGTGCACAGTACAAAATGAACCTGTTTTGAAAACAAATCAGTAACCACCCATATGACAGTAAAACCCTGGCTACTTGGAAGATCAACAATGAAATCCATAGATATTTCTTTCCAAGGAGCCTCCGGACGTGCTACAGATTGGAGGAGACCTTGAGGTTTACCAGGAGAACGCTTTGAGGCAGCACAAACTGGGCAACTTGCGATGTAAGATTCAATGTCTTTTTTCAATGATGGCCACCAAAATTGTCGTTTAATCAAGTGCAGAGTTTTCACGAATCCAAAATGACCAGCCAAACGAGAGTCATGAGCCCTTTGGAGTACAAAAGAGCGGAGTGTTGCTGGGACATAAATCTTAGAACCCACCCAAGGCAAATCATCCCTTAAAGTACAGTCCCCGCAGTGTGCAGCAAACCATTCATCAGCCTGAAGTTCCTCTTTAATCTTAGAAATCAGTTCGGGTGGGGCTTCAGCTTGTACTATCGAATGGCTTCTAGTTATGACAGGAGCAGCCAAGCTACACACCAGAATAATGGGTTGGACGATAGTGAGCTTTGAGCTATTATATTGGGGAAGGCATGATAAGGCGTCAGCCATAAAGTTCTTTCCTCCCGGAATGTATTTCAGGGAAAAATTAAAGCGACTGAAGTATTGAGACCAGCGGACCTGTTTAGGAGAGAGCTTGCGGGGCATCCGCAAGGACTCCAAGTTCTTATGATCAGTCCATACCTCAAATGGGTGACTTGCCCCCTCCAAAAAATGGCGCCAAGTCATAAGAGCCCAACACACGGCAAAAGCTTCTTTTTCCCAAATGGCCCACCTCCTTTCAGTATCAGAGAGTTTCCGAGAGGCGTAAGCGCAGGGCTGTAAATCTCCGTTGGAGTTGTATTGCAATAGAACCGCTCCAACCGCAACATCACTGGCATCGGCTTGGACGATAAAAGGTGTGTTCATGTCAGGGTGTTTCAAAATCGGCTCTGCCGCAAACAAATGTTTAAGTTTTTCGAAAGCCGCTTGGCATTCCATAGTCCAGTTCAAAGGTTTACTAGGCCGCGGCTTGTCATCACCTTTTGTCTTTAATAGGTTCGTAATAGGCAGAGCAATGCTCGCAAAAGAGGGGATAAATTGGCGGTAAAAATTGGCAAATCCCAAAAAACTTTGCAACTGTTTACGGGTGCGAGGCGGGGCCCATTCAGTCACAGCCTTTACTTTTGCAGGATCCATCTCAATGCCCTCTGAGGAGATACGATACCCGAGATAGTCGATCCTGCTTTGATGAAAGTCACACTTTGAAAGCTTAGCATACAGTTCCGCGGCTCTCAATTTGCGCAAAACGGAGCGGACTAACTTCACATGCTCTTCACCTGTTTCCGTGTAAATAATGATATCGTCGAGATAGACGATGACACCCTTGTACAGGTGTTGATGCAAGACTTTATTAATTGCATGAAAACTGCTGGCGCCCCCTGCAGGCCAAACGGCAAAACTTTAAACTGAAAACAACCCAAAGGGCAATTAAACGCAGTCTTCCATTCATCTCCTTCTTTAATTCTAATTCTATAATAAGCTTCTCTGAGGTCCAGCTTTGTAAAGATCTTACCCATCGCCAAATGGGCGAGCATATCCTTCATGAGGGGGAGGGGGTAGACATTCTCTGCGCAAATGGTGTTCAAATTTCTGTAGTCCACCACCAGACGGAGTTGACCATCTTTCTTTTCTCTGAACATAACAGGAGCTGCTACTCGAGGTCTGGCAGGCTCAATAAAATCCCTCGCCAAATTTTTGTCAACGAACTTGCGCAATTCAATCATCTCCCCGGGCATCATAGAATAAATGCGTGGTTTTGGAACTTGCACCCCCGGGAGGAAATCAATGCTACAGTCTGTAGAACGGTGGGGCGGTAGCTTGTCAGAAGACTTCTCGCTAAAAACATCTTTTAGGTCCCAATACTCTTTAGGAATCTTTTCCTCCCCTAGTATCTGTTCCAAAACGGCCGCTGCCTGGCCAGTTTTCACGCTTTCCTCCGGGGTGGGGGGCAGTGGAGCAGGGTCCTCATATGGGGGGGGTGTACTTGAGGGAATGCGTATCCAACCCTCCTTCCAGTCAATTATAGGGTTCCACTTTCGCAACCACGTCAATCCCAAAATAATTGGGTTGTCTGTGGTAGGCGCCACAATAAAATTTAAGGTTTCTCGATGGTGATCGCCAATTACCAATTCAATTGATTGCGTAACAAACTGTGCTGGAGCTCCTCCAGCCACCGATCCATCCATCTGACAGAATGCGATCGGAATTCTTAAAGTCTTAAGGCGAAGTCCTAGTTGCTGTACTAGGTCCTGGCTGATAAGGCATCGTGAACAACCAGAGTCTAAGAGGGCTAGTAATTCCGAGTGGTGGCCACTAGAGGGAGATTTAAGCTTAAGGGGAATAGTCATGGGGCCCGACCGGGAACTCACCCAATGTCTGTCCGTCTCATCGTCAGTTCCACTTTCCTTTTCCCAGTCATCTGGCTCCTCCCCTGGTTGGTAATGGTAGGTGGTAAGATCTAGTGGCTCCATTCCCGACATTTCTGGCCTGGTGCGCAGGTCAGGTCGTCTGGCGCCTCTGCTCATCTCAGAGGACGACTTGGGGAGGGGCTTTGGTTTCATTCTGCAATTGTTAGCCCAATGCCCCTTCCTCCCACACCAGAAGCAAGCAGTACCGCAAGGTTTGTTAGTAGCCCCTCCTCTTCCTCCTCTTGGAGCATCACGATGGGGTGTGGGAGGTGGGGAGATTTTAATTTCCCTTTCAATTGCATGAAGATTTTTATTTCTGGCTAGATCAATTTCAACATCAGCGGATAAATCGTACCAGCCCTCGAGGGTGTGGGGGTTACGTCTGTTTATACAGCTTTGATATATATCAGGATGCAAGCCCTCAGTGAAATTGTTGATAAGCGCTTCTTCACTCCAACCCCTCATGTAAATGGACAATTCACGAAACCGTTGAGTGTATTCTTGAACTGGCTTATTCCCTTGACGAAGGGTTTTCATTTCAAGCCGTGCTTTTCTCTCTATGAGGGGGTCTTCAAAGCGCCTTCTCAAAGCGGTCATAAATCCAGGAAACTATAGACCCATCAGCCTGACCTCAATACCAGGAAAGATTCTGGAAAAGATAATTAAACAACAAATAAGTGAACACCTAGAAGCAAACAAAGTAATAGCCAAAAGCCAACATGGGTTTGTCAAAAACAGATCATGCCAGACGAATCTAATTGCATTCTTTGACAAAGTGACAAAATCAGTGGATCAGAGGAATGCTGTTGATATAATTTACCTGGACTTCAGTAAGGCATTTGATAAAGTAGACCATAACCTACTATTAGATAAAGTAGAAAATTGTGGGTTAGACAGCACCACCACCAAATGGATTCGCAACTGGCTGACCAACCGCACTCAACGTGTAGTCCTCAATGGAACTGCATCTACATGGAAGGAAGTATGCAGTGGAGTCCCCCAAGGCTCTGTTTTAGGCCCAGTACTCTTTAACATCTTCATCAACGATTTGGATGAGGGGATAAATGGGGAACTCATCAAATTTGCAGACGACACCAAGCTGGCAGGAATAGCCAACACTCCAGAAGATAGGCTTAAGATACAGAAGGATCTAGACAAACTTGAACATTGGGCACTATCTAATAAAATGAAATTCAATTGTGAAAAAAGTAAGGTCCTACATATAGGCAAGAAAAACCAAATGCACAAGTACAGTATAGGTGGTACCTTGCTCAATAGTAGCAACTGTGAGAGGGATCTTGGAATCCTAGTGGACAACCATTTAAATATGAGCCAGCAGTGTGCAGCAGCTGCCAAAAAAGCCAACACAGTTCTAGGCTGCATAAACAGTTGGATAGAATCTAGATCACGTGAAGTGTTAATGCCACTGTATGGTGCCTTGGTAAGGCCACACTTGGAATACTGCATACAGTTTTGGTCGCCACGATGTAGAAAAGACGTGGAGACTCTGGAAAGAGTGCAGAGAAGAGCAACCAAGATGATTAGGGGACTGGAGACTAAGACTTATGAAGAACGGCTGCAGGAGCTGGGTATGTCTAGCTTGATGAAGAGAAGGACCAGGGGAGACATGATAGCAGTGTTCCGATATCTCAGAGGGTGCCACAAAGAAGAGGGAATCAAACTATTCTCCAAGGCACCTGGGGGCAGGACAAGAAGCAACGGGTGGAAACTAATCAAGGAGAGAAGCAACTTAGAACTAAGGAGAAATTTCCTGACAGTAAGAACAATTAACCTCTGGAACAGCTTGCCTCCAGAAGTTGTGAATGCCCCAACCCTGGAAGTCTTTAAAAAGATGTTAGATAGCCATTTGTCTGAAATGGTATAAGGTTCCTGCCCACGCAGGGGGTTGGACTAGAAGACCTACAAGGTCCCTTCCAACTCTGCTATTGTATTGTATTGTATGAAGAATCTATCGAAGTTTCTCATCAAGGGGGAGTTATCATTATGCAGAGAAACTATCCAATCTGCCGCTTTGGCCTCAAGGGCGAGGCTAACAACTCTAATTTTTGCCTCGTCATTTGGCAGATCGAAAGCAGCTTGCCTTACAAAGTTGCTGACATGCAGTAGAAAAAATCCCAATTCTTTAGGATCTCCCCCGAATTTTACTCCCAAGAAAGGGACAGTTGCCATTCTGTGTGCTGGGGGGCTTGCTTCCCTCCTGGGGCTTGCCTCTCTTCTCCAATCTGCTCTGGGAGTAACCGCCCTTGTTGTTGCTATGCGCTGAGGAGGCTCATCTTTCTGGGTAGCCCCCCCTCCCATTTGGGGTTTTTCTTCCTCCTTCCTTGGCAATATCCACTCCCAAGGGTCAGGGTTTCCCCACCCCCCCTTGTTTTCTCTGGCATGTCTTAGCTCATCCGCCTCCCTAATTAGCTTCTGTGCCTGTTGTCCTAAAAGGGATTCTTCCTCTGATTCCTGCCGGGGGGGGGGGGAGTGGGCCTGCCTGCGTCTGGTGGTAACTCCCGAAGGGATTTCTTTGAACGTTCCCTTCCTGCCCACTCCCTCGGACCAACGGTGACGAACTGATTTTTCCTCAGGTTTTTCACCCAAACTGATATCTGCCAAAAGTTCCATAACTGACCTGGTTTCTTCCTTCTCTGGTTTCGGAATGCCGGGATCAAACATTTGTTTGATGTTTGATGGTTTTATTACACTCAGAGCTGAGTGTGAAGTGATTCCTTGCTTTTTGTCAGGACTGCATCCATCATAATTCAAGAAAGACCACGCTCAAACCCATTTTGAAAATTTAAGGTTACTTTTACTGATTATGATAAGACCGCAGTGAAAGTCAAGCAAGGAATGAGATATTTAGGCGCGCAACATACATATCAAAGCATTACCCATCCCCTAACACCCCTTGACCCCAGCATATTATCCAATGCAGATTCATCCACGATGTCAGGTGGGACACATGCTCAGGAGCATCATCACAATGGAATGAGAGACCGTTAGCCTTGGCGATATCAGGCCCAGGCTCCATCCTCCTCCAGCACACTTAATGTCCAGCACCCACAGCCCCTCCCTCCCCGTCTCAAATGGCAGCCGAAGCAAGCAATAAAGCGGAGGCTGACAGGCAAATGTTGCTGACAGGCAAGAGAAGGCAAATGTTTGTGAGATTCATGACATTTACTTCATGGCATTTACATATCATCCTGAGATGTATACATTAATTTTTTTTAATAATAGTTAACATTTTCATCTGGTTCAGTTCCAAGCCAGGAGAAAGGCACTGGAGACAAAATGGGGGCTGATTGGAAAGAGGGTCCATTTATTGATGAAGTAGAACCACCAAGCATGTGTGATTCTGGGTAACTGATCACATGGAGTTGAGAGTGGGTGCCTTTTATATTTTCTCTTGGGCTTTGCACTTGAACTTCTTGTTCCTGTGCAAGAACATGCATTCTATTGGCTGTTGTCAGACTCCCATGGTGGCATGTAGGGGTTATGTTTGTCTGAGTTAAGTTTGGTTGAAGTTTCTGAGGGTGATGCAATGAAGAGGCTTGTGTTCTGGAAGGGTGTTGGGCAATTCCTATTGTGTTTTATGGCTTTCCTCCTGTTTTGGCTTTTGGGTGAGGGTATTTGTTTATGAATAGAACTATCTACTATCTTAAGTGCTGACATCTGCTGAGGGCTATTAAAAAGGGTGGGGGCTGCTTTCTCCTGCTAAAAAAACATGTTTCTCCATTTCTCAATCAGGGAAATATAATATCCTGCCTTTTTAATATTCCTCAAAATATTTTATTCTTCTAGGAGAGGGGTAGCTTCCCACAATCCCCCCTTTAGGCCATAAAAGTGTGGGTTGCACACTTTTTCTGGCCCAAGATTAGAAATTGATCTGATTATCACTTGATGATTTTAATTTTTTTTCTTATGCAAAGGGGAAGACATTGATAAAGGCAGCAGAGAAGGATTCCTTCAGTGGCTCCCAAAAGGAGAGCTTTCAACCAATGAAGGTCTAGCAGCCAGGGCAAAAGTTTTAGAAAGAAATTTACAGTATCCAATTTTCCTCTGCCAATTATTTTCAGACATTTGATGTCACTTTCTGTGAGCTTCCAGTCAGGTTTGAAGCAAGCACAAGCCCCAAAATTCTTCACAGCTGTGGTTTTGCCTTAGTAAATAACTACTAGCTGCCCATTTCCAAAGGTTGCTTCCTGAACCTGCCTTAGCCCTTAGTTTAGTGCAGTAGTTCCCCAACTTTTTCAGTCCACCGCCCCCTTGGTGGTACAAACTGATCCTCAGTGCCCCTCCCCCCAGTGGTGGAATTCAAATTTTTACGACCGGTTCTGTGAGCGTGGCTTAGTGGGCGTGGCTGGGGGGAGGTCATGTGACTGGGTGGTTTTCACGACGGAAGGAAGATAGTAACAGTAAAATTCAAAACTGTAACAATTAAATGCACATTTATTCAAAATCCAATTTAAAAACCTTTTTAGTTAATGTTAATTCAATAAAATTGTTGAACATGATCCAGTGATACCAGGTTTTCAAAGTCTGATAGTCATTTATCAAGAACCTTAGTGACTAGTAACTTAGTAAACTCAGTAAAATTTAGTAACTACTTCACTGTTCAGTAAATTCTTAATGTGATGGATGGGCTTGATGAAGTGATACCAGTTTCCCAATGTCTGGTTTTAAGTCACTTAGCAGGAGTCTTAAATCACCACGTTCAGTAATCTGGAGTCGATTTCTTTGCTTGGAGATAAGTTGGATGACCCCACTGAAGCCACGTTCCACCAAATATGTTGTTGGAAATGCAACAAGGAGCTTCTTAACTTAAACGTAGAGATGACAGATTTGGCTTTAATAAGATTGACCTCATTTCCTTGAAACTGCAAATTCACTCCACTGAACTTTGCAAATAGTTTTGATAAATAAACAATGACATGCCTGATCTCTTTGAGTTCACCACTGAGCAAAGCACTTTTGTCTTCAAAAAACTCCACAACAGTGTCAAAAAAGATTGTAAAAGCATCTCACACAGTTGCCTTTTGATAGCCAACGAACTTCTGTATGAAGCAGCAAATGATCAAAATCTTCATCATTGAAAAGGTATTGAAAAAGTGACTTATGACCATTTTTGACAGTTATGACCATTGTAGCATCCCCATGGTCGTAAGATCAAAATTTGGATGCTTGGCAACTGACTCATACTGTATTTACGATGGTTGCAGTGTCCCGAGGTCATATGATAATCTTTTGCAACCTTCTGACAAGGCAAAGTCAATGGAGAAGCCAGATTCACTTAACAACATTAGTAACAAGTGCAGTGATTCATTTAACAAGTGGCAAGAAAGATAATAAAATAGGGCAAAATTCACTTAACAACTTTTCACTTAACAACAGAAATTTTGGGCTCAATTATAGTCGTAATCTGAGGACTACCTGTAGTCTGCAGCAGGAGAAAAAAGGCTTTTCAGAGGGCAAAGAGATAGCAGAGTTTGGAATGTAGGCA
Source organism: Rhabdophis nuchalis (assembly GCA_039707465.1). Classification (NCBI taxonomy): domain Eukaryota; kingdom Metazoa; phylum Chordata; class Lepidosauria; order Squamata; family Natricidae; genus Rhabdophis; species Rhabdophis nuchalis. The sequence goes on from CM077650.1 coordinate 4,986,183, forward strand.
GGAAGAGAGCAAGTTTGTATCTTCCCTAGCAATTTGTGAAATACAGGTGGTCCTTATCTTGCAACTATTAGTTTAGTAATTAATTAAATTAATTTAATTCATTTTTAATTTTGTATTTTGTCTGTGGTTTTGTCTGTGGTTTTAATTGTATTTTTAAGTGCCTGTGCCCCGCCTCGAGTCCCTTTGGGGAGAGAGAGCGGGATATAAAATTAAAAAAAAAAATTATTATTATTATTATTAGTGACAGTATGACACTGAAAGAAATGAGTTATGACTGTTTTTCACACTTATAACCATTGCACCATTCCCATGCCCATGGGATGAAAATTCAGACACTTGGCAATTTACTCATATTTATGATGGTTGCAGTGTCCCGGAGTCATATTGGTCACCTTCTGACAAGCACCTTCTGACAACCTTCTGGCAAGCAAAGTCAATAGGAAACAAGGAAAAATGCCACTTTATAGCTAGTACAACTAATGATTAAAGATATTTCACTCATTATTGGGAATGAAATCAGGGCAATAACAATTCATTTTGGGGGGAAACACAAGGATGTAGTCAGGACATGATGTTAAACTGAACTGTAAGCTACTTTTATTAGGTGTGTCAATGCTTGAGAACCCCTTGTCTCAATTCCACAAACTATTCTGAACAAAACATGCCTCCCTCTTTCAGAAGATCAGCCAGCCAGCTAATGCTATAAAAATTATTACTAAACACATTTTGTGGAGTAAGGATGGCGCGAAACATGTGACTGTTTTTTAAACCAATGGCAAAGAGCTCTCTCGCGAGCTCAACTAGAATTCGATTGGTGGGGTTCCCCCCCCCCCCCTGACAACACCGTGCACGATCTCCCCATCCACTGACTGTTGTTTTTTTTTTAAAAAAAAAAACCCTTTTCACAAGCCAAGCCAGTCGGTTAAGATGCAGCAGTGTTGTGGGACAGGCGATTGAAGCGGTGCGCGCCCCTCTCCTGGGAGGAAGGTGGTGATTGGAGGGGAGGGTGGTGATGTTGCTTAAAGGGAAACCCGCAGCTATTTCCAGGTTTGTTTGGGTGATTTTGTCCTTCTGCCCACACTGATGGGCTTTAAACAGTCCATCTTCCACTTGACAAGTTTCTCCTTTCCATCTGAGAATTAGCTAAGGGGAAGCTACCAACCTAGGGGCGACGCCCTCTGCAGCCAACACAATACACAATCTTTTTTTCCTCACCCTCTTAGCGCCCCCCTGCGGCCCCCCATTGCCTCTTAGCACCCCCCTTCCAGCCCTCTTGCCTCTTAGTGCCCCCCTAAGTCGTCCCATCGCCCCCCAGGGGGCGGTACCACCCACTTTGTGAACCACTGGTTTAGTGCAGCCAGGGTTTGTGAGGCCAAATTGAAGTTAGGCAGTGTTAGGCATCACTGTAAGATAACTCTGTCTGGTGAAGGACTGTTATTGTTTTGAGAAGTTAGAATCACTGGTCGGAAGAAGTATTTTAGTTGCTACAAAGTAAAGACTATTTTCTTACTATCAGAGTTTTAAAGTTTGTGTGTGGTTAAACCAACGGTCCTGAATCCCGGACTCTCCAATCACTTCCCAATATTTGGGGTGCTTGGAGGGAAAATCAGACAACCATGGCAGAAGGCGGACTATCCAAAGAGAGACTGATTGCAGCTGGAGGAGGGCGGCCAGCTCCAGACATCAAAGCTCCAGACATCAAAGCTCCAGACATCAAAGCTCCAGATATCAAAGCTCCAGACATCAAAGCTCTAGACATCAAAGCTCCAGACATCAAAGCTCCAGACATCCAAGATGAGATGCCTTTCCCAGTGGCAGAAGCAAGAATGGATGAGTACTGGTGGAAATTAGCTCCTAAAGCAGCTGAAGTTGAGTTCCCTTACCCCAATGTCCAGAAAAAGGGAAGGGTCTCAAGCAAGCTGGCAAGGGTGGACTGGATGTGGGATTGGGCACAAGCCAGGCTCCCAAAGCCCCAGATGGAATCCCTGGGGAGTACAAAAGAGCAACTGGGGGAGGATTTTGACCCTTCGTGATGAGGGGCCATCATGCCACCCAAAAGAGAGGGGAGGGACATCAGATCTTGTTGAAGGGAGGAAATGCAGACTGGAGCACAGCCCCCCTCCTCCACCCAATAGAAGGAGAAGGAGCCCGAAATTGCAACCAGTACCTCTCCCACACAGCAGGCAGGCTGCCCAGGGCAGACAACCCCCTCCGTCTCTCCAAACTAGGGGTGAGGAAGATGGCCATCCATATCAAGTGCAAGCATACAGAGGCCAACAGGAGGTGTGAGGAATCGGGCTGAATGACCCGCCCCAATTCAGGGGAAAGTTTGACGGGGACTCAGACCAGCTAGCTCTATTCCTTGATTCAGCTGATAGCCACCTAGACTGCTATGGGCACCTCTACCCATCCCCAGAGCCATGGTGAATGCCATTGCAGAGGGGCTAGAGGGAGAAGCAAGGGAATGGTTAGCAGCCCTCCACAAGAGGAGAGCACCGAACTGCAAGACATAGATGACTTCCTACAACTGCTAGAGGCCAGATTTGAGGAGGCGGAGGAGGACCCATATGCGGAAGAGGAACTCAGCAACCTAAAGCAGAGGGGCCACCTCATCAAAGAGCACATTTGTGAATTTAGGAGGGTCATTGGAAGGCTACCCCCTTTACCAGAGCGGCTGCAGAACAAGCCTGGACAAGCAAATTGCCCAGGTAACCGCATATCGCGACATCCCAAATTGACTCTCTGATTTGTTACGAGTAGCAACAAAAATCGATAGCAGACTGCACCCCAATGACATGAGAAAGCAACTGGACACGAAAGAGAAAGGTCAACCTGACCTGAAACCGCCCAGCCGACAGCGCCACGATGGGCCCTGAGACCAACCCTCCCTCGAAGTCCTCTGAGATGCTACAGATGCAGGGGGATGGGCCACATGGCATCTGTGGGCTCAACCCCAGCCCTGAAAGCAAGGCCAGACCCACCACCCAGGGCACAAGCAGAACGAGGCCCCAAATGGGCCACCAACACATCCCAGAAAGCCCTCCAGGATGCAGAGGCCCCTTACCCCTCAGGCAAAAGTGGTTGGAACCCCAGGCAATGACAACCAGTTGCCTGAATCCTATGACAGCGAGAACAAGGGAGAAAATGACCCAATGGTGAGTGAATCAATTCACCCTTTCCTTTTTCCAATACACCTCACAGCCCCAAAAACAGGAAACCAGGGGGATTTTCAAGCACTCAGGCTGCACTAGGTACTTGATCAACCTGACGACAGTCCTGAAACTGGGGATCAGAGCAAATAGACTGGCCCACCTGATCCAGTTCGAACAGGTCGACGGGTCCCTAATGGGGGGAGCTTATGCCACCCACCTGACCGAACCAGTGAGGCTAGAGCTAGTGGATCACTGAGAAGTAATTCAATTTGTAATAGCTCCCAAAATGGCAGACACAGTCATACTGGGACTTTCCTGGCTAGACAAGTGGGGACGGACCATCTGGTGGCAAGGGGGTACCGGCAAACTTAGGATACCAAGGGACCCCCAACCCCTCCCACACCAGCAAGCAGAAACACCACCCACACAGGAAAACCTCCAAAAGAGCCTGTCAGGTCTGCCTCTAACAATAACTAAGAAAGAAACCACTCAACTCCATTTCAAAGAATTAAGAGTACTTTTACTGGTTATGAAAAGATAGCAGCGAAGTAAAGCAAGGTCTGAGATCCCAGCGCGCGAAATAATACATGTCAATATATGTCCAGCCCCCTCCCCCCAACAATCCCCACCCTATTGTCCAATCCGCAAATCCCTCAGGTGTCATGTGGGCTGCAGCTCCAGGAGCATCATCAGGATGGTATGCAAGACCGTTGGCCTTGACCACGGCAAAGCACCAGCCAGTGGTATGCGAAGAAGATGGTGAGAACATACTCCCTTCTCCAAATCTCCCTCCTGCACCATATAGTCCCATTCCCAAATACCATAGCCTCTCCCTCCCCGTTTCAATGGCAGCCGAAGCAAGAAGCAAAGCGGAGGCTGACATCGCCCACCAAAACAACTGGCAACCACATCTGACAAAACCCCATAGGCTGAACAGATTCCGAGGGAATATCAGGACCTCACAGAAGTATTCAGCGAGGCCGAGTGCGATGTTCTGCCTCCCCACTGTGAGGCAGACTGCGTCATCGAAATCATCCCAGGGGCAAAACTACCCAAGCCCAAACTGTATGCCATGACACCCTGGAAAATGCAAGAAATGTGCAAATACATAGACAAAAGCCTAGCACGAGGGTTCATCGAGCCAGCCAAGCCACGGCTCGCGGCACCAGTCCTCTTCAAAGAAAAAAAAGATGGGAAAAAACTATGAGATTGTGTGTGGACTTTAGAGGGATAAATGTTGTGTGCGTACACAACCTATACCCCCTCCCTCTCATGAAGGACATGCTATCACACCTGGCCAAGGGAAAAGTCTTCACCAAACTAGACCTCAGAGAAGCATACTACCGAGTACGTATCAGAGAGGGAGATAAGTGGAAAACAGCGTTCAACTGCCCCCTAGGGAGCTTCCAATTCAAAGTGATGCCTTTTGGTCTGCAGGGGGCCCCCAGCAGTATTCATGCAGTTAATAAATGAAAGTGCTGCACGAGCAACTCTACAAGGGGGTCCTTGTCTACCTGAACAATATCCTCATCTACACGGAGACCATGGACGACCACATACCCCTGGTTTGCCAAGTACAGGAAAAATGTCTGGCAGCCAACCAACCTGTACGTCAAGGTATGAAAATGAAAATTCCACTGTGCACAGTTAGACTACCTGGGCTACCAAGTGTCAAATGAGGGAATAGAGATGGACCCAGACAAAGTACAAGCCGTCCTAGGCTGGCAGCCCTCTTGCACCCACAGACAGCTACAAAGCTTCCTAGGGTTTGCGAACTTCTTCTTTTTTTTAATAAAAAAATTATTTATTTTATTTTTAAACACAACACAAAAATCCTCCATCTTACATGCTATAGAAAATGTATCTGCTGGTTACAAAATATTATCATACATCTCTTCAATATTCATCCAAGTTTCATATTATTTCAAGTACATCACATTAAATATATTTATAGACATTATCCTTTTTATGCCTCCATGCTTGCTTAATTATAATTGTATTACACATCCTTCATTTTAAAACATACCAAAACTTAAAACATAGCCACATCTTGGCAACATATTTATTAATTCTACTATCCTCCAAAATCATTATTCCCTGTAACCTATTCTAACCATACATCAATACTATTTAATATCCAAAGAATTTCTAATCCTCCTTTTCAAATCCCTGTTTAAAATTCATATCCAGTTTTCCCATATTACACCCATATCTATATATGTCTTGTTATCCTTATCTCTCCTTTATTTAACTATATTTATTATCATAATTTCTTTATTAATCTTTGTATATGACCAAACTCTTACTCTTCTCCTTTAATAAGTGCCATTCAATATTCATTTCCAATTACTACTTATTATAACTATGCATATATATATTTATCTATCAGTACAAATGCACACAAAATGGTTTTCTGCCTGAAAGGCTCCTAGGTTGGAGCTGAAAGGCAAAATGGGTAGCAGTAAGCTCCCTTCCTCCCATATTTGGGCATACCAGGTGCTCTGACATAAATATATGTGTGTGTGTGTATGTATGTGTATATATACACATACATATATGTGTATATATATACATACACGCCTGCCTGATGATGACAAGTGAGATCTTGTCAAAACGTTGCAATAACATCTCCATGCTATATACACGGGAAAATCCCCGAAGCCAGCAATACCAGCATACCTACACCCGTGAAAATCTACGAAAACACACACACACATATAGATAGATAGATAGATAGATAGATAGATAGATAGATAGATAATTGATCAGCTCATAAAAACTAATATATATATATATATATATATATATATATATATATATATATATATATATATATATATATATATATTAGTTTTTATGAGCTGATCAATTATCTATCTATCTATCTATCTATCTATCTATCTATCTATCTATCTATCTATCTATCTATCTATCTATCTATCTATCTATCTATCTATCTATCTATCTATCTATATATATATATATATATATATATATATATATATATATATATATATATATATATATATATATAAGATTTTTTAGGGCTGAAAATAAAGAGACCAGGATGGATCCATTTCAGGCTTATTAGCCTTCTTCAGCTGGCCATACTCCTTCTACTGGGATTTGAACCGGTGCTTTCCAGCATATAAGGATAGCCTTTCTATGCCTTGAGCTATCCGGTATCCCTGATACATCAGCCAATTTACAGGACTCTTAAATGAGAGAATATTATCACAGCTCCTGTTCAGGGGTCCCTTTAAGGGAAGGAGACTTAACGTCATCCCTCTCTGCCCTTCGACTCAACCTAGAGATCATCCAGACAGAGACCCAATTAGATTACTGCTGTGTGAAATTTTTTAGATATGTGTTAGATTTTTTAGGGCTGAAAATAAAGAGACCAGGATGGATCCATTTCAGGCTTATTAGCCTTCTTCAGCTGGCCATACTCCTTCTACTGGGATTTGAACCGGTGCTTTCCAGCATATAAGGATAGCCTTTCTATGCCTTGAGCTATCCTGTAAGAGTCCTGTAAATTGGCTGATGTATCAGGGATACCGGATAGCTCAAGGCATAGAAACCTAAGCATGAGACTCAAAACCGAACTACTAGCAGACCCCTGGTTCCGAAACAACCAACACATCTTGACAAAAAGAGATGAACTTGCATGGAAGGGGACGAAACTCTATGTCCCAGAATCCCTACGCACCCTAATTCTCCAGAGGACCCACAATGCCAAACCAGCAGGCCACTTTGGGTTCCTAAAGACTTTACACTTAGCCCTGAGACAGTTCTGGTGGCCCAGCATAAAGAAAGACATGGACAGTTACGTGAAAAGTTGCACCATCTGCGCCACAATGAAGAGATGGCCGGGAAAACCCCCCAAACTGCTGCAATCAGTAGCAGAGCCAACGAGGGCGTGGGAGATGTGATAGACCTTTTCTCCAAACAGGTACACTTCATACCCTGCAGTGGACTACCCTCAGCTCACAAGCTGGCCAAACTGTTTGTGAAGCACATCTACCATCTGCATGGAGTACCTCGAAGAATTATCTCAGACAGAGGGGTCCAGTTCACAGCTAAGTTCTGGAGGGTGTTCCTGTGGTCCATTGGGTCATCCCAGGGTCTTAGCTCAGCTTTTCATCCAAGCACCAATGGGGGGGGGGGCAGAGAGACTGAACGCCATGGTAGAGTAGTACCTGAGGTGCTATGTGAACTATCAGCAGTCCAATTGGGCAGACCTCCTATCTCTTGCTGAGGTTGCATACAATAATGCTGTTCACAGTAGCACAGGACTCATGCCGTTCAAAGTAGTGAGCGGCATGGACTTTGTCCCAATGCCTGAGTATCCAAGGGATGCCCCCTCCTCAGTCAGCTTGACTGATTGGATTTCGATGCTAAAAGCAACCTGGAAAAATGTCAAAAAAGTGCTGGCTAAAGCAGCACTAACCTATAAGAAACAGATAGATAAACACCGAGCTCTGCAACAACCATTCTTGGTGGGAGAGCAGGTTTACCTCTCCACAAAATATTTGAGGTTGCAACTCCCTAGCAAGAAACTGAGACCAAAGTTTGTGGAACCATTCCCCATAGTAAAGATCATCAATCCAGTCACAGTGCAATTGAAACTGTCCCGACTGCTAAGGAAGATACACCCAGCATTCCATAGTAGCCTCTTAAAAGTTGTGGTTGGATCTACTCTGAGACCACTACCCCGGGAGCCCCCAGGCCCTGTGGTCATAGGAGGCCCAACTCATTATGAGGTGCAATGAATCTTTGATTCGAGGTGGCACAGGAGACAACTCCAGAGGGGGCATGTAATCAAGTGGAAGGGCTACCCCTTGTCCAAGACATCTTGGGTGAAGAGTAGAAATATCCAGGCTGATCGCCTTATAGCAAAATTCCATGCAGAAAATCCAAGCAAGCCTGGGGGAGGGACACATCCTTAAATTATATACCTGTACTCAAATTGTTTTTGTTTCACACAGGTCGCTTTCAGGAAGTGAGGGTAGCCTTAATGTCAACTTGTGAAGCATTTCCATGCCTATTATCAAGTTGACATTGAAAGGAAGGGAGGGAGAATTCCATGCATAACTTCAACCAGGGTCAGATCTCAGATTTCTACAGCAGGCGTGTGAGGCACGAAAGTTTACAGCCTGCTGTAAAACCTTGTTGGTGGATGTGATTTATGACACAGACTGAGGGGAGGGGAGACACAGGGGTTAAGTTCAGACACCATTAAGTGGAAATCAGATTTGGCTCCGCAGCAGTAAATGCCAAAATGTTGCTTCTAATAAATGACTGGATTTGTTTTGAACTTGGTCTCGAGGTTCATAATTTAATTAGGGTATCTTTTGGAAACTTCACACTCAGCCTTACTGGGCAACTGGACAATATCATTTGTGATTCACAATCAGGGCTTGGGTTTTGGAGATCTCTTTTCTGCTACTTCTTCAGTGAGGGAATTTCCTGAGGGCCGTACCCCCTCCCCCCATGGAATTGGTAGAGAGGTATGACTGTTTGGGCCTTAGTGCCACAGAGCAAAAACCAAACTAGGAGAAGCTTTATGTGGAGGTGGGTGAAGGGTATAGCCTCAGTCTGATTCTGAATGGGGTCTGTGTCTGTGCATGCAGCTACTTCTACAAGACAGGCAATACAAACATCCTGGACAAATTTCCCTCCCACCAGACAGAGGTCTAAAGTGTTCAGAACTTGCTGTGCCAACCACTCCCAAGTGACATCTCTCCATGAATCCATTCAACTGATTACAACATAAATGAGGCAAGAAAGAAAACCTTACAATGAATTTCCGCCCTCCCCCCCATAGTCTTTCCAGCTGTCTTCTGGGGTTTGAAAAGAATCTTTTAGTCCATCTCAGGGTCCTCCCTTTCATGTGTTCTGGGTGGCATTAGGATTGGCTTGGTGGTAAGCCTGGTCAGTCAGGCTTGAGAAGGTCTGCTTCACTCTGGTGGCCATGATGACTTTCTGGTGGATGGCTAGATAAATTATTTGGCTCAATGAATGGAAGTTCTCCTCTGGAGGCAGAATCTGGGTCAGTGTGATCTGCTTCCACAGGTCGCAGAGTCGTCTGTGCAGGGCTGAAAGATATGAGAACAGGGCCCCCTCCCCCTTTTGTGGGTGATCCTCCCAGGAAAGGCATGGAGGGTAAAGGAGAGGAAGGGAGGGTTAGCAAGAGTAGGAGAGAGGGTAGGAAGGGAAGGAAGAAGGGAGGAGTAAGGGAGAGGAAGGTGAAGAAGAAAAGAAAAAGGAAAGGAGGAAAGAAGAAAGTAGACAAGGGGTAAGAGAAAGAGAGAGGGAAGAAATAGGGTTGTTGTAATATAAGATGGAGGTACGGGATGGCAGGAAAGCAATCTTGAATATATTATCATATCTTTAGTGGAAGAATGGAATTATAAATGTTAAAGGATAATGTATAACACTAGTAATATCTATGAGAAATGTATATTTGTGAAATGTATGTATGCATGAGTAAGAAAAATAAAAAAAACTTTTCAAAAAAAGAGAAGGGGAGGTGGAGTGTGGGTGGATAGATAGCTTGCAGGCAGACTTTGAAAAAAAAAACATTAAGGTTAACATTGCAGATGTTAAATAGACAGATAAAACGACTTAAACACATACACATATAGTAAATGCCAGAATGAGCTTTTCCTGTACATGGACTTAAAACATTGCCTCATAACCTTAGGCTGTTCTTCAGGGGTGGGTTTCAAATTTTTTACTACCGGTTCGGTGGGCATGGCTGGGGGGGGGGGCATGTGACCGAGTGGGTGTGGCAAACTCAGTCACATGCCCCCCCTCACCTAACCACACCCACAGAACTGTGAAACTTTCTGTTTTGCCAGCTGGGAGGCTGTCAAAACAGCTTTCCCCACTGCCGCGGCTCTCAGAGGAAGGAGGCAGGGATCCTGGCAAGGGGCTCACTTCCCTTACCGCTCACCACCACTCGCCCCTTGCTGCTTTCCTGGCCAGCCACCCAGCTAAGCAGGCGGAGCCTGGGCTGCAGCCGGTGGGGAGGGAGCAGTAAGGGCCTGGAGCTTTCTCCTGGAGCTCTTTCCCAGCAGGAAGACCCTCTGGGGCAGCCCCACCTCTCTCCCCACATCCGGGCGGGTGCTGGATCGGTCCGACCGGGGGGGGGAGGCTAGAAGGAGAGGGGGCGCCTGGTGGGGGGCACAGCTTCCCTTTCAGCCTGGGAAGCCACGCTTGGTCCTCTAAGCCCCCGGGGATGCTTTCCTGGCCGTCCAGCTGGCGATTTATAAACAGAAATTATCCATCTTCTATTAAACTTTCCATTTCAATTAGAATTTTTCTAAAACTTCTTAAGTTTACATAGCAAGCATCTGTCAGGCCTGCAGCCATATTCCTTTTGGATCTTTGGCCTGCCACACTTTCTATTATTCTACTATGCATTTTCTATGGTGGGGGGATTGTATGGAGTTAGATGCTATGTAGCCAAAACAAAATTCCTTTCTAGAAAGCCAAGGCCATCCTTTGTCTCTGCACCTCTGCACCTAACCGGAACTGGATGGGTGGAACTGCCAGCATGCTGTCAGATCCCTCTTTGGGTCCAATTCACCTCAAAAGTTTGGAGGGCATTTTTAAACTTACTTGGCACCACCCAAGGACTAAGCTCCAGTCACCACCCCCATACTAATGGTCAAACTGAAAATCGGAACATGGTTCTAGAACAATACCTAAGATGTTTTATTAATTTTCAACAGGATAACTGGGTTGATCTTTTACCTTTTGCAGAAGTGGCCTTCAATAACACTGTGCACTCAAGTACTGGTTTCACCCCTTTTAGAGTAGCAACAGGCCAGGATTTCAGCCCCATGCCTGAGCTAACCCACAGAAGAACCCATTATCCCCTCACTTAAAGAATGGATAGACAACCTACGAAACACATGGCCTGTAGTTAGATTAGCTTTACAGGAAGCTAGAGAGGCTTTTAAAATTCAAGACGACAAAAAAAGAGTAGACCCCAAAACGTTCCATGTTGGAGATAGAGTATACTTATCTACAAAATTCCTGAAGTCATTGTAGCCATCAAAGAAATTAGGGCCAAATTTCATCAGACCTCTCCCTATCACGAGAGTTATCAACCCAGTAACAGTAGAATTACTCCTTCCAAAGACACTCAGACAAGTCCATCCAGTGTTTCACATTAGTTTACTCAAACGAGAAGTAATCTCACAACTCAGACCACCTGCACCTACACCACCTGTTCCTATCATGATAGAAGGCGAACAACACTTTGAAATTAAGGAAATCCTGGACTCTAGAACCCACAGGGGAAAAACCCAATACTTAGTTGCGTGGAAGCATTTACCTTCATCCCAAAATGAATGGGTAGAGAAACACCATGTTAGGGCCCCTGCCAATTGAAAATATTTCACTCCCAATACCGTGACAAATCCTCAGCAGATAGCACCATTTCAGATAACTGGCCTGGGACAACACCAGGGACTGACACCCTACCCCCAAACCAGTTACAACCCCAGGTGCAATGCCCCAACAGGGAGAACCAGAAGACCTGGAAGCAGCAGCTGAGCCACTCCCTTCCTTGCCACAACACATGCCAGAACGAGACCAGCATCAGGCGCAGCAGCACTGGCTCATCCCCCCTTCACAGAGCAGTGCAGGGGAAGAGCTTGGAAAGCTCATCAGAGGGGGGGAGCTCTCCCTTCCAGAAATGATAACTAGCCAATAGCAAGACAGGGAAAAGTGCTAAAGGGACAGCTCCTCCAGAAACCTCAGCCAGCAGTGAGGCAAATGAAGCCACCTGGGAGAAGAGACGCTGGAAAATTCCCTAAACAAACTGTGAAGATGTAACCTCTTTCCCCAGGAATCAGTGGAGGCCCAGCCGAAGGGCCCTTGCCAAACCCAGATGTAAGAAGCAGGGAGGATGATGACCCGATGGTAAATGCACCCATCCGCCCCTTTGCCATCAAAGTCAAACTCACAGTGCCTGAGATGGGGGTAGAAGGGGAAGTTGAGGCCATCATGGCCACAGGCTGCACCCAAAGCTTAATCAGCATGTCTATCATGGAGCAGCTAGGCATATGCACAAGACCCCTCACCAATCCCATTTGGTTTGAGCAAGTGGATGGGACACTAATTGGAGGGGCCCCTGCCAAGCTAATTACTGACTTGGTGAAGTTGCAGATAGGGCGCCACTATGAACTTCTCAGATTCATCATAGCTCCAAAAATGCATGAATCAATTATCTTGGTGCTTACATGGCTGGACAAGTGGGCACCTACCATAAAGTGGGAGGACAGCATTCAAAAATTGATCATAGGCTTTGGGCGTCTATCCCTTGTGAAGCCAGAGGGCCACCCGAGGACTATCAAACCCAATAAAGCTGACCAGCCAGAGCTTGCAGCCCCTGCAGCAGACACAAAACCCCTAGGTATCCAGCAAGTGCCAAAAGAATACTGGGATCTGGCAGGTGTTTTCAGTGAGGAAGATTGCAACTATCTCCCCCCTCACTGGCCCACCGACTGTGCAATAGAGTTTGTGCCTGGGACCACCCTACTGAAGCTGAAAATGTACTCCATGACTCCTAAAGAGATGGTAGAATTAAGGAAGTACATTGACATCAATTTGAAGTGGGGCTTTATCCAACCAGCTAAGTCAGAAGTAGCAGCCCCCGTGCTCTTCAAAGAGAAGAAAGACCAGGGTGGGGTGGGGGGTGTACGGCTCTGCATTGATCTCTGCAAGATTAATGCCGTATGTGTAAAGAATGCCTACCCCCTCTTCCTCATGAAAGACATGTTGAACCAATTGGCTAAGGGCAAAGTGTTGACCAAACTGGACTTGAGAGAGGTGTATTACTGCATACGTATCAAGGAAGGGGATGAATGGAAAACCACCTTTAACTGCCCCCTTTGTAGCTTCCAATTCAAAGTCATGCCATTTGGGCTGCAAGGGGCTCCTGCAGTCCTCATGCAATACATAAATGAGGTGCTACATGTGCACCTATACCAAGGGGTGCTCGTTTACCTTGGTGATATCCTTGTCTTTTCTGAGACCCTAGAAGAGCACTTGAAGCTGGTACGAGAGGTCCTGGAAAACTTCTAGCCGCCAAGCTATATGCTAAATTATCAAAGTGTGAATTCCACAAAACCTCACTAGATTACCTTGGCTATCGTATTTCCAGCGAGGGGATAGAGTTGGACCCAGGGAAAGTGAAAGCGGTTTTAGACTGGCAATCCCCATGCACCCGCAAACAGCTACAAAGCTTCCTTGGATTTGCCAACTTCTATAGGCAATTCATCCCGTCTTTTGCAGAAGTTGCCCTGCCATTGACTGAACTGTTAAAAACTGGGGCTTCCCCAACAAAGCCAAAGGCAAACCAACCCCTTGGGTGGACAATGGACTGTCAAAAAGCATTTGAGAAATTAAAACGGCTCTTTCCCCAAGAGCCCATTCTGCAACACCCCGACCCAGAACAGCAATTCATAATCCAGTGATGTGGCTGTAACAGCAGTGCTGTTGCAAAAGTACAAAGAGTGACAACTCTTGCCATGCACTTATTATGTCTCCAAAAAACTCACCGCCACTGAAAGAAGGTGGGTCATTTGGAAGAAAGAGGCCTATTCTGTCAGGTGGGCCCTACTCGCTTGGAGACATTTCTTGGAGGGGGGGGACATGCCATTCAAGGTCTGGACTGACTATAAAAACCTCGAGGCCCTCAAAAAACCCCAGAAACTGTCTCCAAAGCAAGTTCGCTGGGCACAATACTTCAGAAGATTTAAATTCAAACTGAAGCACATCCCTGCAGGGAAGAAATTGCTGGCAGATGCCTTATCGAGAAAACCACAATATGACAGTAAGAGGGAAAAAGTGGTTCACCCCATTACTCCCCCCCCCCCAACAAAAGGTGGCTCAAGTCACCACCAGAGGTCAGCCCAAACGGCTGCCTACCCTCAGCCAGGACATGCTGACTGCAGCAATGAAATCGGCACTGCCAGCCGACCCCTGGCTCAATGACAACAAGGACATCCTTGAGAGATGGCTTAGCCTGGAAAGGATCCAAACTGTACGTTCCTGAAAACTTAAGGCTGGAAGTACTACAGCGAAGCCACGACGCGAAATTAGGAGGTCACTTTGGATTCCTAAAAACGCTCCACCTTGCCAAGCGTCAATTTTGGTGGCCAGAAAAGAAAGCAGAAGTGGAGGACTACGTAAAAAGCTATGCCACTTGCATAACCATGAAAATGCAGCCAAGCAAGCCCCTGGAATTACTGCAATGGGTGGCTAGCCCTAGCTGACGATGGGAGAAGATTGCAATGGACTTCATCGTAGAGCTCCCAGACAGCGGCGGTAAAGTAATTTGGACAGTCATTGACTTATTTTCCAAGCAAGCCCATTTCATTGCTTGCTCAGGACTACCATCCGCAAAGAAGCTAGAGAAAATGTTTGTTAAACACATTTACTGCCTGCACAGAGTACCCAGGAGGATCATCTCAGACCGCTGAGTTCAGTTCACCACCAAGTTCTGGAGAGAGCTCCTGAGGTCCATTGGGTCCACACAAGGACTTAGCTTGGCTTTTCATCCGAGTACTAACGAGGCAGCAGAGAAAGCTAATGTGATGGTGGAGCAATACATCCGTTGTTATGTGGATTACCAGCAAGACAACTGGTTGGATTTGCTGCCTTTCGCATAAGTTGCGTACAACAACGCTGTCCATAGCAGTACTGGATTAACTCCTTTTCAAGGTACCAGTGGCATGGAATTTGTTCCCATGCCTGAACTGCCCAGAGAAACCCCCTCTTCCATGTCTCTGACTGAATGGATGGACGCACTTAAAAAGGGGTCAGAAAATATGAAAAAAGCTCCAGCGGAAGCAGCAGAAGAATACAAGAAACAAGCTGATAAACACCACTCGCTCCAACCCCCCTTCCGTGTGGGGGATAAAGTTTTCTTGTCTACCAAATACATAAAGTTAAAAATGCCTACCAAGAAATTAGGCCCAAAATTTCTAGGTCCATTCCCAATAGTGAAAATAATTAACCTAGTTAGGGTTCAACTCAGTATGCCTAGAATTCTAGGGAAAATTCACCCAGTCTTTAATTGCAGCTTACTGAAGCCAGTGATTGGGTCCAGCCTAAGA
Source organism: Rhabdophis nuchalis (assembly GCA_039707465.1). Lineage (NCBI taxonomy): Eukaryota > Metazoa > Chordata > Lepidosauria > Squamata > Natricidae > Rhabdophis > Rhabdophis nuchalis. The sequence goes on from CM077650.1 coordinate 5,001,472, forward strand.
CCGTCGACCCAGCCTCCCCCTCCTCCAGTAGTGATAGAAGGAGCAGCTCACTATGAAGAAAATTTTAGACTCTAGGTTTTATAGGGGTCGCTTACAATATTTAGTGCATTGGAAGGGGTACCCTTTGTCCGAAGCTACTTGGGTGAAAAGCTGGAACATAAAAGCTGATAAGTTAGTAAAACAATTGCATGATAAGTTTCCCAATAAGCCAAAGGGTCCCCAAGAGGAGAAAGGTAGTTAATTCTGTTATGTTTACTCCTACATTATTCTCTTTTCAGGAAACGTTTTTCTTCTGAGGAGAGGCCGCCTGTCAGGCCTGCAGCCATGTTCCTTTTGGATCTTTGGCCTGCCACACTTCTATCTACTATGCTGTTTCTATAGTGGGGAAATGGGAGGGGGATAGTAAGGAGTAGAATGTGATGTAACCAAAATAAAATTCCTTTTAGATTGCCAAGGTCACCCTTTGTCTTGGCACCTCTGCACCTAACTGGAACTGGATGGGTGGAACTGCCAGCATGGCAGTGGAAGATTGGACCATGTGATGGACTTGTGGGTGTGGGGGCAAGATCATGAACTTTAACTTGGGGGGGAAACGGAAGAAGCTTCAGATTCGGGTTTTCTCCCAGATGTGCCAGCATGGCTCTCTTAATAAATTGGAACTTTGAACAGCATGTTGCCTTGGACTCTGATTTAATTTTGGATGCTATCTGGAACGCTGACACCTATATGGAGAGTAAAGTAAGATTTTACACTAAGGCAAGAAAAAAACCAAATGCACAGGTGTAGAATAGGTCCATGATGGCCAACCTATGTTACATGTGTAGGAAGTGGGCATGCACACGCCGGAAAGCTGAACTTCTGGTTTCTGACACGTGCATACGTACTGGCCAGCTGGTCTTCATGTGTGCATGTGCACCAGAAACCGGAAGACCAGGAAACCGGAAGCTCAGCTTGCACACTGGAGAACTGCTCCTCTGGTTTCTGGTGCTGCTGCGCATGTGTGCTCTCTCCCGTTTAGGTACTTAGTGCCGAAAAGATTCACCAACACTGGAATAGGTGGTGCCTGGCTCAACTGGAAGTAACTGTGAGGCGGATCTGTGCGATGGAAACTTATCAAACAGATCCAACCTAGAAATAAGAATTTCCTGACAGTGAGAACAAGGCACCAGAGTGCAGTACTGCAGGCCACTTCTGCTGACTGCCGGCTGCCTGCAATTTGGCAGTTCAAATCTCACCAGGCTCAAGGTTGACTCAGCCTTTCATCCTTCCGAGGTCGGTAAAATGAGGACCCAGATTGTTGGGGGCAATATACTGGCTCTGTAAAACTGCTTAGAGGGCTGTAAACAGTGGTGGGATTCAGGCAGTTCGCACCTATTCGGGAGTACCAGTTGTTGGAAGAAATCTCTTTTTGTTTTTTTCCACTTTACAGGGCTAATCCTGTAAGGAAGGCAGGAAGGAAACATTCTGGTGTTGTTTCTAGCCTACTCTTTATTGCCCTGCTTACAGAAACTGCCTCTCTGGTTAACCCTTATTACATTGTAACAGCTAAGGGGAAGCGGCCATCGACATTGAGTTGGCCACACCCACCCAGTCACATGTCCACCGAGCCACACCTACACAGTTGGTCATTAGGGCAGAGGCCCTCCAGAGGCCCCAAACAGACTGTTTTTCGACTTCCGTTGAGCCTGGTAGGTCCGTTTTTTGCCCTCCCCAGGCTCCAGAGGCTTTCTAGGAGGCTGGGGAGGGTGAAAACAGCCTCCCCATCCCCCCCAAGAGGTCCTCCAGAGGTCAGAAATGGCCCATTTTCCGACTTCCGGTTTGTGCATTGGGTTGCTTTTCCCACTCTGGAGGCTTCAGGGAAGCCTCCGGAGGGCAAAAAACATCCCAACGCACAAACTGGAACTTCAGGAATGGACTTCTGGGTTGCCCGTAGGGTCATTTTACTCCCTCCAGAGGCTTCAGCTGAAGCAGACGAAAAACGGCCAAAAATGAAGGCCAAAATCAGCTGGCCAGTGCGTGCATGCGCGCTGGAGCTGACAGGGCACCACCTCACGTGCCCTAAGAAATGGCTCCATGTGCCACCTGTGGCACGCGTGCCATAGGTTTACCATCACAGGTATAGGGTCTCATGCTTGAGCAGGGGTTGGACTAGAAAACCTCCAAGGTCCCTTCCAACTCTATTATACTTTATAAATCTCTCCATTCAGTCTTACCAAGAGAATGGTGATAAACAATACTTGGAAACGTACATCAGGACTTATGATAGCAAAATCTCATCTTATTGGCTAGTATCAAGGGGAAGATGACTTTGAAAAAGCTTCCTCTCTCACCATAACATGCAAGACAAGGCAAGGACTGGCTGGGAGGGGAGGGGTGAGGAGAGGCCAGGCGAGGTGCCCCAAATGTGAGTGACATTGAGTTGGCCACACCCACCCAGCCACATGACCACCCAGCAGTCATTAGGGCACAGAACCGGTTAAATTATTTGAATCCTACCACTGGCCCTATCTACTAAAATGAAATTCAATGGAGAAAAAAGTGAGGGTTTACAGTTAAGAAAAATGAAATGTACGGCTGCAGTTTAGGTAAAAACTGGCTCAATAGCAGTAACTGCAAGAGGGATCTTGGAGTCTTAGTAGATAGTCACTTAAATATCAGTCAGCAGTGTGCTGGAGCCACCAAAAACCCCAACACAGTCTTAGGCTGCATTAACAGAGGGATAGAATCAAGATCACGTGAAGTGTTAGTACCTCTTTATAATGCCTAAGACCACACTTGGAATATTGCATTCAGTTTTGGTCACCACGATGTAAAAAAGATTTTGAGATTCTAGAAAGAGTGCAGAGAAGAGCAACAAAGATGATTAGGGGGCTGGAGGCTAAAAGATATGAATGTTTACAGGAATTGGGTATGTCTAGTTAATAGAAGGACTAGGGGTGACATGATAGCAGTGTTCCAATATTTGAGCGGCTGCCACAAAGAAGAGGTCAATCAGTGATAGTATTCAGCTGGTTCGCCTGAACCGTTAGTTAATTGCATGAGCAGTTCGGAGAACAGGCTGAAAATGAAGTGCAAGAGAGGTTTGTTTCCTCCTCTCTCCCTTCAGTTAATAGCTCTAGGCAGACAGCCAAGAACCACTTAGACTAGTTTCAGCTGGAATGCAGGCACACATGACTTAAATAAAGTCAATAAACAACAGAAATTGACAGGATTGGGGCAGGGAAACACCCAGGAAACCCATCAATGACCCATCTAGGGATGGGATTAACCTCTTCCCTTCAGGAAGAAAGACAACATTGCAAACATTTTTGTTGTAGAGTATTAAGTAACACTTCTGTGATCAGCTGATATCCCCTGGAGTTTCCCAAGTCAATTTCAATTTCAATTTTATTCGATTTATAAACCGCACCAATCTCCGTCGAGACGGACTCTGGGCGGTGCACAGGGAAATTAAAAACAACAATACATAAATCCTTTTATAGTTGCTGCAGTGTTGGCTACTTCTTGTTTCTTCCTGGGGGAAAAGATACAAGCTGCATTGTCCAAGGATTCTCTGAGCTAATCCAGTGGTCAACAACTGATCCATTCAGCAAATTACTAGAGAGGACCTTCTGACTTATTTCCTCATCTTTCCAACTGGAGTTTTAAGGAGCTTGCACACCAACACTTCTACATGCAAACCCTGTGCTTGACAACCAGGCAATGAGTCTTCCCAAGTGGTCTTCCTTTTGGTCCTTTGGGTGTGCACTGTAGAATATGCAATAGATGTAGAATAAAAAAGGTGACTTAATTCACCTGAGTTACATTTTAACACATTAAAGATTGAATAAATTAACATAAAGTAAAATGATACAAATAGCAAGATTATGATAGTTCTCACTTAAATTGGGTTGATAGGGTTACTTGCACAGGAAGCAGGGCATATAGAAGTCAAGCACCCAATGTCACATGACCCCTCTTCCCTAAACTGTAGGCTGGGACATGAGTATGAGTCTTATGTCCACATAACAAAGAGAAACCTTTAGGTAAAAATAAAAAGGTGGAAGCATAGGTGATATTGTAGACTTTTTTCACAGGTAAAAACACAGTTGGACAGCAGTGGATGTTTATGATTCCTGAAATTAGTGAAACATACACTCTGAGTACACCTAAAAGTTTCATGATTGCTGTCCACTGTTCATGGTTTTGGTTGTGGTTCCAAGGAGGAGTACTCTCTAGAAAATCTTGCTTAGAGGTCAATACACACCAAGCAATCCTTTCAGAATAATACTTATGAGAAGAAAGTGAGAACAGAGAACATGCTTTATTGAGAAATTGATACACCGGTAACATATTCTAAAATATCCAGGAAAACAATTTTGCTTCTGTACAAGAACAGCCAGCCTCCCTTTGGTACAAAAGAGAGCACCATCCCATTTGCAATAATCTAGAACCTGAGGACAATTGCCAGAAAATGTGCAGAGAAACAGAAATTGTGACAGATTGAGGATAGCAATAAAAAGGCAAAACCAAACACTGGAGCAGACAGGAATTCTTGTGTAGGAATCCTTGCTGGAGATGAAGTGCCTTCTCATTTTTTCCCCCAAGATGAGAGATAAGAGGACAAATTTTTTTTAAATAACATCCAGTTGAAAACAGGTTGTATGTCATGCAGATGTCTACAGTTGACAATTGCACACTAGGCAGAAGTGAAAGGCATAGCATATGGACAATTATATCTCTGGGATGCTTCATCAGGAAGTATGTCACCAAGCATTACCATTAAAAACTATACTCCTTATTCCTCCTTTTTGTGGAAATTGTAGTTAGGAGTACAAAATGCACCAGCCCATTTTTCTGAACCCCTGAAACATATAAAATATACTGTCTCTTTGCATAGTCCACAATGTCAGGAAGAAAAAAAAAGGCCTAAGGACAAGAAGCTATCTTAAGATCAAATCCATGATGTAAATGTCCAGACAGCAAGCTGGGGTGCACACAGCCATTCATTAATCTCCATTGTGGCCACTTTGACTTCCTGTATGTAAGTGTACTCCCAGTTCCAGATTACTCTGTGTCTCATGATTTGAACACTGGTGTTGCACTGGTTTGTACACCACCATCTCAGCATTTAGGAGTAGGTTCCCATCTCAAATACTGGAATATTACTGCATAATATCATGAAAACCTGTGGCCAAAAGATTGGCCAGTACAGCAACCTAATATAGCACAGAGTGCAGAGACATAGTCCAGGAGCTGAATGTTTTCAAAGACATAACTTATCACTCATAATACAGGTGAAACTCAAAAAATTAGAATATCGTGCAAAAGTTCATTTATTTCAGTAATGCAACTTAAAAGGTGAAACTAATATATGAGATAGACCCATTACATGCAAAGCAAGATAGTTTAAGCCGTGATTTGTCATAATTGTGATGATTATGGCTTACAGCTCATGAAAACCCAAAATCCGCAATCTCAGAAAATTAGATTATTACATGCAATCAATAAAACAAGGATTGTACATAGAACAATATTGGACCTCTTAAAAACATAAGCATGCATATATACTCAGTACTTGCCCCTTTTGCAGCAATTACTGCCTCAATGTGGCGTAGCATGGAAGCTATCAGCCTGTGGCACTGCTGAGGTGTTATGGAAGACCAGGATGCTTCAATAGCGGCCTTCAGCTCTTCTGCATTGTTCAGTCTCATGTCTCTCATTTTTCTCTTGGCAATGCCCCATAGATTCTCTATGGGGTTCAGGTCAGGCGAGTTTGCTGGCCAATCAAGCACAGTAATCCCACGGTCATTGAACCAGGTTTTGGTGATTTTGGAAGTGCGGGCAGGTGCCAGGTCTTGCTGGAAAATGAAGTCAGCATCCCCATAAAGCTCATCTGCGGAAGGAAGCATGAAGTGCTCCAAAATCTCCTGGTAGACGGCTACGTTGACCCTGGACTTAATGAAGCACAGTGGCCCAACACCAGCGGATGACATGGCTCCCCAAATCAACACAGACTGTGGAAACTTCACACTGGACTTCAAGCATCTTGCAGTGTGTGCCTCTCCATTCTTCCTCCATACTCTGGGTCCTTGGTTTCCAAATGAGATGCAAAATGTGCTCTCATCAGAAAAGAGGACTTTGGACCACTGAGCAACAGACCAGGTCTGTTTTAATTTAGCCCAGGTAAGACGCTTCTGACATTGTTTGTTGTTCAGGAGCGGCTTGACAAGAGGAATACAACATTTGAAGCCCATGTCCAGGATCCGTCTGTGTGTGGTGGCCCTTGATGCACTGACTCCAGCCTCAGTCCACTCCTTGTGAAAGTCCCCAGCACTTTTGAATGGCCTTTTCCTGACAATCCTCTCCAGGCTGCGGCCACCCCTGCTGCTTGTGCACCTTTTTCTTCCACACTTTTCCCTTCCACATAACTTTCTATTAATGTGCTTTGATACAGCACTTTGGGAACATCCAACCTCTTTTGCAATTAACTTTTGAGGCTTTCCCTCCTTATGGACGGTGTCAATGATGGTTTTCTGCACAACTATCAGGTCAGCAGTCTTTCCCATGATTGTGATTCCTACTGAACCAGACTGAGAGACCATTTAAAGGCTCAGGAACCCTTTGCAGGTGTTATGGCTTAATTAGCTGATTAGAGTGGGACACTTTGAGCCTAGAATATTGCACCTTTTCACAATATTCTAATTTTCTGAGATTGTGGATTTTGGGTTTTCATGAGCTGTAAGCCATAATCATCACAATTATGACAAATCACAGCTTGAACTATCTTGCTTTGCATGTAATGAGTCTATCTCATATATTAGTTTCACCTTTTAAGTTGCATTACTGAAATAAATGAACTTTTGCACGATATTCTAATTTTTTGAGTTTCACCTGTACATGCGAAAGGGAAAGAAGCCTTGCAAAGGCAGTCAGAAGTCCAATTCATTATGTATAGATTGTCATCTATACGAAAGTGGAACCAGTAGAAAATAGTGTAGCAGACTGGCCAGTTTTCCTCTTCCTCTTTCTTTTTGTACTTTAGGAACGTTAAGGTTTTAGAGATGGGCAAATTAAGGCACCCTGTAGCACCTGACTTACAATGGTCAAGCGTTTTCATCTAAACAGCTTACAAATCTTCCTTCATCAGACAAAATGCTTTCTTTCCTCTCTTCTCTTCCATTGTTCCCAGCTGTTATAAGTAGGTATTATCTATTACTAGTAGAGGATTCCCTTTAATTCAGACACTTTATTTAAAAGATAAGTGCACTCTCATTTGAAAAGGGGCACACTTACTATGGAACTGATGCTGGAGATCTACCACAGTTGAAGTTTTATTTTTAATTTTTCACAATTTCAAACTGTTGGAGTCATTTTATGACAAACATCCAGGTACCAAACCTTAAAATGAGTATCTTTGGGTAACCTTGTGTAGTGGATTTTATTTTTTTCATTTGCAAAATAACAAGCCATTATTTCAAAAATGCCCACAACTGTCCACCTGCCCTCAATGGTTTCTGAGCCAGCTCTCAACTTTCATGTATGGAACAGCATCACTGAAGCTGTTGATCACCTTATCTACTCCTTGAAAAAAAGAAAAATGAAGTTATGAGACCTAGGTAGTCTCATTGGCAGGGAAAATCTAGAAATCTAGACCAAAAAACACAAGTCACCATAAAGACTACATTAAGTCAGCTGCAACAAATTCCCCCAAGGCCTGGTACCAGAACATCCAGCAGCTTTACAAATTGAATCATAAATGGCAAAACTGCCAAATGTACATAGTGATCTATTGCAAATGAACAACTTGGCAAAAGGAGCATCCTCTCCCCACCCCAGCTGATGGAATGTTTTCCTATGTATATTCCTTGGGCTCCAAGCATAGGAGCCTTGAAACAGCAAATCCAAAATGATGAGGTATCCCAAATTAGTAAGACAATGCTATGCCAAGGCTAGAATGTTGATCTGGCAATCTTCCTTCTGCAAAGTTCATTGACTCTTGGAAGTGTACTGGCAGTCTGTTCAAAAGCTGCCATCAGGGTCACCTGACCAAAATCCATCAGCCAATTCACAGAGAGCTGATTCACTGCTTCTGCTACCATGTGTCCAGAATTATAAGTACTATTACTATTCTCAGAAATCAAAGCCACTTTGGAGATTTCCTTGCCCGTCAACTCCTATGGTGGACTTAAGGGGGAAATATATTGTGGGGAGAATGTTGACATACACAGGTGCCAAGATCAAAGATGTATTGGGTTCTGCAAATAAATGTGAGATATTTGCTCATCCAAAAGCAAATTGGGATTCCAGGAAGTGTTGGATCATTTTTTACTTGTAACTTGTCATCAAGTGTTTGGGAAATAGACTCATGGAGTTACATTTCAACTGTATATAAACATGTAGCAGAATGACAGGGAAGTGTAGGGCAAATAGAATGAAGTGGAACATTAAAAAAAAAGGCAAAGGGCTGTTGTATTTTTGAGTGGTCTCTTATCTATTAAAATGTACAAATAAAAAATAGTGTAGGAATGGGACTGATGAGAACCTCCGTCCTTGGCCCCACTAGCTTTCCTTTAACAGAGAAATTTATAATTGATCTTTCCCTGCCCCCACTCCCCCATCTGTAAGATGAAGCAATATGATCCTATCCATCACATTTGCAATCCCACTGTATTGCATAGGTGGGCTACATCTGACGGCTACAATAGAAGCAGCAAGTTACAAAACGAAAAATATGAGAAGCAACCCAAGCATAAATGGAGGAGTAAGTAAATCTTACTACACTTTCTTGAGGCCACATTAATATTGTCCAGAACTCTTTCAGCTTTTCAATCTTGCCTCATGGACAAGGCATCTGGTCAAAAAGGTTCTAAAAAAAGTGAAACACTACAGGAACATCTGAAAAGGGAGAGCTGGTACCAAGAGCAAGCACATATCCAAGATCTGAAAGGTTGTTTCTAGCTATGGACAAAGAAAAAGTATCCAGAGTGGTGATGATGGCAGCATGGTGATGGGATGTTCACACTTTTTGGAGAGACTGGTTAATTAAGTGCCCTTGGGAGGGCTCCATTTCAAACAGCTGGGATCCATGATTTTATTGCTATTGGACCTTTTGGCCTCTTTGGCTATCCATTCATCAATAAGATCCTGAGAAGAGGTAGGGAAAAAAGAGAGAGGCAGGTTAAAAGCTTGGAAAAAATATCTACAAAAGGTAGAACTATAACTAGTATTGGCAGAAATTTCAAGCTAAGATAGCTAAAACAGTTTTGTTATTGCCCCTCTCCTTCGGCACAGTGCTCTTACCTGAGGTCAGATCAGCACCAACCCTGCTAGTGTTTAAGAAAACCTTCGAAAAATGAATGTTGCTTAGCATCATCTGTGATTAGAGTGGCCTTTAGGCCTAAATAAAAACATGCATAATTGTATGTCACAAAAACAATTTACCAGTCCTGCTTTCTTAAGTAAGATCTTCTATGTGTAGGTTCAAAAAAGGCCCCTGATTAATTTCAAAAGAATCCTATTTTCCCATATTTTTGCTACAGGTTGAAAACTGATACGCCAGTATTTCAGGCTTACTGTTTTAGAGAGTGAGGCTGTAATAACTTAAATGGATAAAAAAAAGAAAAAGAAAACAGAATAAAGGAAAGCTTTAGGAAACAATGTGTTTGATTGTATTGATTTTGTCTTAATTCATTTCTACTGTTCACTGTATGCCTACAAAAAGGACCACAGTCATCATGGATTTGTTGAAATGATCATTTTGTTCTTAAGTCAGAATGCCTTAGTCCAGAGTGAGAACAGCTTTTTTTTTTTTAAAACCCAGAACTTAAACCTCCACCACCAGGACCCTTGTACAAAAATTGGATATACTGTAAGTCCTTGACTTACAACAGTTCATTTAGTGACTGTTCAGTTACAATGGCACTGAAAAAAGTGACTTATGACAATTTTTCACATTTACGACCGTTGCAGCATCCCTATGGTCAAGTGATTTACATTCGGATGCTTGACAACTGACTCATATTTATGACAGTTGCCATGCCCTGGAATTATGTGATCCCCTTTTGTGACCTTCTGACAAGCAAAGTCAATGAGGAAACCAGATTCACCTAACAACTGTGTTACTAATTTAACAGCTGCAGTGATTCACTTAAGAAATGTGGCGTGAAAAGTCGTAAAATGGGGCAAATTCACTTAACAAATTTCTAACTTAACAACATAAATTTGGGGCTCAATTGTGGTCGTAAGTTGAGGACTACCTGTACTTTTAAGATTTTATAACTCAAGAATTTGGTCTGAGCACCAGAACTGAACAATGCTGACAGATTTTCCACACACAAATTAATTTCTGGCATACTTAGTTTTAAAAGTTCATCAGTGTGATGGGGGAAGGGTGCTTTGGTTGCTATTATTAGACTCTGTGAGAGTCTGAGCACTGAGCAATTCTGTGAGAAACCTTCCAAATCACCCAGAGAATCTATATTCTGATGCATAGCTCCTCGCTATGCATCAGCAGCCCTGCCCGAGCTCCTCAAGGTGATCGCCGAGATGGCAGTTGAGACCCCCGACTGTTGGTCATGGGGGACTTTAACTTGCCATCGGTAGGGGAGACATCCGAGGTAGCGCGGGAGTTCATGGCCTCCATGACGGCCATGGACCTGACCCAAGTATTCAGGGCCCCACACACGAGGGAGGACACACACTGGATCTCATTTTTGTCTCTGGCCAGTGGAGGAGTGATCTGGGAGTAGGGGATTTAGTCATCACACCCCTGTCATGGTCAGATCACTCACTCCTCCGGCTTGACTTCCCAACCGCTACACCCTACTGCGTGGAGGCGGAGCCAGAGATACTAAGATGGTTCCGCCCCAGGCGCCTGATGGAACCTGATAGATTCCAGACGGAGCTTGGGACATTTCCTGTAGCCCTGACCCGCACCCGGATGGAGGACCTAGTGGCTGCATGGAATAGTGCGGCCACTGGGGCCTTGGACCGGGTTGCGCCTTGGCGGGCTCTCTTGTGGCAGCGAAGCACCCAGGCTCCTTGGTTTACCGAGGAGCTGAGGGTGATGAAGCGCTGCAAGAGACGCCTAGAGAGCAGGTGGAGATCGTCACGCTCTGAATCTGACCGAACACAGGTGAGAGCCCATTTGAGGACTTACCTTGTGGCGTTAAGAGTGGCCAAGCGTCAGTATTGTGCCACTCTTATTGCGTCCGCAGATAACCGCCCTGCCGCCCTGTTTGGGGTAATCCGCTCCCTCCTTCAACAGAGGCCGCGGGAAGCCCCTTTGCAGGGTAGAGCAGAGGAATTTGGGGAGTATCTGCAGGACAAAATAGCTCCGATTCGGAGCGAGTTGGTCCCCACTAGTGGTCTGGAGGGGACGTCGGAGGCGGGTCTTGAGGTTCCATTCTGGGAGGTGTTTGACTCTGTTACTTCCGACAATATGGACAGGTTGCGTAGGCGACTGCGAGCTACCACGTTTACTGGACCCGTGTCCCTCCTGGCTTGTACTGGCATCCTGGGAGGTCACACGAGGCTGGCTCCAGGAGTTAGTCAACGCTTCTTTGAGTGAGGGGTTCTTGCGGGCCGTCTTGAAAGAGGCGGTGGTGAGGCCCCTCCTCAAGAAGCCTTCCCTGGACCCAGCTTTGTTAGTTAACTACCGTCCCGTCTCCAACCTTTGCTTTCTGGCGAAGGTTGTAGAGAGTGTGGTGGCACAACAGTTTCCACGCCACTTGGAGGAAATTGATTATCTGGACCCGCGCCAGTCCGGCTTCCGGCCCGGCCACAGCACAGAGACGGCATTGGTCGCGTTGGTGGATGATCTCTGGAGGGCCAGAGATGGGGGTTGTTCCTCCATCCTGGTCCTATTAGACCTCTCGGCGGCTTTTGATACCATCGACCATGGTATCCTATTGCATTGACTGGAGGGGTTGGGGGTGAGGGGCACCGTTCTACGGTGGTTCTCCTCCTACCTCTCCGGTCGATCGCAATTTGTATTGGCAGGGGGGCAGAGGTCGACCTCAAGTCCTCTCACTTGTGGGGTTCCTCAGGGGTCGGTCCTCTCGCCCCTCCTGTTCAATACATATATGAAGTCGCTGGGCGAGATCATCCGTGGTTTTGGGGTAGATTACCATCTGTACGCTGACGATACTCAGTTGTACATCTCTACCCCAAACCACCCCAACGATGCTGTCGAAGTGATGTCCCGGTGTCTGGAAGCCGTACGGATCTGGATGGGAAGTAACAGACTCAAGCTCAACCCATCCAAGACTGAGTGGCTGTGGCTACCGGCGCCCCGGTTCAACCAGTTGATTCCATCACTGGCCATTGGGGGCGAACATCTGGCCCCCGTGGATCGGGTACGCAATTTGGGCGTCCTTCTAGATGCCCGGCTGTCAATGGACAACCATGTGACAGCCGTGGCAAGGGGGGCGTTTCACCAGGTTCGCCTGGTGCGCCAATTGCGTCCCCTATTGGACCGGGACGCCCTTCGCAGTCACTCATGCGCTTGTGACGTCCCGTCTAGACTACTGTAACGCTCTCTACATGGGGCTCCCCTTGAGATGCACCCGAAGGCTGCAGTTGGTCCAGAATGCGGCCGCGCGGGCAGTTTCGGGAGTCTCTAGATACTCCCACGTAACACCTCTCCTGCGCGGGCTGCACTGGCTGCCTGTGGCTTTTCGGGTGCGTTTCAAGGTGTTGGTTATCATCTTCAAAGCGCTCCATGGCACAGGACCTAGTTATTTGCGGGATCGTATCCTGCCCCATACATCCCTTCGGCCGATTCGCTCCCACAGAGAGGGACTTCTCCGGGTGCCGTCCACTAGGCTGTGCCAGCGGGCGACGCCCAGGGGAAGGGCCTTCTCTGTGGCGGGCCCGACCCTCTGGAATGACCTTCCCCCTGACATTAGAACGACCACGGACCTCCGCTCCTTCCGCCAGAAACTCAAAACCCACTTGTTTCATCTGGCCGGCCTGGCCTAATTCCAGCTTTCCCACCTCAGTTTGTATTTTTAAATTCTGTGATTTGGTTTTAAGGTTAAGTTTTTAATTTTTATAAATTTGTACAGGGGTTTATTTAATTTGATTTTAGTTATATGTATTATTGATTGTAATGGTTTTAATTTGTACCTGTACACCGCCCCGAGTCCCTTCGGGGAGAGGGGGCGGTCTAGAAGTCCAATAAATAATAAAATAATAATAATATAAATAAAAATGTAACTATGAGTTTGTTCAAAACCTCTAATATCAGAAAGTACTGCACCGATCGCCACCAAATTTTCACACAACGTTCCTTACAAGTGCAGCACCAATGATACGTAGAGATTGTGTGGATGGCACACCGGTGCCAGATACACACCACACAAATGTAAAACTGCACCTCTTCTGTGTGTTTCCCTCACTCACTCACTCACCCCACTGCCTCCTTCCGGCCCTCCCACCTTTTCACTGGCAATGCCCACGCCGCCAATGCCTCGCCCTCCGGCTCCTTCCGGCCCTCCCACCTCACCACTGGCAATGCCCACGCCGCTAACGCCTCACCCTCCGGCTCTTTCCAGCCCTCCCACCTTGCCGCTTCCACTGCCTTCTGATCAACATTCCCTCCCCCCCCCCCAAGATCTACTATTAACGTAAAGGTATTTATACTGATATAGGTATTTCATTAGATAGGTAGGTACTTAGGTACAGGGACACATACAAAGGGAGTAGTTATTTAGGTGGGTAGAGGGATATATACAGATAGAAATATAGTAGGTAGGTAATTACAGGAATTCAAAGACATAGAGGGAGGAACGCAGTAGGTAGGTAGGTAGGTAGGGGGAGAGAGAGAGGGCGAAATACAGTAGGTAGGTAGGTAGGTAGGTAGGTAGAGGGAGAGAGAGGGAGGAAAAAATACAGTAGGTAGAGAGAGGGGGGGAGGTAATTACAGGAATTCAAAGACATAGATAGAGGGAGGAATGCATTAGGTAGGTAGGTAGGTAGGTAGGTGGAGAGAGAGAGGGAGGGAGAAATACGGTAGGTAGGTAGGTAGGTAGAGAGAGAGAGAGAGAGAGAGAGAGAAATATGGTAGGTAGGTAGGTAGGTGTCATGACTGCTTCCATCATAAATCAAGAAAGAACACACTTAAACTCATTTGGAAAGTTTAAGGCTACTTTTACTGAAAATGATAAGACTGCAGCAAAAGTCAAGCAAGGAATGAACCATTTAGGCGCGCAACATACGTATTAATCATAACCCAACCCTCCATCTCATTGACCCCAGCATATTGTCCAATGCAAAGCTGGCCACGACATCAGGTGCACTTCCTGTCCAGGAGCATCATCAGAATGGAATGCAGACCGTTAGCTGAGGTGATAACAAAACAGTGGCTACATCTCTCTCTCCTGCTCCCTTAGTATCCTAGCAACTCCAGCCCCCCCCTCCCCCCATTACAATATGACAGCCGAAGCAAGCAAAAGCAAAGGCTGACATCCGGCCCTCCTCCAGAAAAGCGATGCCAGTCCTGGAATAAAACACAAACAGACAAAAACACCGAGAGGGACAGAGACAAACAGAAAATATACACACAAAAACATAACAGTGGTTAAGGCTTGTCAGGATATTTAGCATAAAATTTCTTAAGCACTTTAGGGGCTCGAACGTGTCGTTTATCCACCCACTCGGTATGGGAGGGAGGGAAATCCCTCCACGACACCAGGTATTGAACTTTATTCCTCCACACTCTAGAATCTAAAATGTCTATCACTTCGTAATGGGGTTCACCAGCAACGAATAACGGTGGTGGGGGTCTAGATTGTGGTGGCCGAAGATAAGATGTGTGTTCAGGCTTCAACAGATAGACGTGGAAAATCGGGTAAAGGCGACGATAAGTTTTTGGTAAATCCAGTTTGACTGACACGGAGCTGATGATCTTAACAATGGGGAAAGGTCCAACATATTTCAGGCCCAGTTTCCTACATTTCTGGGGGCTCTCCAAGAATCTGGTAGAGAGGTAAACACGGTCACCCACTTTATAATCTGAAGGGGCGATTCGTTTCCTATCAGCATACAATTTATGAGATTGGTGAGCATCATCCAGCGTTTTCCGCGCCAACGGCCAAAATGATGACATCTTATTACTCCAATCCAAGAGAGAGGGAACGGTAGGAGACTTTTGAGGCAACTCGGGAATAGGCACAAAGTCTTGACCATAGATCAATTTGAAGGGAGTCATACCGGTGCTGCTATGAACGGAATTGTTATATGTCACCTCAGCATGGGTTAACAGGTTGGCCCAATCGTCTTGTTGGTAATTAATGAAACACCGCAAATATTGTTCCAAAATGGAATTAGCCCTCTCACAAGCTCCGTTCGTCTGCGGGTGGTGGGAGGAGCTTAATCCTTGGGAGGAGCCAATCATCTTCAAGAATTCCTTCCAAAATCGAGAAGTGAACTGAACTCCTCAATCAGAAATAATACGTCGAGGAACTCCGTGTAGGCGATAAATGTGATTCAGGAAAAGTTTAGCTAGCGCCTTGGCCGATGGGATTCCAGAGCACGGAACAAAATGAACCTGCTTCGAAAACAGATCAGTAACCACCCATATGACAGTGAAACCACAGCTACTAGGAAGATCCACAATGAAGTCCATAGATATTTCCTTCCAAGGAGACTCCGGGCGCGCTACAGACTGGAGGAGACCTTGAGGTTTGCCAGGGGGGCGTTTACAAGCAGCACAAACTGGGCAACTAGCAATGTAAGACTCCACATCTTTTTTCATACAAGGCCACCAGAATTGACGCTTAAGTAAGTGTAGGGTCTTCACGAACCCAAAATGACCGGCTAGACGAGAATCGTGCGCCCTCTGGAGTACAAAAGTACAGAGTTTAGCAGGGACGTAAAGTTTAGAACCCACCCAGGGTAAGTCATCCCGCAAAGTACAGTCTCCACAATGCACAGCAAACCAATCGTCAGCCTGAAGTTCTTCTTTAATTTTAGAGATTAATTCGGGAGGGGTTTCGGCCTGTAGAGTAGAATGGCTGCGAGTGGTCACCGGAGCAGCTAAGTCACATCTGGGATGACGGGCTGGATCACTGTAAGCTTAGAGGAATTGTATTGAGGGAGGCGTGATAATGCATCCGCCATAAAGTTTTTTCCTCCAGGAATATATTTCATGGAAAAATTAAACCGACTGAAATATTGAGACCACCGGACTTGTTTAGGGGAAAGTTTGCGAGGTGTCCGGAGAGATTCCAATTTTTTATGATCAGTCCATACCTCGAACGGGTGAGATGCTCCTTCCAAGAAATGCCGCCAAGTCATGAGGGCCCACCGCACTGCAAAAGCCTCTTTTTCCCAAATAGCCCATCTTCTTTCCGTATCCAAGAGTTTACGAGAGGTATAAGCACAAGGTTGCAATTCCTCGTTGGAGTTGTATTGGAGTAGAACTGCGCCAACAGCCCCATCGCTGGCATCAGCTTGTACGACAAAAGGGGCATCCATGTCTGGGTGTTTCAAAATTGGTTCTGCTGCAAATAAGCGTTTAAGTTTTTCGAAGGCTGCTTGGCATTCCATAGACCAGTTCAGGGGTTTATTAGGTCGTGGTTTATCATCACCTTTTGTTTTTAGCAAGTTCGTAATTGGTAGAGCAATACTGGCAAAAGAGGGGATAAATTGGCGGTAAAAGTTTGCAAACCCCAAGAAACTTTGCAATTGTTTACGGGTGCGAGGCGGGGCCCACTCAGTTACAGCCTTTACTTTAGCAGGATCCATCTCAATACCTCCTGAAGAAATGCGGTATCCGAGATAATCGATCTTGCTTTGATGAAATTCACACTTTGAGAGTTTAGCATATAGTTCTGCCGCCCTCAGTTTGTGCAAAACAGAACGGACAAGCTTTACATGTTCTTCACGTGTTTCCGTGTAAATAAGGATATCATCAAGATATACGATAACGCCTTTGTACAGGTGCTGATGTAAGACCTTGTTTATCAGTTGCATGAAAACCGCTGGTGCACCTTGTAGACCAAATGGTAGAACTTTAAATTGGAAACAACCTAATGGGCAATTAAAAGCTGTTTTCCATTCATCACCTTCTTTAATCCTAATCCTATAGTAAGCTTCTCTGAGATCCAGTTTTGTAAAAAAATTTCCTCTCGCTAGATTGGCAAGCATATCTTTCATGAGGGGGAGGGGGTATACATTTTCAGTGCAGATCGTGTTCAAGTTCCTGTAGTCCACCACTAGGCAGAGTTGGCAGTCTTTCTTCTCCCTGAACATAACAGGGGCCGCCACTCGAGGTCTAGCAGGTTCAATAAACCCTCTTGCTAAGTTTTTGTCAATAAACTTGCACAATTCCATCATTTCTCCTGGTGTCATGGAGTAAATGCGTGGTTTAGGTAGTTGTACTCCAGGAAGGAAATCAATGGTACAGTCTGTGAAGCGATGGGGTGGTAGTTTATCAGAAGATTTCTCGCTAAAAACTTCTTTCAAATCCCAATATTCTTTAGGTATCTTTTCCTCCCCTGGTATGTGTTCCAAAACGGTTGCCACTTGGTCCGTTGTTACGTTTTCACTGTGGTTGATGGGTGTTGGGGTGGGGTCCACAGTCATAGGTGGTGGTGGGGAAATTAGGGGAAGACGTATCCACCCTTCTTTCCAATCTATGATTGGGTTCCACTTTCTTAGCCATGTTAATCCCAAAATAATTGGGTTATCTGCAATAGGGGCAACAATGAAATGAAGGGTTTCTCTATGGTGATCGCCAATAGTCACCTCAATAGGTTCTGTAACAAATTGTGCTGGACCACCCCCCCGCGACCGAACCTTCCATTTGGCAAAATGCGATAGGGACTTTCAAAGTCTTAAGGCGAATTCCTAGTGTTTGTACTAGATCTTGGCTTATAAGGCAGCGCGAACACCCAGAATCCAAGAGGGCTAATGATTCTGAGAAATGGCTACTAGAGGGAGTTTTCAGTTTAAGGGGAATAGTCATGGGGCCCGACCGGGAACTCACCCAGTGTTTATCCGTCTCCTCGTCAGATCCGGCCTTCTTCTCCCAGTCATTCGGCTCCTCCCCTGGTGTGCCATAGGTGGTAGTGAGGTCCAGTGGCTCCATTCCCGACATAGCTGGTCTGGTACGAAGGTCAGGTCTCCTGGTGCTTTTGCCCATTTCATTGGCTGGCTTGGGGCGGGGTCTCGATGTCATTCTGCAAGCATTCGCCCAATGCCCCTCCTTCCCGCATTTAAAACAAGTTGTACTGCGGGGTTTGTTGCGGGGTCCACCCCACCCTTCTCTTACGCTGTCGCGACGGGGTGGGGGGGCTTTAAAACCTCTATCAGTGGAATGAATATTAGTATGTCTGATTAAATCAAGTTCTACATCAGCAGCCAAGTCGTACCAATCTTCGAGCGTTCGCGGGTTGTGTCTGTTGATACAGCTCTGATATAGATCAGGATGTAAGCCCTCAATGAAAATGTCGATAAGAGCGTCTTCACTCCAACCCCTCATGTAAACAGACAATTCCCAAAAACGCTGGGAATACTCTTGGACTGGCTGATTATTCTGGCGTAATGGCCTCAATTCGTAGCGGGCCTTACGTTCTATGTGAGGGTCTTCGAATCGCCTTCTGAGGGCAAACATAAATCTGTCGAAATTTCTCATCAGAGGGGAGTTATCATTATGTAGAGACACGATCCAATCTGCTGCTTTCTTTTCCAGGAGCCAGACAAACAACTCTAATCTTTGCTTCATCACTTGGCAAATCAGTTGCAGCCTGTCTCATATAATTGCTGACATGCAGAAGGAAAATTCCTAATTCCTTTGCTTCACCCCCAAATTTTACTCCCAATGGAGGAACAGTGGTCATTCTGGGGGGGGGGGTGCTTCCCTTCTACGACTTTCCTCCCTCCTTCGGCGTGGGATGGGTGGGGGGGAAACTGTCCTGGCTGTCGCTAGCCGCTGTGTATGCTCATCTTTCTCGGCCAGGTTTCTTCTCGTTCGGGGTTTCTCTTCCTCCCTCTTTGGTAACAACCAATCCAGAGGGTCGTGGGGGACTTTTCCCTCTCTCTCTCTGCTGCGTTTCAATTTATCAGCTTCTGAAATTAGCTTCTGTGCTCTTTGTCTTAGAAGAAATTCCTCCTCTGGCACCTCCCAGAGGGGGGGGGGGAGAGGGCCCGTCTGCGTCTAGTATTTACTCCCCAAGGGGTTTCTTCAAACATTCCTTTCCTGCCCACTCCCTCTGACCATCGGTGACGAACTGATTTATCTTCAGGTTCACCTCCCAGGCTAAGATCCTTTAAAAGTTCAACAACTGACCTGGTGTTATCTTTGATTTGTGTGGGTTCTTTAGTTTCGGTTTTATGGACATCTGGACTGGAAACGGAGGCTGTATTAGGAACCGTGGCTCCCAGTAAATCTTTCCCTGCGTCTGACATTTTGAAGTTTTATTTTCTCACTCGCTGCTGAAGCGGTTAGCTCTGAGACGAGTTAAATGGATTCCTTGCTTTTTTGTCATGACTGCTTCCATCATAAATCAAGAAAGAACACACTTAAACTCATTTGGAAAGTTTAAGGCTACTTTTACTGAAAATGATAAGACTGCAGCAAAAGTCAAGCAAGGAATGAACCATTTAGGCGCGCAACATACGTATCAATCATAACCCAACCCTCCATCTCATTGACCCCAGCATATTGTCCAATGCAAAGCCGGCCACGACATCAGGTGCACTTCCTGTCCAGGAGCATCATCAGAATGGAATGCAGACCGTTAGCTGAGGTGATAACAAAACAGTGGCTACATCTCTCTCTCCTGCTCCCTTAGTATCCTAGCAACTCCAGCCCCCCCCCCCCCCCATTACAATATGACAGCCGAAGCAAGCAAAAGCAAAGGCTGACAGTAGGGGGATAGAGAGAGAGAAGGAGAAATACAGTAGGTAGGTAGGTAGGGAGAGGGAGAGGGAGAAATACAGTAGGTAGGTAGGTAGGTAGAGGGATAGAGAGAGAGGGAGAAATACAGTAGGTAGGTAGGTAGGTAGGTAGGTAGGTAGGTAGGTAGGTAGGTAGAGGGAGAAATACAGTAGGTAGGTAGGTAGGTAAGAGGGATAGAGAGAGGTAGAAATACAGTAGGTAGGTAGGTAGGTAGGTAGGTAGGTAGGTAGGTAGGTAGAGTAAGAGTGAGGGAGAAATACAGTAGGTAGGTAGGTATGTAGGTAGAGTAAGAGATGGAGGGGAAACCGAGGCAGAGAAGGAAGGGGGGGTCACTGAGAGGGTCTATGAGGGGAAACTTTTTCATTTAACCAACCTTGGCCACAGCAACACGTGGCGGGTACAACTAGTTAACAATAAAACAAGAGGTATCTTCTGCTCACAGTTTAGCTTCTGCACTAGCCAATTAATGTTGCAGTCACAAATGTAAACAAGAATTGTTGAAGGATTAATATTACTTAACACAATGAGACTTACTTTCTTATAGGATTGCTCTGTACACATAAAGTTATTAACAGACAATAATGACTGTTTAATAAGATACAATTTATCTTGCAAATTTGGTCCCTAACATGCCACTCAAAGGCCAAGGGCAACTCTCAGCCTAAGAAAGAATATACAACCTGTCCTAACGGAAGCATCCTACCTTTACTTGGAACTACAGTGTATCTATATTTCAGTTTTTCTATTTGTAGTGTCATGGCTATTCGAGTCAGATGTCCTATATTCTTGTTTTCTAATGTGTACTCCTTTTGTTTTTTTAAGCAAAACAAACAACTGGAACCAGTAGCTATCACCACAAGCATAGGGAGAAAAAATTAAGGGATCAAAGGGATTTCTGTTTAAAGAACCCCCACCCCCCCCACACAGATCAATATTTACATTTTGATTCCCACCAGCCACTGGAGCACAAAATGGGACTCATCAGAACCCTACACCACCGAGCTGAATGCCTGCCTACAAGCAAAGATGGGAAAGAAAAAAAACAAAAATACAACACAATACAATATCAGAGTTGGAAGGGACCTTGGAGGTCTTCTAGTCCAACCCCCTGCCTAGGCAGGAAACCCTATACCATTTCAGACAAATGGCTATCCAACATCTTCTTAAAGACTTGCAGTGTTGGGGCATTCACAACTTCTGGAGGCAAGCTGTTCCACTGGTTAATTGTTCTAACTGTCAGGAAATTTCTCCTCAGTTCTAAATTGCTTCTCTCCTTGATTAGTTTCCACCCATTGCTTCTTGTTCTGCCCTCAGGTGCTTTGGAGAATAGTTTGACTCCCTCTTCTTTGTGGCAGCCTCTGAGATATCGGAAGACTGCTATCATGTCTCCCCTAGTCCTTCTTTTCATTAAACTAGACATATCCAGCTCCTGCAACCGTTCCTCATATGTTTTAGTCTCCAGTCCCCTAATCATCTTGGTTGCTCTTCTCTGCACCCTTTCCAGAGTCTCCATGTCTTTTCTACATCATGGCGACCAAAACTGTATGCAGTATTCCAAGTGTGGCCTTACCAAGGCATTATAAAGTGATATTAACATCTTGATTCTATCCCTCTGTTTATGCAGCGTAGAACTGTGTTGGCTTTTTTGGCAGCTGCTGCACACTGCTGGCTCATATTTAAATGGTTGTCCACTAGGATTTCAAGAGCCCTCTCACAGTTGCTACTATTGAGCAAGGTACCACCTATACTGTACCTGTGCATTTTGTTTTTCTTGCCTAAATGTAGAACCTTACTTTTTTCACAATTGAATTTCATTTTGTTAGATAGTGCCCAATGTTCAAGTTTGTCAAGATCCTTCTGTATCTTAAGCCTATCTTCTGGAGTGTTGGCTATTCCTGCCAACTTGGAGTCATCTGCAAATTTGATGAGTTCTCCATTTATTCCCTCATCCAAATCATTGATGAAGATGCTGAAGAGTACTGGGCCTAAAACAGAGCCTTGGGGTACTCCACTGCATTCTTCCCTCCATGTAGATGCAGTTCCATTGAGGACTACACGTTGAGTGCGGTTGGTCAGCCAGTTGCGAATCCATCTGGTGGTGATGCCGTCTAACCCACATTTTTCTACTTTATCTAATAGTAGGTTATGGTCTACTTTATCAAATGCCTTGCTGAAGTCCAAGTAAATTATATTGACAGCATTCCTCTGGTCCACTAATTTTTTCACTTTGTCAAAGAATGCAATAAGATTAGTCTGGTATGATCTGTTTTTGACAAACCCATGTTGGCTTTTGGCTATTACTTTGTTTGCTTCTAGGTATTCGCTTATTCGTTGCTTAATTATCTTTTCCAGAATCTTCCCTGGTATTGAGGTCAGGCTGATGGGTCTATAGCTTCCTGGATCTATTTTTTTTCCTTATTTGAAGATGGGAACCACATCAGCTCTTTTCCAGTCTTCAAATACATCAAGGAAGCCCTCAGAACATGTGGCTATCCCAAGTGGGCCTTCATCAAATCTCAAAAAAGACACTACAGGAGTTCCTCTATAACAGACAACAAAGAGAACAATAAACGATGCAATGTTGTCATTCCATGTTGCAGGAATATCGGAAAAGCTCAGAAGGATCTTCAGCCAACACAACATACGTGCACACTTCAAACCCAAGAATACACTAAGGCAGAAGCTTGTCCACCCCAAGCATAAAACACTCAGAAACAAACTGAGCAACGTGGTATATGGAGTACAATGCAGTGAGCCATGTGCTGATCTGTACATTGGGGAAACAAAACAACCACTTCATAAACACATGGCACAACACAGGAGAACAAACACATCAGGAGTAGATTCAGCAGTCCATCTGCATTTAAAAGACAAAGGCCACTCTTTTGAAGACAGCAAAGTTCACATTTTGGACAAAGAGGACCACTGGTTTGAAAGAGGGGTCAAAGAGGCCATCTATATCAAAACTGAATAGCCCTCTCTCAACAGAGGAGGAGGGATATGACATCATCTATCTCCAGTCTACAATACAGTCATTTCAAAAGTTCCAAGAAGGTTTCACACGGCAGAGGGCGGAGCGAAGCCGCGCCGACAAAACACAGGATCTTAGCTCTCTGAGACCCGCATTTAACTTTTGCCGCCCCTTGGTCCGTAGGGACCTAAACTGTCCTGGAGGGACGGCAATGAGGGAGACAAAGCCTTGCTGGTCACAGGGGTATCGCAAACCCCTGTTTTGACCCAAGGGAAGAGCTCCTGCAAGGCGGTAAAAAGGCAGGCCTCCCCCCCCCCCCCCCGAGGGAAGGAAGGAAGCTGAAAGTGAAAGTACTGACCGGGAAGGTATTCTAACTTTTCTTTTGAAACATTTTGCTCAAAGAAACTCTTTTTTTTAGTAAATAAAGCCCTTAACTATGAAGTAAGCAGCAGAATTAATTCAAAAGGCTTTGAGCTGAGAGGTTTCCTTTTTTCATATTTCTTTCTGAACTTGTGGATTGAAGCGCTAGAGTAAGGTTATTTTTTTCCCCTTTGGAAGTGATTGGACTATTTCTGGTTTTATTGCTCCTCTTTTTATTTCTTGCCACCTAAAATCTTGAATCTGGGACTATCTCTATAATTAACTTTGAAGATGTATTGCATATTTTTAAAACTAAACAAGAATTACATTTTCTACTTTTTTTTCCTTAACAACAAAGGAAAAGACGTATTGTCAATAATTTTAGATAGGGATTTTAGTATTTTAATTGGTAATTTTTAGCGCAGGGATATATTTAATTTATTTTTATTATGTGTATGTGTATTTATTGTTTTATTTGCCCTGTGCACCGCTCCGAGTCCCTTTGGGGAGAGGGAGCGGTCAACAAATTAAATTATTGATTATTGATTATTGAAAAGTAAAAATTTGTTGCCACTGGAGGTCGCTAGTTTGTTCCTATGAATGTCAAGGCCACAGTAGCTGCCTTTTGAGAAAAAAAAAATACCAAAATAAAACAAGCCAGAGACCAGGTGGCAGAACTAACTTTTATCATTTTTTGGATTTGTCAACATGGTTTTATACTTTGATGAGAATACTCCAGAAAACCAGAACGCTTTGGCTGAAATTTTAAACTTACTGAAACAAAATACTAGAAGAATAAACGATGCACTGGATAAAATTATGTCTGTTATACCAAATTATGACCAATTGGAGATTCCAGAAATCAAAGAGAAAGAAGAAATGGAGGAAGATAACGAGATATGTATTTTAGTTGAAGATAAAGATAAAGATATCGACGGACCAAATGCGGAAGAAAATATAGAGAAGGGAATATTTAAAAGAGAATTTGAGGAACCTGAGCCTCAGCTTGGTTATCAAGGGAAAGAGGGGAAAGAAAAAGATTTGAAGATGGATGAAAGAGGAGAAACCTCTCCAGAAATGCGTCTGATATTTAAAAACAAACAATATCTAAAGAGAGGAACTGGACAGCGGTATTATTGGAGAGTTATATTGGAAAATAAAGTGCGAAAAATAGTTCATCAAAAATCTGGAAAGAAGAAGACTAAAAAGAGACGGTGGCCACAAATGGCAAAAGAGAAAAGTCCAACACGCTACTGGAAGGACACTGGATAATAAGGAAAGCTGTTATCCTTTGATGATTAATATGTTTAGAATATCATTGAAGGATTATTAGTTAATTAATAGTCATTTACAATAAGATTAACTAACAATAAGGTTGTAGTTTAATGATATATATTTATGTATCCATGTATTTGTAGAAATCTATGAGATTAGATATAAACAAATTTAAGACTGTATTAGATATTATTGAAGAGCTACTAACATAGAAATTAGGAGCTATTCCGAAAGAGCGTTTCCGGTTTCAGACGCGATGGACGTGTTTTCTACACGTCCGCCACTGTGCTCCTTTGACGGGCACCTTCGGGAGCAGGGGCGGGCACGGAAAGCCCACCCCCCCCCCCCGGTAAGGGCGGTTGCGGAGAGGCCCCCACCTTGACGGCGATCGGGGGGGGGGGCTGGCCCGCTGCGCCCCAGGAGTCGAAGGATGGAGTGCGGGGGGAGTATTCCCTTTCGCTGAAGGAGCCGGAACAATGGAGGATTTCCTGTGTGAGCTGAATTACCGGGGCTGAATGGCCATGCCGAGGCTCTGGATTAAAAGCAACTGGAATGTGAGTTATTTGTTTATGACCCTCTACATTCAACTTCTTGAACAGAAGAATACAGGGGGGAAACTCCCCCCTTGGAAATAAAAGCGGCATTTTAAAATCACCCCCGGGATCGGGAGAGAGTGAACTGACATCTGATTGACCATCTTTAAAGGAAATGTTTTATTAAACAAGGAATTGCTGTATAAATGTTTCATCTGAGTCTTGCTACAGTTAAAATGGATTTGTTACAAACTTTGCTTTTTCCACCACTGCCAGCAAGGCGGAAGATGGTGCTTCTTTGTTCCCAGAAGTGAAAGTTCTTTGATTATAAACATTCCTCTGGCTTAATAAGCTAAACAAGACCAATTTAAAATATATACAAAAGAGCCTACTCTAGTGACTTTCAGTGTTCTCACCTATTGTGAAGCCTTCTATTTTTGTTTTGCTCTGAAAAATACAATTTGGTCTTTTCCCTGGACTCTGCAAAAACTAATTGAACTTTGATAAGACTTTTTCTTTGTTCCTTTGTCTCGGACTTCACGGACTGTCTGCCCACCGACGCCATCTTCTTTCCTTTGTTCTCATAAAGATCTAAGACTTTTAACCATGGCAGCGAGAAAGCCTCCACCAGGGAAATCACATTCTGCCCCAACATCTACAAAACCAAGTCCAACCTCACAGCTAAAAATTACTGAACTGTTGCAGAAGGAAACAGAAGCAAGGGATGCGAAATCATCGATAGAGGAGATGTTCCAGAAAATAATTAATGAAATACAACAAATTCGGAAAGACAATTTGAGCACAAAGCTGGAACTGTTGGAGGCACAAAGAGAAATAACAAATAAGCAAAAAAATGGAGGGGTTGGAGGGCGGGGCAGTTGTGATGAGGGAAGAGATAAAGGATTTTAAGAATGAAATTACAGATATTACAGGTCATATGTCTAGAATTGATTTTGAACGCATGTCTTTTTTTTTAAGATTTCAAAATGTTCCTGAGTCAGATACAGAAAATTTAAGAGAATTAATGGCTACGATCCTAGCGGATTATACAAAAAAAAATAAAGAATATATCTGGGGGGACATTGATTTAATTTATAGAATCAATTCAGCATATGCCAGAATAAATAACGTACCCAGGGAAATACATATCAAATTTACAAGAAGGTCAACAAGGGATGAGATCCTGAGAGCGCAAAGAGGAGGGCCCTTGATATAGCAGCAGAATGAGATAGCCATATTGAAGCAAATCCCGAAAAAAATTCGAGATATAAGAAGGAAATACTCCTTATCCAAAAAATTACACAAAAAGGGGGTTTGGTTTTAAATGGTTGATGCCTGAAGGAATGTTGGTGTTCTGGGAGGGAGGAAGAGTCAGAATGAAAACAGTAGATGAGGCGCAGGCCTTTCTTAAAAACCACTCCTCAATCCTAGATGACGAAGATACGGGAACTGGAGGGGCCACGGCTCTGCCTACTGGTGGGGTGGAAGAAGAAGAAACAATAGCAGAGACTCAGATCACAAAAATGATTTTCTCTTTTCTTTTTTTATATATGGTAATTCCTGTAAGGATGTTTATAGAAACAAAATAATTGAATGTATGAAATTTTAGATTATGGAATTTACGATTTGAAATGTATGTACCCCTTCCTATCTTTTTATTCTTTAATGGAATTGATACTGTAAGAAGACTCGGAGGCGGTCATCAACACCGATATGGAAGCTCTAAAATATTGTTAAAAATACCCTATCTACCCCTTTCCTTTTATAAAATTGTAAAACCAATAAAATTACTTTACATACAAAAAAAAGAAATTAGGAGCTATTCAGCGGAATAATCACAGTTCATACTGGCTGATAATGAAAATTGATATTTTGATGATTTCGATGATTTCGATGATCAATAATTACTTAGATGGTTTTAGAATATTATTGTATGCATATGTGTACATCTGTTGGGAATAGAAAATGGATCCTATTAGGTGGTTGTGTTTTAAAGACAGGTTCGAAGAAGAAGATAGATTACATTTGGAATTTTAGATGAGTATAATTTATAAAATGAGATATTTTTTTTTTCAGAAACAATTTTTATT
This sequence comes from Rhabdophis nuchalis, assembly GCA_039707465.1. NCBI lineage: Eukaryota > Metazoa > Chordata > Lepidosauria > Squamata > Natricidae > Rhabdophis > Rhabdophis nuchalis. Next base: position 5,028,589 of record CM077650.1, read on the forward strand.
GATTTTACAATTTTATTTTATTTATTTTATTTATTTATTTAAATTTATATCCCGCCCTTCTCCACGAAGGACCCAGGGCGGCGCACAGGAAAATTTAAAAACATACAAAATACAATAAATATAATTTAAAAAACTATTAAATAACCTATCCTTTCCCATTCCTTTTATGGGAAAAGGGAAAATGATAAGGTCTAATGATTACATTTTAGGATTTCCATGTCAGGGTCGGAGTTCGCCTCCGAGGCTTCATACAAATACATTTTTTAAAGATATATAGTGGTGAGAAGTAAGCATATCATATTACATTTCACACATTCAATCATACTTTTTTTTTTTAACATCCGTCTTGGTTATAGAAAATTTCAAACATAATTATTTTTGCGATCTGAGCCTCTTAGCTATGGTTTCTCCCTTCTCCTTCTCTTCAATGAGCGGAGCCACTGCTCCCCCTGTTTCCTCTTTTTTTTCTAGGAGGGGGGAGTGCTTTTTAAGAAAAGCCTCCGCCTCTCCTACTGTTTTGATTCTAACCCTACCCCCTTCCCAGTATACCAGCAACCCCTCAGGCATCAACCACTTAAACCAGATTCCCTTTTTGAATAATTTTTTAGATAAGAAGGAGTATTTCCTTCTTAATTCACGAATTTTTTTGGGAATCTGCTTCAATATGGTGATTTCTTTGTCTTGAAATTTTAATGGCCCGCCCCTTTGGGCCCTCAGTATCTCATCCCTCGTAGACCTTCTTAAAAATTTAATGTGAACTTCTCTTGGTACATCATTTATTCTAGCATATGTAGAATTGATTCTATAAATCATGTCTATATCCCCCAAGAAAAATTCTTTATTTTTCTTTGCAAAATCTGCTAAAATTGTACTCATTAAATCCCTAAGATCTTCTCCTTCCTGTTCAGGAACATTCTGAAATCTGAGGAAAAAAGACATTCTCTCAAACTCAATCTTTGACATCTGCATATTAATTTCTCCCGTTTCCTTTCGTATTTCTCCTAACTCCTCTTTCGTCTCCCCTGCTCCTTTTTCTAACACTTCAATTTTTTGTTTATTTTCTAATGTATTTGCTTTTGTCTCTCGCATTTCTAACTTTAAATCTGCCAAGTCCTTTCTAATTTCACGTATTTCTGTCGATATGTCCCGTAGCATCTCCTTAATGGTTGATTCTTGAGAGCTCTCTCCAGTTGCTTCCTTCTGCAACAGTTCGGTGATCTTGCCTTGTTGTTGGACAGGGCTGGATCGAGCAGACAATGGGGCAGAAAGCGATTTTCCAGCAGGAGGTTTCCTGTGTGCCATTGTTCTAATTTTAATTGTGCAATAAAAATGGCGCCAGAAAAGTGAGCAGTCAGAGAAGTCCAAAGAGCCGGAGAAAAGTTCGATTGAAAATTCAAATCCTGTATTAATGACCAGAGAAGAAAGTTAATCCTCTAATTTAAAAAGGAAGCATCCACTTTGGGAGAGTCACCGAAGGCTTCTTGAGGTGGGGATGTAAAGTAAATTGAGCATTGAGTTGTTAAAATCAGTGCAGAGCTGCTTTCACTGCTCCAGGGGATAGTTCAAATTAAGAACAAAAGGAAGCCATTTTCCACTTCATTGTTGAGAAGAAGGTGCGAAGAAAAGTTCTGTTTGTTGCAAGGAGCTCAATACAATGTTGCCTCTATAACCATCTAAATAACAAAGTTTCCGCTTTAAAATAGTCTTCATTCGGATGCCAATAAATCTTTTCCCTTCTCCTTTACGGAGAACATTTCAAAACGCCGCTTTTACAAGGGGGGGTTTCTGCAAACAAAACTCCCCCCTCTATTCTTCTTTGTAGAAAGGATTGAATGGATTAAACAACTCACAGTCACTTTTCAAATGCTAGAGACCCGGTGGAGTCCACCGTCCCTGACATTTCCGTCCAAATATAAATTTTCAGCTATTCCGACATCCGTTGGCAAGAGGAGTACGTTCCCCCTGCTATCAGCTCTCCAGCTCCTGGGTCGAGGCGGGAAAGGCTCCCCACTGACTGCCGTATAAGTGGGAAAACCCCCGCAGCCGTCCCTACGGTGAAGAGAATCCCTTCAGGATCCTCAAAGCCCCCGAGGGGGCTCACCAGAGAAGGCAAGCAGCGGACACGTTGGCAAACGCATCCGTTGCCTCTGGAATCCGGAAATGAAGTCCTAAAATGAGATTATTTTTGAATGATAATCATTTTAGAGATGCACAGAAGTTATGTGAGACCGGTCGGAATGCTTTCTAAAGGATACAGTGTAGAGTGATGATTCTTCCTTTTTATCTTTATTTTTAACTTTGTTCTTTTCTGTTTTTTGTCTGTTTTGCTGGTGGAATGCCATTCTATACTTTTACTTTACATATAGAAGGATGTAAAGACAATCAATTATATTGAGGTTGAGATAAGTGGCCTTAGAGACTCAGTAAAATAATGCACATGACCAGCTGTCTGCAAGCAGTATAAATCCTTCCATTTCCCACCATTCAGTCAGAGATGAAGAAGCTTCTTGGATGAGAAGCAAAACATCTTCAAAGAAAAACCAGAAAGTCCAGTTGCCTCTTGAAAAAACACCTTTGGGACAACCATGACCTGGATAACAGAGAATCTCCATAGACATTTAAGGGATCAAAAGTGAAACAGGGGCAGTATGTAAATATTGTTTTCTGCAGCCATCCAAAAATACTGCAACCAACTGGTTTTGTTTTACAAAATGTTTACAGTGAGGATGGAATGGAAAATTCTGTAGCTCTTCAGATACTGGACTCCCAACAATATTCAGACAGTTATGGGTTACCCTGAAAACTGAATGGTCCTTCAAGAGATTTCTGTGCTTAGGTAATGAATACAAACTCCTGTTTTCCAATACAGCATATCTAGGGCAGGAGATCAATTTCTCCCCCAAAATTCAGAGGATATAGTCAATACCCACAAACATCCCAAAGATGCAGAGCTGCAAGGCAAACTCTTACCTGTCTTTTTAGGACCAGGTGTTTGCCTTTCCAGTACTTGAGCATCTGAAGGGCTTGCAGAGTGCTAACAATGTCGACAGGATTGACAGCTGTCTCTTGGCTGATCTCTGGAATAAAGTGATACAAGTCTATTATATTAGATGAAATTATAGTAATGAAACAAATACATGATATGCTCTACTGAAAAAAAACAGTTTTCTGCCCAGTACACAAAGACTGGAAGCCAAAAACAGAAAGTTCCCATGGCTTTGTAAAAGCACAGAATACACCATTCTCTGAATTTATCATCTCAAAGGTACACTGAAATCATGTCTGTCAGAATATAAGGCAAAAGACTGAATGTGATGTTCTCCAGTCAAGGATTTACTTCCTTGCCTAACTCTGCCATAAAAACAGAATCCAACAAATACAAATTCAGCAGTTATGAGATACTATGTCTTCTCTGGTACTGGAAATCAGAACAAAGTGGATAATATTAAACTTATGTTCTTTGGAGGCATGATACGATCAAGCTTTTCTTCTCCTATAGGAAGAAAAATAGGTTGAACTAATGGGCTGGAATTGTTTCAAAGCATTTGTTTATTAGCACGCATTTATTTATTCTCCACTGAGATTCCAAATTATTTGAAAATTTTGGAATTCATTGTCAAGCTCCAAGGGAAGGACAGTCATAAAGTAGATTAAGGATTAAGAATGGGGGGAAAAGCATCTGGGGAAAAGCAACCATGAAAAATAAATGAGAAATTATCAGACTTTTTAATCTCTGGACACCTTGACCTATTCCTCAACAGGTTCTTAGGTTTTATTCATTTTAAAATACCGCATTTATTGCAACATGGTAAGACAGACATTTGTGGTAAGAATATGGTATAGGGAGTACAAGGGTGAGAAAAATGAGATGCCCATATTAGATTTAGACTTTGGGGGAATTTTTAGATGTCCGCATTTTCTATCAAATTGAGAAAAGCTGCTCCAAATGTCCACAGTGAAGTGAGGGTAGAATTTAAAGAGAGAGAAAGATGGAGAACAGAAAGATGGAGAGATGGAGAGAAGTAGAACCCACCTTTGATGGAGATTTCTTTGCCTTGGAAATTATGCAGATAACGGAGAAGAACCTCCTTCCAGTAACTACGGTAGCTAATAAGTCCCAAGTCTGAGAGGGGCCTTTCTGGAGATCCAACTTTCTCTTCCACTTTGGAGAGTAAATAGCCTGTTTAGGGAGCACACATACTCTTTTGCAATTTGGTCTTCAATACATTTTTAGAATATTTCCACCATAGTTCCATACATGGCTCCATACGCCCACCATCATCTGAGAGCTCAAATACTTTGTGGTGGGCAAACCTCTCCAAAGTGTATTCATTTCTTGGATTTAGTGCACATATGAAATAAATGCAGTTAAAATGCAGCTGTGCAGGGCAAATTTTAAGTTGGTTCAAAAGATAACATTGCCTGGGAAAAGTTAGAAACCTTTGTATCTGAAGGTCCCCCAAAAACATAAGCCAAACCCTCCACTACCCCAGACAGTACAGATATTGCTATCCAATGTATCAGGATGGGAGCAAATAATGGAGGCTGTACTACAATATTAGTATTTGCTCTGAGCTTGAAACAAATCAGGGAGGGTGCACAAGGGTGTGCAAGAGGAACCATGTGGGTCAGTGAGAACATGGGGCACAAGAGGCACCATGCTGTTTGGGGAGGGTGCATAAGTGGCCTAAGCAAGCACAGAAAGACTAGGAAAGGGTGTGCTGGCAGGGAAGACTTACCATAGCAACTTGCAACCTTCCCTGTTAGCTTCCCCATTGACTTTCTGAGAAGCCAGCAGGGAAGGTTACAAATGTAAGTGTGAAAGGGCTGCAAAATCCCCAGATCGTGATCACAAGGACTCTACTCACTGGACGAATGGTTCTAGGTTGAGGACTACCTATAAGTTTATTATTTGTCATTGGCTACAATTATTATCTACTGTCAACACATATAAATATATATATATATATATATATATACTTACTGAAATCGATAAGCATTTTACCATAACCCTGCCTCATGTACTGAGGCATTGTCAGTATGCAAGAAACATTATAGTTGAGAAATGAGTTCTTCTCCTGAAATTGAATAAGATAGCACTTCAGGCTCATGTTTAATAAGAATAATGTTAAAATAAAGTTAATAACATACTGGCTCAAATCTGAGCAAAACAAGGTGGCTGAACAAAACCAAGATATTCCCATTGAAGCACATTTGGTCTGTCTACTCAAAAGCCGTTATGAGACATTCACCTCCATTATGTCTTGGTATGCCAATTAATGTTTTCTGAACCTCAGCTCACAGTGAGACAAACCAAAGTTTTCTTTGTTTGCTGCACGTCTGTGCAAGAAAATTTGTCTTTTTTTAACAGCTCTGTTAGTGGCTTAACGTTATGTGCAAAGCATAGGATAAACTTGCTATAAAAGTTTTCAAAGGCTAATAAACTCTGAACATCCTTTGCTGTGCCAGGATTTTGCCAGTCAAGTCCTGCTTGGACTTTCTGGAGGTACATTTGAACTCCATCTGTGGAAATGTAGTAACCTAAGAAATCTAGCTGTTTCAAGTCAAAATAACATTTTTCTAATTTAGCCAAAGGGTGATTTTCCCTCAGTTTACTCAAGACCTTCTACAACTGGTGGTTGTGCTGAGATTCATCTTCAGAGTAGATTAGGATGTCATTCAGATAAAATACCACAAATTTATCAATCACATCAGAAAAAACCTGGTTCATAAACGTTGAAAACACTGCCCCTCAGTTAAAGAGTCAGAATGGCATGATGGTGTATTCAACCTTGCCATACCTGGTATCGAATGCAGTTAAAAATTCATGGCCTTCCTTGTGTCATGCCCCCATCAGAGCCTGAATCTGCAGAGGAGGATGAGCCAGAGCTGGAGCCGACAGAGATTGAGGGGGCAACTTCGTTGGCTTCAGAGGAATGTGGGGAGGAGCAAGCTGAGGCAGCCCAGGGCCCCTCAGGATTGGGACGGCTTGTTAGCAGGGAGGAACAGGGATAGGATGGCCGAGAGAGGGCAAGCAGAGGATATGAGGAGCGATGGAGCTCAGGTGATGAGCAAGGATCCCTCCTGATCCCCGACCACGGAGAGTGGAGACAAGGTAGGAACAGCATAGGCCATCCCAGCAATTTGGGAGGAGAGCACCCCACCCCTCTTCACAAGGCACACATGGGGACTGAGATTTAAGGAGATGCTGTGGGGAAGGGTGTTTGTCAGGAACAAACGCTGAGTTAGTAGAGTTTGGTATGCCGGTACAGACATTTGAAATTTGCAGGACTGCTTGCTTCTTCCTTGGTTTGTGGACTCATTTCCTTGTTCCTTTGCTTTGATGGACTGGGCGCAGCCAAAGGCTCCCATGTGTGTGCATATGTGTGTGTGTGTGTGCGCGCGCGCGTGCTTTGCTCTGGCACTTGCCAAGAACATGGGATCATTTGGGGGCAAATCTGGAGCATTAAAGGGGTGTTTGAACTCTCAGCTGGCTGTGTGACCATGCCTTGTCCCGGGTCATCATACCTTGACTCTAATGAAATTGATTTAGGGCATGTCATTTAATGGGGTGAAAATTAATTTTTGCAATTTTTTTCACTGAGGGGTTCTAATAATATGTGTTTTTACACCAAGAATTCAAATCTGCTGTTAAGAACATAAGAACAGCCTTGCTGGAACAGGCCACAGCCCATCTGGTCCAGCATTCTGTCTCACACAGTGGCTCACCATTTGCTTCAGGGTATTCCCAAGCAGATGTCTTCACCTGCTTATGATTCCCTGCAAATGGCATTGAGAGATATCCTGCCTATCTCTCCAACCCGGAGGGTGTCCTTAGGCATCCATAATGATAGCCATGGATACCCTTGTTCTCCATGAACTCGTCTAATCCTTTTTTAAAGGTGTCGAGGCTGACAGCTGTCACCACTTCTTCTGGCAGGGAGTTCCATAGATCATTGATCCTCTGGGTGAAAAAGTACTTCCTCTTATTTGTTTGAGGTCTAGCTTCCAAAAGTTTCATGGAGTGCCCCCTAGTTCTAGTGTTGTGCGATAGGGAAAACAGTTTTTCCTTTTCTACTTTGTCCACACCGTGCATGATTTTATAGACTTCAATCAGGTCACCTCTCAGGCGCCGTCGTTCTAGAGTGAAGAGGCCCAGCCGTTGCAGCCTCAGATGGTAAGGAAGGTGTTCCAGCCCTCTAATCATTCTGGTTGCCCTCCTCTGCACCTTTTCCATTTCCATAATATCCTTCTGAGGGTATGGTGACCAGAACTGTACACAATACTCCAGATGGGGACTCACCATAGATTTATAAAGAGGCAAAATGACACTTGCTGACTTATTTTCTATACCCTTCCTAATGATCCCTAGCAATGAGTTTGCTTTTTTCACTGCTGCGGCACACTGGGTTGACACCTTCATTGAGCTGTCCACCAGGACACCAAGGTCCCTTTCCTGGTTAGTTGCAAGGAGTTCAGACCCCATCAGTTTATAGATATAGTTGGGGGTTTTTGCCCCAACGTGCATCACTCTGCACTTACTAATGTTGAAGCTCATTTGCCACTGGTTTGCCCACTCCCCCAGTGTCAAGAGATCCCTCTGGAGCTCCTCACACTCTCTCTCAGTTTTTACTACCCTGTATAATTTAGTGTCGTCGGCGAATTTGGCTACCTTGCTGTTTACTCCTACTTCTAGATCATTTATGAAAAGATTGAAGAACAGGGGTCCCAGTACTGAACCTTGGGGGACCCCACTCTTTACCTCCCTCCACCTGGAGAAGTGTCCATTTAATGCTACTCTCTGTTTCCTGTCCCGTAGCCAGTTGCTAATCCAGGACAAGGCCTGTCCCTTTATTCCATGACTGGCAAGTTTATTTTTGCAATTGCACAATGTTTAGCTTGGTATTGTAAATTCATGTCTGATCATACACCCCCGAAAAGTCTCTTGTAATCCAAATACTGTTAACTTTATCTTCTAAAAATTACACCTTGTGCTACAAATATTAAAGGTTTTTTTCTGCATTAATCTTATCTAGCTAAGCAAAAAATAATCCATACAATCATAAACTAACATCAGAAAGCAATTATCTGAGTTACAAAAATGTTTAAGCGGGGAGAAGGCGGAACTACACTGCGCCGATACAACCGGAGGTCTCTATGCTAAGAGACCCCGGTTGAACTTTTGCTGTCCCCTTGGTTCCATAGGAACCTAAACTGTCCTGGAGGGACGGCGATTAGGAAGCAAGCCTCACTGGTCACAGGGGTATCGCAAAACCCCTGTTTGACACGAGGGAAAAGCTTCTGAAGGACGGCAAACAGGCAGCCCCCCCCCCCCCCCCCGTGGGCAGATAAGGCGTCGGGAAAGCTCTGGAAGGAAGGGAACAGTTTGAAAGAGAAAGTGCAACACCAGGAAGGTATTCTATCTTTTCTTTGAAACATTTTGCTAAAGAAACTTTTTTTTTCATAATTAAAGCCTGGAATTACGAAATAAGCGGCGGAATTAATTGAACTGAGAGGTTTCCTCATTTTATATATCTTTTTGAAATGGCGGATTGAAGCGCAAGAGCAAGGCTACTCTTGTCTTCACTGAAAGTGATTGGACTATTTCTGGCTTCTTTATTCTCTCTTCTTTATATTTTTTTCTGTTTAAAATCTTGAATCTGGGATTATTTCTATAATTTCTATAATTATTCTTGAAGATTTACTGCGCAGTCTTGAATTTAAACAAAAACTATGCTTTTTTAATTTTTTTATTTTTGTTCGTCCTCTTGATAACAAAAGAAAGGAAAAGTGAAAAGTGAAACATTGTTACATTATTTTGTTACATTATTTTGCCGCTAGAGGTCACTGGTGGATTCTTATGAAAGCTAAGGTTAAGCATGAGTTTACTGCTATTGTTCTCTGATAACCGGAAGCATTAAAGAAAGAAAGAACAAGCCAGTGACCAGGGAGACAGTGAGACCTAACTTTCACCACCTTTTGGATTTGCCAACATGGCTTCATACTTAGAAGAGGAGACTATAGAAAATCAGAATGTTTTGACTGAAATCTTGAATTTATTAAAACAAAGTAATAAAAGAATAAATAACACACTGGACAAAATTTTGTTTACTATATCAAGCTATATTAAAGAGAAAGAAGAAAAAGATGAAGACAACGAGGAACTTAACTTACTTGAAGAAAATGACAAAGATGTCAATCAACCAAATGATGGAGAAAATACAGAGAAGGGAAAAACCAAAAGAGAAATTGAGGAATCTGGGCCTCAGCTTGGTCATCAAAAAGAAGAATTGAAGATGGATGAAAGAGGAGAAATCTGTCCAGGAATACGTCTGACATTTAAAAACAAACAATACGTAAGGAAAGGAACTGGGCAGCGGTATCATTTGACAGTTATATTGGACAATAAAGTGCAAAAAGAAGTCGATGAAAGACCTGGGAAGGAAGATAAAAAGAGATTGGGACCACAAATGGTAAAAGAGATAAGTTCAACTTCCCACTGGAAAGACACTGGTTGATAAGGAAAGTTTGTTATCCTTTGATGATTAATAATTAGCTAGATTGTGTTTAGAATATCATTGAAGGATTATTAGTTAATTAATAGTTATTAATAACTATAGTTATTTACAATAAGAGTAACTCACAATAAATGTTATAGCTAATGATACATATCTATTTATCTATTGGTAGAAATCTATGAATATGAGACTGGATATAAATAAATTTAAGACTGTATTAGATATAACTGAAGAATCACAAGAATAGAAATTATGAGTCACATTAAGAGTAATGGAAAAATGATAGTTAACACTGGTTGAGAATGAAAATGGTTATATTTTGATGATTAATAATTAGCTAATTATTTAGATGGTCATAGAATGCTATTGAAGGATTATTAATTAGTTAATAACTATTCATGAAATTTAAGATTGTTTTAGATTATTATTGGAAAATTTATATAGGTATGGTGGGAATAAATAAGGGATGCTACTAGGTGGTCAGGTTTTAAAGATACCTTAAGAGAAGAAATAGATTGAATTTGAAACATTAGAGGAGAACTCTGGGATACTGATTTTAAGGTATATGATAAATTTCTTGATTTAAAATTTATAAAATGAGATTACTTATGAATAATTATTATTTTAGAGATGCACAGAAATTATGAATACCCGGTCGTTATGTCTTTTAAAGGACACAATTTAAAGTGATGACTTTTCCTTTTTAAATTTACTCTCTATTTTTTTTCTCTTTGTTTGTTTTACCAATAACGCCATTATATAGTTTTACTTTACATGTAAAAGGATGTTAAAATAATTAGTAAAATGAAGGTTGAGATATAATAATTGTAATAATTGATATGAAAAACAACAATGATTATTGAAGAAACGCATAGAAACTTGTGATTAATTGACACATTCTTCAAAATTTGTAATTTGTAATGGAAGATGGCTTTTTGATGTTTTTTCTTGTTATGTTTGTATCATTTGTGTCTATGCAAAATAAACCAAAAAATTACAATTAAAAAAATATGTTTAAGCGAGTTTCATCAAGTCCTGTTTTGATTTGTTCTTCAACATCAGCTGCCGACTTGCTTCTTGGCCTCTGATATAACTGTTAGGAGTAGACTCCTATAGTTCGGTAGGCAATATATAATACCATGATGAAAAATGGTCATTGTGGCTTTAAGGATGTTGGAATGTTAGAGACTGTAATTAGAGAATGTAATTATCTTCAACTATAAGAGGAAGCCAGCAGAACGCATGCTCTCTCTCTGCCGGATTTGCTAATTGCTTCCTGTGCTTGAAGATCTACTGATTTGCTATCTGCTCGTGCGCTGTGACTAACTGTGTTTGAAGAAGGAAGAAGGACAAAGTGTGGTTTACTGACTGTAAGCAAACTACTATTTGTTAAGAACTTTGTTTGACTCACTTTATACCATCACTGCTTGTTAAGCAGTAGTTTAGTTTTACACCAGTAAAGCTAATTTGTTTTTACTAACAGTGTCTGGTTTACTATATGTGTGTTTACTAGCAACGTTTCTCTGGCTGCACATTCCGCTGCACAACTTTCTGTCTCCCAATGGAGATATCCCCTAACAATAACCCTCACATTTCTCATGTGTATACACTCTGCTTGCTGCCTCTGTGACCTGTTTCACACATCTCTCTATTGATTGGTCATGATAGGACCACTGTGGTACTTGCATTGAGGTCATTCCATGTCAAGTGGTCTGGGGCTCCCTGCTCGACCATCATGGATTTTGATGAAATTTGGTGTGAACATTCACACACGTCCCCAATGAACATTGGTAAAGTGTTACGTTTGCCGATGCAATACTTGTGGAGATATAGCCATTTGTTTGACCCCATGCCGCAGCCTTCTACAGTATGACTCTGAGGTTTCAGCAACTTTGAGACATATCATCTCCGGCAATATTTTGTTGAAAGAAACAAAACTTGGCCATATTGTACATGTTGTTGTGCTCTATTAGACAAAATAATAAAACATTCTCATGAGCGATCTCCATCTAGATAAGTTGGAGCAAAGTTGGCCGAAAATGACTGTGGCTCGAAAAAAGGTTAAAGTTTGGCTTTTTATATCTCTGGAAGAAAAGGTATGAGAAATGTGAAACTTTGTGCATAATAGCTCAGCAACAAAAGGATTTTGAATATATAATTTCATTCTCCTACTCCTTTCCAATAGTTCACAAATTGAATGTAAAGTTGACGGTTTTTGTAAAAACGCCAAAAATAGGGCATCTTCAGCCTGCTTTTACAAAAAAAGACCTTCTGGAAACGCTGTTAAATCATTCTCATTAGAAACAGCATGTTTCAAAACCCTCCCAAAAGTAGGGTTGGTGTTTCATCATTGACGTATACAGCAGACTTTAGGGTACAAAGTTTCAAGTGACACGATTAACTTTGTGGCCAAACTGTCCAATACCGTTGATCCAAATTTAAAATTGGCCAACATATTTCCCAGTTGTTATGTTGCCTGCATTTATGACAAAAAATGCTGAGTAGGCAACGTCATGGAAATTTTGATCAAACAAAATGATGCGTTGGTAACATTTATACATCTGTGAGGCCCTGCTCATTCATTTTATTGGCCTGAAAGACAAGATGTTTCAATTCAATTCAATTCAATTCAATTCAATTTAATATTTGTAAACCGCTCCCTCTCCCCATAGGGACTCGGGGCGGTGCACAGGAAGAATAAAAAACAATAAATATATACAAACATTTCTTTAAAAAACAAATTAAACCTAAACCTGTGCTAAAATTCCCCATTAAAACTAAGCTATACTAAAAAACTTCCCAATAAAACCCCAGAGACAGAGAGACTATCCTAGGCCGGCCAGACAGAAAAGATGTGTTTTTAATTTAAGACGGAAGGAGCGGAGGTCCGTGGTCGTCCTAATGTTGGGGGGAAGGTCGTTCCAGAGGGCCGGGCCCGCCACAGAGAGAGCCCTTCCCATGGGTGTCGCCCGCTGACAAAGTCTAGTGGACGGCACCCGGAGATGTCCCTCTCTGTGGGAGCGAATCGGCCGTGAGGATGTATGAGGCAGGATCCGATCCCGCAGATAGCTAGGTCCCGAGCCATGGAGCGCTTTAAAGATGATAATTAACACCTTGAAGCGCACCCGGAAGACGACAGGTAGCCAGTGCAGCTCGCGCAAGAGCGGTGTTACATGGGTAAACCTGGCGGTTCCCATAATTGCTCGCGCGGCTGCGTTCTGGACTAGCTGAAGTCTCCGGGTGCACCTCAAGGGGAGCCCCATGTAGAGAGAGTTACAATAGTCCAGTCGGGATGTCACGAGCGCATGAGTGACTGTGCGAAGGGCGTCCCGATCCAATAGGGGGCGCAATTGGCGAACCAGGCGAACCTGGTAAAACGTCCTCCTGGCCACGGCTGTCACTTGATCTTCCATGGACAGCCGGGCATCCAGGAGGACACCCAAATTGCGCGCCCCATCCACAGGGGCAAGATGTTCGCCCCCTATGGCCAGCGATGGAGTGAGCTGGTTGAATCGGGCAGCCGGAAACCACAGCCACTCGGTCTTGGTCGGGTTGAGCCCGAGTCCGTTACTTCCCATCCAGATCCGCACGGCTTCCAGGCACTGGCACATCACCGCTACGGCATCGTTGGGGTGGTTTGGGGTAGATATATACAGCTGAGTGTCATCAGCGTAAAGATGGTACTCTACCCCAAAATCACGGATGATCTCACCCAGCGGCTTCATGTATGTGTTAAACAGGAGAGGCGAGAGGACCGACCCCTGAGGCACCCCACATGTGAGGGGTCTCGAGGTCGACCTCTGCTCTCCTGCCAACACAAATTGCGATCGGCCAGAGAGGTAGGAGGAGAACCACCGTAAAACGGTGCCTCCCACCCCCAACTCCCCCAGCCGATGCAATAGGATACCATGGTCGATGGTATCGAAAGCCGCCGAGAGGTCTAATAGGACCAGGATGGAGGAACAACCCCCATCTCTGGCCCTCCAGAGATCATCAACCAACGCGACCAATGCCGTCTCGGTGCTATGCCCGGGCCGAAAGCCGGACTGGCGCGGATGTTGGGTTCCTGAACCACATCTTATTTGCATGCTTCCAGTGCCTTCAGTTACATCGTCAGGTCGACAGTATCAATTCCCAGAAGCGACACTAAAGAACGTGGCACATAAATTCAATAATAAATAAGTGATCGTTGGAATTTGGCAGTTTATATGAATAGTACGGACTTTGGCTTGGGAACCGTATAAGATAACCACTTTAGGCTTGGGAACCTAGGATAAGTTGCCCAATCATTGGCTTGGGAACCAGACAGAAACCCACACAAGACTTTGGAACCTCGAGGAAGAAACCAAACTACAGGCTTGGGATTCTGAACGAAGAAACCCACCCATGGCTGGTTTTGCACAGCTATTGTGCATGTCCCCTATGGTGACTGGGTTGCTCGGTCAAGTGCCTGAACTGGTAGTGACAATGTTACCATGGACCAATGCAATATAATAGTAGTAATGATGTCTATATAAAACAAAAAAGACAAAGCAATAATGGAATGCATGTGACATTGCCATAGCACCCTCCTCAATTTTGTCCCTATTTTTAGGGCTTTATACATCAGCGATGAAACACCAACCCTACTTTTTAGGGGGGTTGAAACATGCTGTTTCTAATGAGAATGATTTAACAGAGTTTCCAGAAGGTCTTTTTTTTGTAAAAGTGGGCTGAAGATACCCTATGTCTCAAAGTTGCTGAAACCTCAGTGCCATACTGTAGAAGGCTGCAGTATGGGGTCAAACAAATGGCTATATCTTCGCAAGTATTGCCTCGGCAAATGTAACTTTACCAATGTTCATTGGGGATGTGTGTGCATGTTCAGACCAAATTCCATTGAAATCTGTGATGGACAAGCAGGGCACTTTTCTGAAATCAGACCATCAGTCCAGATACTGCTTCAAAACTGATAGCTCCTTAGCTGACACAGGATACTTTCTCTTAGCAGGTATTGTAGCCCCCAGGACCAGGTCTATAGCACAGTCGCAGACCATGTGGGGGAAGGACTGCTGCTTCTTCCTCCCCAAATACATCTGTGAAATCTGCATAATTGCTGGGTAGCTTGGTATTTCCTTCCTTGGGGCTTAGTGCCAGCTGGTGTAAATGGCTTGCTGTCTGGAAATGGTGATGATGGCAAGCTGAGGCAGTAGGGGACAGTTCTTGCCTCCTAATGTATTGTGGGATTATGAAGCTTTAGCCACTCTGATCCCAATACAACTGGAAAGTGGAAGTGTCTCATGACATACAGGGTTAACAGCTCGGTATGTTGGATGACAGTCATTGTAGCGGGGTCATGGTGTGTATAATCAGACCCACTTTCAACGGTTGGCCATCTATTGTTTCTAAGTGCATCGGAATCCTCAGTGAGACTATAGGGATCTATAATGCTTTAACAGTTGTGAAGTCCATAAAGTTGGCTGTTGTCCCCGAATCCACTAATGCTGCAAACCTTTCTTCCCACCTGTAGGTTAGGGTCAAGGCAACATAGATTGATGGAGATGGTGTTGAGCCCTCTTTAATGTTCAAATATTCCCTCCTGAGAGCTTTTCACTCAACCCTCAGGCTCTGCTAGTCCATTTTCTAGTTTGTTTCCAAAACTGGAATTTCTGAAAAATTTCCTAATACAGGTCGTCCTCGACTTACAACAGTTCCTTTAGTGACCGTTCAAAGTTACAATGGCACTGAAAAAAGTGAATTATAACCATTTTTCACACAACTGTTGCAGAATCCACATAGTCAAGTGATCAAAATTTAGATGCTTGGCAACTGACTCATATTTATGATGGTTGCAGTGTCCTGGGGTCATGTGATCTGACAAGCAAACTCAACAGGGAAGTCAAATTCACTTAACAATCATGTCACTAATTTAACAACTACAGTGATTCACTTAACAACAGTGGCAGGAAAGGTTGTAAAATGGGGCAAAATTCACTTAACAAATGTCTTGCTTAGCAACAAAAATTTTGGGCTCTATTGTGGGTGTTTTACATTTTCAAAGATACATTAAAATGTTCAGATACAGAAGAAACTGATCTGTTTAAAAAGAAACAAAAATCAAGAAATAAACATGTTTTCCCCCCAGGTTATCATAGTTTCTTTCACTTGTTCTTCCTGAACAAGTTTTGGGCATGGGATTGACTTAGATAAGTGGCAAAAATTGTGGACGCAAAATTATAAAATGACAATGTCAACTGCTTATAAAGAGAACTTGTATAAGATGTTTTACAGGTGGCACTTATCACCAGCAAGAATTGCAAGAATGAATAAGAATAAATCCGAAAAATGTTGGAAATGTTGCCAGACGCCTGGCTCCTATTACCATATGTGGTGGACTTGTTCAGAGGCCAAGAGTTATTGGACTATGATTCACATATGGTTGGAGAAAATGACACACAAGCATATAGACTTTAAACCTAAACTTTTCCTACTTGGAATCACGTCAGAAGTACTTGATAAAAACTTGAAATATTTAATTGTGAATGTTTTAACAGCAGCTAGAATTGTATTTGCAAATAAATGGAGAAATGAGAAATTACCTTCTCAAGAAAAAATTATTCGTAAGATTATGGAATGTGCAGAAATGAGCAAATTGACATTCGAAATTACAGAGCAAGAGGATGAACAATTTTATAAAGTATGGAATATGTTTTACCAATGGTTGGAATTTTTTTTTGAAGGGATATAATATACAAAAAAAGAACTTTTAAGTATAGAAATTATTTGTCAGGATTACTAGATATTGTAACAAATTGAGATTACGTTACTCTAGAAAGATATTTTGTATATTGACTAGATTAACAATGAGATACATAGATAACGGAAAAATTGGGATAAATTCTTGGTTTTAGAAGAAAACACTATGGATATGTATTTTATAGTAGTAAAGTAGTTTCTAGAGACATTGGAGAATAATGTCATAAAACAGGAATTTATGTGAAATTCTTTATTATTCTTTTTATATATTGAGCAATTATAGGGGAAAAAATGGATTTGATAAATAATACTGTTACTAGGTGGAAAATCTATTGGAAGGAAAATTGACAAGTATGTTTGTAATTTTAAGCACTGATGCACAAAACGTATGACCGAACGACATGTTGTACAAAGCTTAAGATGAATAATGTTTTTACTTGTTTTTATGTTGAAAATAAAAAAAAATATTTTTTAAAAAAGAAATAAACATGTAAAACGGTATATAAGTTTGTCTGATTATATTTCAAGGAACAAAAGAATAGCTACATCCTTTACAGTTCAGTAGCTTTTCACTCCAGTTGTAACATTAACAAAATTTTCAAGTAAACTTAACCAATATATTTGTCATTGTCTAAATAAACTAAACTATTGCATTTTATGTAAGTAGATTTTCATAAGGAAATTAAGTTACACATACAGGTAGTCCTTGATTTATGACCATAGATTTAGCAAGAGTTATGACAGCTTCAGAAAAAGTGACTTATGACCTATTCTTGAAGTTATAACATTCTTACCAACCCTACAGTCACATGATAGCAATTTGGGCACTTGGCAACTGGCTCACATTTACAATGATCACATGATCTTGATTTGAGACCTTCCCAGCTGGCTTATAAAAGCAAAATCAATTGGGGAAGTCAGATTTTCTTAACAACCATGTGATTCTGTCAGCTGCCAGCCCATGCTTGCTTGGGCTTCGCTGATATGTGGTGACAGTCGGCCATGAACTATGGAAGAAGGGGGCAGAAGGAAGAATACTTGGGAAACCAAAACATGATGTGCCTTCTCGAGAAACTGCTTCAAGGTCGCCCAAATGGAAGGAGGTGGCGGCATACCAGAGTACGTCTGAACTGACCATTAGGAAAACAGCTTGCTAGATTTTAATTGGATACCTTGGGGTGGGAAATGAAAAATGTTGTGGCCCAGCAGGGACCGGCTGAGCTGCAGATGGACTCTGATAGCGAGAAACCATATGAGTCTGCCCTGGAAGCTGAGGAAGACTCGGAGGGGGGGGGGGGGGTGTTCAGAGTCAGAGCAGGAACCAGAGAGGCTGGTTGGCCACCAGGAGGCGCCTGGTTCATGGAGCAGTGGGGAGGATCAAAGGCAGTTTGTCCATGATGCAAGAGTGAGAAGAGCTGAGAGGCGGAGGCAGCAACTCCATAGGCAGGCTCACAGATGGTGATTAAGCACCAGGTGGTTGTTGATTGGCCCCTCCCAAGAGAGCTTATAGGTGAGGCAATGGGAGGGGACATTTGCAGGAAACAACTGTTCAAATAGGAGCCAAGAAAGTCTGTCTGTGAATTCCAGCCGTGTCTGTTCTGTGAAGGAGTTTTGAATAGCTGTGTGAAAGGTCACTGCAGAGCTAAGCTTGTGAAAGTGAGTGGTCTGGACTCTGAGCCAAAGGACTTGTTATCTTGTTAATTAAACAGTGGCAAACAGCCAAGCTTGTGTTCTGGTCTATTCAGAGGCCCAGGACAGAACAGAAAACCAATCAAGGAGTCAGAAAGTGGAAAGTATAATATTTAGGATTTTGGCGCACGAATCTCAGTTCTGGCTATGCATTAGTGCAATCCACTTGATCTCTAATAAAACTATACCTTTCTCAACAAATGGAGTCAAGGATGATTTCTATTTGAAGCTTAAGTGAGGGCAGCATGACAGGTTTACCGTATTTTTTGGACTATAAGACACACTGGAGTATAAGATGCACCAAGATTTTGAAGAGAAAAACAAGAAAAAAAATAGGTTTTGGCCTCCGCACATCCAGTTTTTGCTCTCTCCAGCCCCCAGGAGCACTCTGCAGGCCTTCCAAACCCTCTGCATGCCCCGTTTTTGCTGAAAACGGATGCACGGGGCAGGGTTTCGGGAGGCCAAAAATGGCCATATTCGGTGTATAAGACACACCTCTCCACCCTTTTAGGGAGGGAAAAGTGTGCCTTAGACTCCAAAAAGTATGGTACTTAACCACATGATTCACTTAACTATGGTAAAATGCTCATCAATTGGGTCCTGTCATGGGATGGCTCACTTAATGACTGCATTGCTTAGTGATACAAATTCCGGTCCCAATTGTGGTGATAAGTCAAGGACTACCTGTAATAAATTTTATGTTGTAATAAAAGTGACTGTACATCCAAAAAATTATATATCCCCCTCTCCCTCCCAATTGTGCCAATATTTTGAAATTTTCAATCCTAGCTTGAACATTTTTTTCTTTTAGCAAGTATTCTACTTCTGAGCTGATTTCCAGATGTTAAGCTAGGGCAGTGTACTCATCATCACACTGTTCTGATGCACAAAGCCCTGCTGATGGAACAGATCCCAGGTTATTACTAACCTTGGAAAAATAGCCTATTAGGTGGCATCCTGTGTTATCAGCTTCTGTCATGACGTAGAAAAGAAATGGTTCAACATCGTAATACAGAGTCTTATGGTCCAAGAAGAGCTTTGCCAGAAGGCACAAGTTTTGGCAATATATCTGGAAAAATCAGAAAAAGCATCAAGTTATTAATAACTTACAAGAATGGTTACCAGGAGATGATCTACCCTCCCAGTACTTAACACAAGATAGAGTTCCAACAAACTGAACCACAAAATCTATGAATAGCCAATAGGTAAAGCTATCTTAGTATCCCAATGAAGATTGTTCCAGACAAAGCAATACCGAGCCAGAATCCCCACTCCTCCCCCCATTTGGTTAATACTTGGTGAGTAGCAGTTCCAAATGTCTATTGTCCCAGGATTGTGCTGTACAGGTAGTCCTCGACCTACAACTGTAATGAAGCCTGCCCATTATGTTCACAAGTTGTGATAACCATTAAGTGAGACAACATCACTTAATGACCCCCACTCCCTGCTCTTCCTGATGCTACTGTTAAACAGATGTGCAGGTCATTCATCAAGCTTGGGGTACCTCATGATTGGGGGAGGTCCTGGGAGGCCCGCCACCCAGCTTGGTTGATAAAGGAGGCTGACAAGCAGCAAAACATTTTGCAACAGCCCAGCAGTGGAGAAGAGCCTACCTACATTAGGGTCCAGCACCACGTTCCAATCCCAGAGAGACTTCCAAACAAGCCTCCATGGAGGCTGGTCCTCTGCCCTGATCAGCTGGCCTTCAAGAGACTGCAAACCTCTCCTGGCTCTTGCTAGGCTCTTGCTAGGCTCACATTTCTTCAATAAAGAAAACAAAAAAAGCTGGAAAGGTACTTTTGGGAAGCTCATCCTGAAGCTGTCGACTTTGCATGCAGGCAGTTTTCTTTCCCAAAGCCTAGAAGAGCCAGGAGAAGTTTGCAGTCTCCCGAAGGCCAGCTAATCAGGGCAGAAAGTTCTGAAAGGAACCACCATTTTTCGCAAGGAATTGTTGGAATACTGAAAATGGTAGCTGCTTCTAGGAGGCATGAGGAGCAGGTCAAGTGCTGTGGAATCCTGCTAGGGCCAGATTTTTTTTTTTTGGAGGGGGGGGGGGGAAGAGAGGCCGGGGGCACTGCAGCATCCCCATGGTCAGTTGTAAGGACAAATGACCGTGGGAGGCTCTGCAACCACCGTAACTTGGAAACAGGGTCACATGTGGCTTTCCGGGGGGGGGGGGGGGTCCTGTTGTAACTTTGAACAGCTGTTAAGTGACCAGTCATATCTCGAGCACTACCTGTAACTACAGAGAGCAGCTGCATGGCCCTGGAAAAAGATGTAGGTGATTTAAGGATTTGCATAGATGTTATGTGAGTGAGCTCTGAAGTACCTTTTTAGCTTGGAAACAGTAAACAAGAACTTGACATGAATCTTATTTATTTATTTATTTATTTATTATTAAATTTATATAACCGCACCCTCTCCCCGAAGGGACCCGGGGCGGTGCACAGGAAGTTAAAACAAACAGTACAAAATATAAATAATTAAAATCGAATTAAATAGGTTATCCCTGTGCTAAAATTTATATTGAAAAAGTTTTATTGGTTTTTACAATTTTTCAATCGGGTAAGGTAAGGGATACAAAAGAAATTTTGAGAACTTTCGCGTCGGAGTCACTGGCCCTTCCAGGGCTTCATAATAAATCGTTAAAGAAAAACATTTTTCATAAATACTACGAGGTGAAAACAAGTACATACTTCTAAATTCTCAATTCCATGCTGTCATCCGTTTGCAAAAATCCAGATGCAGATGTTATGCAAAATTAATCAAAAGTCAAAGCAAAGTTATTTTTTTGATCTAAGTCTCTTGGCAATTGTGTCTTCTGTCTCTCCCTCCAGGCCCCCAGCGGGCGGGGCCGTGGCCCCCCCTGCCCCCCCTGGATCTTCCCCCAGGACAGAGGAATGTTTTTTAAGAAAGGCTTCCGCCTCAGCAATTGTTTTAATCCTTATTCTTCCTCCTTCCCAGAACACCAACATTCCTTCAGGCATGGCCCACTTGAACCAAATCCCGCGGTCATACAATTTTTTGGATAAGAAGGAAAATTTCCTTCTCATCTCTCTAATTTTTTTAGGGATCTGCTTCAAGATAGCGACTACTTTTTGCTGGTAAATTAACGGACCACCTCTCTGTGCCTTCAAAATTCCCTCCCTGGTTGACCTCCTAACAAATTTAATATGTATCTCTCTGGGTACCTCATTTATCCTGGCATATGCAGAATTTATTCTGTAGACTAGGTCAATGTCCCCCCTGATCTCATCTTTGGGTTTATTTAAATAATCTGCTAAAATTGTGCTCATGAGTTCAGGAAGACATTCACCAGGCTCTTCAGAAATGTTCTGAAATCTTAAAAAATATAGCATCCTTTCAAAATCCATCCTAGACATATGCCCATTTAATTCTCCAATCTCACTATTAACACTTTTAAGCTCTCCCTTTGCCCCAGCCAGCCCCCCTTGCAGCTCTTCAATCTTCTGTATGTTTTCCAGCACTTGTTTCCGTGTTTCCTGAATATCCTGTTTTAAGCTGGTACGATCTTCTCTCATAGCCTTAATTTCTTGCACCAAAGCTTGTAACACATTCTCCATAGATGTCATTCTTTGTTCCAAACCTGCCAGTTCTGATTTTTGTGCCATGGTAAGCTGTTAAAATCAGTGTCACTAAAATGGCGTTTTTTGGGTGGGGCTGGTGAAGCAGTTCAGGAGAGAAGAGAAAGTTCAAATCAGGATTGCAAAAAAGAAAAAGAAAGTTCAGGACCCAAAGAGAAAACATGTTTCACAATCAATAGTTGTAGCAAAGAAAGCGCTCCAGGGAAGGAATCAATTAGTCCAAGAAAATCTTCATTAATAGCGAGAGGAAGTCCGTATCACAAAGGGATGTTGGTAACTTTCCATAAGTGAGATAGTCATTCAGGAACAACGGGAAGCCATCTTCCACCGCCCAAACTGAGAGCCGGCAGGAGAGAATAATAAAAGAAAGATTGTTTCCAGCCAGCCGGACTTAGATACATTTTAAAAAGACAAGCCGCAAATCACTTTCCCTTGCTTCAAAGCAATCCGGGTTTAGGATATCCGCTTCCTCGCAACGAGGAGCCATTTCCAAGCGCCGCTTTGAATCCGAGGGGGGGTTTGACAACAAACACCCCCCTCCAAGTTCTTTTCAGTTCAGGATGACAGCAAAAATATATTTAAAACCACTCACTCCTCACCTCGCCGCCAAAGTCCCGGTGAGCCTTCCGACCCGAACGTCCAGCTCTCTCCATATTCACCATGCGTTGCCGTCCACCATTGGCGAAGGGGAACCCCCCCGCAGCATGTCCTTCTTCACCTAGGCCAAAGACAAGGGCCGTTTCCCCGCTGCCGCGGAGGGAAACCGACCCAGGCAAGCCAGCACTACGGGAGACCCCCAAAAAGGGGCGTCTCGCCCCCGTGGGGGGGCAGAAAAAAGAGCAAAGCGGCGGACAAGCCCTAAGACTCGTCCGTCGCCGCTGGAAGGCGGAACCGGAAGTCCCTGTGCTAAAATTTAGAAAGTTAAAACATAATCCATTTTAAAACCCAATTAAAACAATTTATAATACAGACTGAAGGCTAGGTAAATAACTTAGGCCAAACCGGCCTGATGGAACAAAAGTGTCTTTAATTTCTGGCGGAAGGTGCGGAGGTCCGTGGTTGTTCTGAGGTCGGGGGGTAGGTCGTTCCAGAGGGTTGGGCCCACCACAGAGAAGGCCCTTCCCCTGGGCGTTGCCCGCTGGCATTGCCTGGTGGACGGCACCCGGAGAAGTCCCTCTCTGTGGGAGCGAATCAGCCGCAGGGATGTATGAGGTAGGATGTGGTCTCGCAGGTAGCTTGGTCCCGTGCCATGAAGCGCTTTAAAGATGGTAATCAACACCTTGAAGCGCACCCGAAAGACCACAGGTAACCAGTGCAGCTCGCGCAGGAGCGGTGTTACATGGGAATATCTAGATGTTCCCAAGATCGCCCGCGCGGCCGCATTCTGGACCAGCTGCAGTCTTCGGGTGCACGCCAAGGGGAGCCCCATGTAGAGAGCATTACAGTAGTCTAGCCGGGATGTCACAAGCGCATGAGTGACTGTGCGAAGGGCGTCCCGGTCCAATAAGGGACGCAACTGCCGCACCAGGCGTACCTGGTGGAAAGCCCCCCTGGCCACGGCTGTCACGTGATCTTGCATAGACAGCCGGGTATCCAGGAGGACACCTAGGTTGCGTGCCCGATCCACGGGGGCTAGATGTTTGCCCCCTATGGCCAGTGATGGAATCAACTGGTTAAACCGGGACGCCGGAAACCACAGCCACTCGGTCTTGGACGGGTTGAGTTTGAGTCTGTTGCTTCCCATCCAGATCCGTACGGCCTCCAGACATCGGGACATCACTTCAACGGCATCGTTGGAGTGGTTTGGGGTAGAAAAGCACAGCTGCGTGTCATCAGCGTAGATGTGATACTCTACCCCAAAACCACGGATGATCTCACCCAGCGGCTTCATGTATGCGTTGAACAGGAGCGGCGAGAGGACCGACCCCTAGGGACCCCACAAGTGAGGGGTCTAGAGGTCGACCACTAACCTCCTACCAACACAAATTGCGATCGGCCGGAGAGGTAGGAGGAGAACCACCGTAAAACAGTGCCCCTCACCCCCAACCCCTCCAGCCGATGCAATAGGATACCATGGTCGATGGTATCAAAAGCCGCCGAGAGATCTAACAGGACCAGGATGGAGGAACAACCCCCATCTCTGGCCCTCCAGAGATCATCCACCTCCAGAGATCATTTCCCTAATAATAACCGCCACGCCCCCACCCCTGCCTAGGGCCCGCGGCTGATGAAATGCACGGTATCCTGGTGGGCACATTTCCACGAGGGGTAAGCCCCCTTCGTGGCCCAACCAGGTTTCCGTAATCCCCACCAGATCCGGGTCCCCCTCCGACACAATAATAATAATAATAATAATTTAATTTTATATCCCGCTCTCTCTCCCCAAGGGGACTCGAGGCGGGGCACAGGCAATTAAAAATACAAATAAAACCACAGACAAATACAAAATACAAAATTAAAAATAGATTAAATTGATCCTGCGCTAAAACCCATAAACTAAACTAAAAATTACCCCTAAAAACCCCTAACCTAAAAAGAGACTACCCAAGGCCGGCCAGACGAAAAAAGTGTGTCTTTAATTTTAAGCGGAAGGAGCGGAGGTCCGTGGTTGTCCTGATATCGGGGGGAAGGTCATTCCAGAGGGCTGGGCCCGCCACAGAGAAGGCCCTTCCCCTGGGCGTCGCCCGCTGACAAAGTCTAGTGGACGGCACCCGGAGAAGTCCCTCTCTGTGGGAGCGAATCGGCCGTGAGGATGTATGGGGCAGGATCCGATCCCGCAGGTAGCTAGGTCCCGAGCCATGAATCGGGCAGCCGGAAACCACAGCCACTCGGTCTTGGTCGAGTTGAGCCTAAGTCCGTTACTTCCCATCCAGATCCGCACGGCTTCCAGGCACTGGCACATCACCGCTACGGCATCGTTGGGGTGGTTTGGGGTAGATATGTACAGCTGGGTGTCATCAGCGTACAGGTGGTACTCTACCCCAAAACCACGGATGATCTCGCCCAGCGGCTTCATGTATGCGTTAAACAGGAGAGGCGAGAGGACCGACCCCTGAGGCACCCCGCATGTGAGGGGTCTCGGGGTCGACCTCTGCTCTCCTGCCCGCACAAATTGCGATCGGCCAGAGAGGTAGGAGGAGAACCACCGTAAAACGGTGCCTCCCACCCCCAACCCCCCCAGCCGATGCAATAGGATACCATGGTCGATGGTATCGAAAGCCGCCGAGAGGTCTAATAGGACCAGGATGGAGGAACATCCCCCATCTCTGGCCCTCCAGAGATCATCTACCAACGCGACCAATGCCGTCTCGGTGCTATGCCCGGGCCGAAAGCCGGACTGGCGCGGATCTAGATAGTCAACTTCCTCCAGGTGACGGGGAAACTGTTGTGCCACCACACTCTCAACAACCTTCGCCAAGAAGGGAAGGTTGGAGACTGGACGGTAGTTGTTCAAAAGAGCTGGGTCCAAAGAGGGCTTCTTGAGGAGGGGCCTCACCATGGCCTCTTTTAGGGAGGCAGGCAAGGAACCCTCACTCAAGGATGCGTTGACAACCTCTTGGAGCCAGCCTCGTGTCACCTCCCAGGATGCCAGTACAAGCCAGGAGGGGCACGGGTCCAATAAACATGTGGTGGCTCGCAGTCGCCCACGTAGCCTGTCCATATCCTCGGAAGTAACGGAGTCAAACTCCTCCCAAACAAGATCTCTCTCGTGGCATCCCACTGGGCCATGAATGGGGGTTAGCTCACTCTGTATCTGGGCGGTTTTCTCCTGCAGAAAAATCACAAATTCCTCTGCTCTACCCTGTAGCGGGGCTTCCCGTTCCCTCTGTTGAAGGAGGGCGCGGGTCACCCTAAACAGGGCGGCAGGGCGGTTTTCTGCGGATGCTATGAGAGTGGCACAATGATGACGTTTGGCCACCCTCAGCGCCACAATGTAAGTCCGTAAATGGGCTCTTACCTGTGTCCGGTCAGATTCAGAGCGGCTAGCCCTCCATCTTCTCTCTAGGCATCTCTTGCGGCGTTTCATCACCCGCAGCTCCTCAGTGAACCAAGGAGCCAGGGTGGTTCGCCGCCGCGAGAGAGGCCGCAAGGGCGCGACCCGATCTAAGGCTCCCACGGCCGCACTATTCCATGCGGCCGTGAGGTCCTCCATCGGGGCGCGGGTCAGGGATACAGGAAATGGCCCAAGCGCTGTCTGGAACCCATCCGGGTCCATCAAGCGCCTGGGGCGGTACCAGATTGGTGACTCTGGTTCCGCCTCCCCGCGGAGGGGAGCAGCGGTCGGAAAGTCGAGCCGGAGAAGTGAGTGGTCTGACCATGACAAGGGTGTGATGACTATATCCCCTGTACCCAGATCACTTTTCCATTGGCCCGAGACGAAGATGAGGTCCGGCGTATGTCCACCCTCGTGGGTGGGGCCCTGAATTACTTGGGTCAGGTCCATGGCCGTCATGGAAGCCATGAACTCCCGAGCTACCACGGATGATTCGCCCAACGATGGCAGGTTAAAGTCCCCCATGACTATAGGTCTGGGGGTCTCCACTGCCACCGTAGCGATCACCTCCAGGAGCTCGGGCAGGGCTGCTGCTACATAGCGGGGAGCCAGGTATACAACCAGCAAGCCCAACTGCCTCCCTAGGCCCCACTTCACGCAGAGGGACTCACAGCCGGAAGTCTGAGGCACAATGGTCTCTCTCGGCTCAAGGCCTTCCTTAATAATGACCGCTACCCCACCACCCCTGCCTAGGGCCCGCGGCTGATGAAATGCGCGGTAGCCTGGTGGGCACATTTCAACGAGGGGATGTCCTCCCTCGTGGCCCAACCAGGTCTCCGCAATTCCTACCAGGTCCGGCTCCCCCTCTGACACAAGGTCACTAATGAGGGGGGCTTTGTTGACAACGGACCTGGCGTTGCAAAACATCAGCCGCAGACCCTGGCTCTGTATTCCCTGGCCACCTAGCCTGCGGGGGTTGTGGCACCTGACCGTTTGTAACCAACGGCTACGTGCCTCCAACCGGGAGGAAGGAACTTGTCTCCCCTCGGACCTGCCCCTCCCCACGACCCTCTGGATGGGGAAGCCCTCCACCGGAATGACTTGTGTTTCCCCCCTCTTAACGGAACCATCCGCCTCCCTCCGTCGTCTGCTGGCTCGGCCCGTTCCCTTCTGGCTAGTCTCAACCTGTCTAAACCCTCCCCCCTCCCTGGTACCCCCTAAAATAAACAGCAATTTTTTAACTAAAAAACCCCTACACCTGCGCTTTCGACAAGGTCGTTGATGAGGGGGGCTTTGTTAACCACGGATCTGGCGTTACCTAAGGCCCTGGCTCTGTAAACCCTGGCCACCAACCTCGCGAAGGGGGGGCCGGGAGTTGGGGCAAGCGACCGCCTTAAGCCAGCAGCCGCGTCCCCTCTCCCGGTGATGGAATACCCCCCCACCGCCCCTACCCCTCCCTATGACCGTGTTGATCAAAAGACCCTCCATGGAATCGACCCCTGCTCCCCCCGCCTTACTGGACCTATCCGCTACCATATCTACTCCGCCAGCTGACTTGACACTCACCCTAGCCTCAGACTGTCTAGACCCTCCCTCCACCCTGGAACCCCCTAAAAGCCGAATGATACAATTTGATAAAAAACCCCTGAGTCTGCGCTTCTTCCACTTCTCTAGACTAATTAGTCCCTCATTGAAGTGTGCCCTAGATAGCACAGCGGGCCACCCCTGCGAGAGGGGGGAATCTCGCAGTGAGAGGTTTGCCCTTGAGTATATACAAGTCATAAATAGTTAGGGGCCCCGTTGGGTACCGGTTATAAGATGTTAAATATCGGCTATAAGCTGTTAAAATTGGTGCTAATACAATAATAAAGTCCAGTAGAGCGATAAGGCATATAAAATCTGATTAAAAGAGGGCAATAACTTAGTTCATAAAAATTAGTTCGTACAAAAAGCAGGTACGGGTGATGTAAACATATAAGAATACAGCCAGATGTCCTCCGACCCAGCCAGTAATGTCCTGGGTGACGCCCTACGGGGCTCTTCAGGGGCTCAGGCCGGGATCTAATACGGCCTAGCGTCTCTTGAGTCTGGCCACCCCTCGGGCCTCCGTAAGGCTCCACCACTGGGTCCGCCAGTCCAACCCGGTCTTCATTTGGCCTCCGTCTGGCAGCCACCCGGCAACTACCCGACCACCATGACGTTCTCATGCCATTTCTCAGCCCACGCCTGGCCTCCATTCAGCCTCCGCTCCTCCACTCCTCACCAGCTCTGGCCCTGGCTGCCGGCTAGGCTTCTGAGCCCGTTCCCCTCGGCCTCCAACTCCGGCTCCGGCTCACAAGCCCGTTCCCCTCGCCCCGCCTCCGTTCAGCCTCCGCTCCTCCACTCCTCACCAGCTCGGCCTCCGGCTGCTGGGCTCGGCTTCTGAGCCCGTTCCCCCTCGGCCACCAACTCCGGCTCCGGCTCCCGGCTCGTTCTCCAGGCCCGGCCTCCATTCGGCCTCAGCTCCTCCCCGCTCGGCCTCCGGCTACCGGGCTCGGCTTCGGAGCTCGTTCCCTTGCCACCGTTCTTCATTCTTCCACCTCTATCACCCCCTCTCCGTCTCACCCCCTCTCCGTCTCTCCTCCTCTCCACTCCTCTCCGCCTCTCTCACATCCGTTCTTATCCCTCTTTGCCAGCTCGGCTCCAGCCTCCGCTCCCCTCCGTTCTTCTCCCTTCGCAGGCTCGGATTCCGGCTTCGGCTTCCAGCCCTTCTTCTGCCTCAAAAACTCACCCTGGCACCTCCAAGATCTCAAAAGGGAGCCAGGGTGGTCGTCCTACTGGACCCAACCCCCAAAGGTGTAATACGGGGCCGGGTAGCACCTCATTCTCTCCCAACGGCTCCCATGACCTGCAGGAGCTCAACGACGCACCGCCATCTTTGCACGCGCGCAGATCATCAGTCATTTTGCAACAAATTGGTACAATCTAGGACTGTCATCATCTTATTTGCCTATTTAATTTTGCTCCAAACCTTTATGGACAGCAGAGTGGAGTGAGAGATTGTGAAGATGAGTGAATAGATTTTATTGTTTCACCTAGGTAGGAAAAGAGTTTTTCTAATTACTTCCCCAATTAAGAGTTAGGGTTCATCGGACGGACACATCCTTGACCAATCCTTTTCCTACTGAGACAGTTCAATACAGTATTTGCCCAAAATATTGCAGCATTTGCAATATTGCAACATTTGCAATATTTATGTAGGGAAGCACTCAGAAAGAATAATTCCTTCACTTACAGTTAGGACCTAGTTTCTCATGTCATGGTTCTGCCATCTCATACTATGCCATCAATAAATCTAACCTTTAAGGAACGTCCACAAGGTTTTTACAGCAGAGGACAGGGAAATTTCTTGATAAGAAGACTATAGTTGGGAGGGATGGCCTGGAGCCCATACAACTACAAAAAAAGCCACTGAAATTGTCTATGAGGGAAGTGTTTCCAAACTAGTCAGGGGAAAGGGCTGTCTGAGCAGGAATCTCAAAAAACTGAAACACACATCCTGGACATTGGCAAAATTGAAATGCTGTGGTATGTTTCTTTATCTCCCTCTTCTCCATATAGCTTGAAAGTGTTCATTCCTTCTTTCCCTAAATTACACTTTTTTGAACCCACACTCTGAAAACAAAACTTTTTGGGACGAATCTACTCTTTATAAAAGAGTTGAGACAGCAGTATTTTATTTATTTTATTAATTTTATTAAATTTATACCCCAAAGAAGTCTGTCCTGGGCCACATCACAACTTGCAATCTTTTTGGACTTCTTCATTCAATCAGCAAAACCAATACTGAATAAGAAAGATGGAAGTAGCAGCCAACATACTGGGAAGACACCAGATTTAGGATGCTAAACCAGTTTAAATGTCTTACATGATTCTGGCTAATTAGCAACAGTGAAGAAAAATTTCTAGCAAAGCCACTGTATGGCTTACAAATGGCCCACAAAAGGCACAAGCTCTCTTCCTCCCAGAAAACTACTCCATATACATAGAGTTACCTTGTTCTTTTTCCCATCTACTTCAAATACTGAGATTGGGCCTTTGCGGTAGATTTCATCTCCTGGAGGATGCTTCCAGACACATTTTGCCTATGAAGAATAATAAAGAAGCTTTACTGTGAAAATTGTTTTAAGATATAACACCAAAGAGAAAAATGTAATTGCTTTGCACTCAGAAGCAATAAGGCCTATTCTATTCAGAAAACAAAACGAAGCTGGTATTTGGTATCGGCTATTGACCAATGTGCACTGGGTAAGCTGTTTTTTTAAAAAAAAAAAATGTATTATTTGTAATTTTCCTTTAACAACTATACATATTTTGTGGACAGTGTATTGGCTGGGTCAATATACTTTTACACAATGCTAACAATAATAATAACATTAAATATACATAATCCTTGTCTTCCAACTTGTAACCTTAACATGAACATTGTAATTATTTATTTATTTATTTATTTTATTTATTTCGAATTTATACCCCGCCCTTCTCCTTGTTAGGACCCATTATAATAGATTCCTTTATCTATCATTGTATCAATACTATTTTCCCAATTTGTACTCAACTTTTCCCCCCCATTCACATTTTGTTTTTAAACAATACCATTCTCTTTATGATTCTTTATCATTTTTCCATAACTACATTTAAACATCAATAACATTTCTTCATGCAATGTGTTTGTTGTCCCCTGCTGAATCACTAATATTTTACTATTTTAAAAATTACTCAATATACCACCATTTCAATATCTCAATTTTGTAGAAACACCAATAAGGCCAATTATTAATAAGATTTAATCAGTCCTGGGATTATATCTCTAAATCCCCTCAATTTATAGTCCTTGAAAGCTATAAGTTTCAATACATTTCAATAGTGTTAATAATAATACAATTAAGTATACATAATCATTGTCATGATTCTTTTTTAAAAAAAATGTTTTTATTTAGTATTGCCTTTTGATCTTTTCCCAATTTAGTAACAAAGCCTCCCATATATAGTGTCTTCTAAAATAATCGTGTTTTAGTTCCCTTACACCATAAAAAAGCATGCCATCCCAACAGTAAGTCATGTCCTTCTACGTTCAATAAACTAGAATTTTTTAATGTTATTCACTCCTTAATCCACATCAAGTTTGTTGCCTGATAATATAATTCCCAGTCAGGTAGGCCCAATCCTTTTCTTATTCTAGCATCTTGTAACAATTTTGATTTTATTCTTGCTTTTTTCCCCTGCCAGATAAACTTCAACACTATTTTATTTAGTTCATCAAAGTAGTCTTTCCCCAATCTAATTGGGATTGTCTGGAACAAATATAGAATTCTAGGTAAAATGTTTGAGTTTTGAGTTTTTTGAGTTTTATTGGGTTTTTTATACCGCCCTACTCCTGAAGGACTCAGGGCAGTGTACAGCCAGAATAAAAACAAATATATAAAAGTTAAAAAAAAAGCTTTTAAAAGACATATTAAACTTTGGCCGAAATGTGGAAAAAAACCCAAACTAACCCTGATTAAAATTAATAATAATTTGAATTTAAAAATCATGTTTTATGCCAGCCCGGCTTGTTGGAAGAAAAAGGTTTTGAGACCATGGCGGAAGGTGTATAAGTCAGGGATAGTTCTTAATTCTGGGGGCAATTCGTTCCAGAGGACAGGTGCTCCCACAGAGAAGGCTCTCCCCCTGGGTGTCGCCAGTCGAAATTGTCTAGCCGACGGCACCATGAGGAGACCCTCTCTATGGGAGCGTACTGGCCGGTGGGAGGCTCTTGGTGGCAGAAGGCGATCTCGTAAGTACCCCGGTCCTAAGCCATGGAGCGCTTTAAAGATAGTAACCAACACCTTGAATCGCACCCGGAAAACCACCGGAAGCCAGTGTAGCTCGTGCAGGAGGGGTGTTACATGGGAGCGTCGCGTAGCCCCCATAATTACCCGTGCGGCCGCATTCTGGACCAGTTGAAGCCTCCGAGTGCTCTTCAAGGGGACCCCCATGTACAGAGCATTGCAGTAGTACAGACGGGAAGAGACCAGGGCGTGAGTGACTGTGCGCAGGGCATCCCGATCTAGGAAGGGACACAACTGGTAAATCAGGCGAACCTGATAAAAAGCCCCCCTGGCGACAGCCGTCATATGATCTTCCAAGGACAGCCGTGCATCCAGGAGGACACCCAAGTTGCGAACCCTTCCTGTGGGGGCTAAGGTCTCACCCCCCATAGCCAGCGATGGAACCCGCTGACTGTAACGGGACGCCGGGAACCACAGCCATTCGGTCTTGGAGGGGTTGAGCCTGAGCCTGTTCCTCCCCATCCAGATCCGCACGGCCTCCAAGCACTGGGACATCACGTCAAGGGCAACACTGGGGTGGTCTGGGGACGAAATGTACAGCTGTGTATCATCAGCGTACTGATGGAACTTTACCACAAAACCCGGAAGATCTCGCCCAGCGGCTTCACATAAATGTTGAACAGAAGGGGCAAGAGGACTCACCCCTGGGGCACTCCACAAGTAAGGCACCTTGAGGACGACCTCTGCCCCTCCGTCAACACAAACTGCAAACAGTCAGAGAGGAAGGAGGAGAACCACCGAAGTACAGTGCCCCCCACCCCTAACCACTCCAACCGCCGCAGCATGATACCATGGTCAATGGTATCAATAGCCGCTGAGAGGTCTAATAGAACCAGGACAGAGGAACAACCCCTGTCCTGAGCCCTCCAGAGATCATCGACCAATGTGACCAATGCCGTTTCCATGCTGTACCCAGTCCTGAAACCCGACTGGTATGGATCAAGATACACAGCTTCATCCAGGTACCTGGGAAGCTGTTGCGCCACCACACTCTCAACAACCTTTGCCACAAAGCGAAGGTTGGAGACTGGACAATAGTTTGCCAAAAGCGCCGGGTCCAGGGAAGGCTTCTTGAGGAGGGGCCTCACCACCGCCTCTTTCAAAGCGGTGGGGAAGAAACCCTCTCTCAAAGAAGCATTGATAATACCCTGGAGCCAGCCTCGTGTAACCTCCTGGGTGGCCAGCACCAACCAGGAGGTACACGGGTCCAATAAACATGTGGCAGCACTAAGCTTACCCAAAATCCTGTCTACGTCCTCGGGAGTCACAGGGTCAAACTCCTCCCAGATAACAGTCTCAAGACCCGCCTCCATCACCCCATCTAGCCCTACCCAGTCATAGTCCAGCCCTTCCCGAATCTGAGCGATTTTGTCATAATAATAATAATAATAATAATAATAATAATAATAATAATAATAATAATAATAATAATAATAATAATAATAATAAATTTAATTTGTAGACCGCTCCCTCTCCCCGAAGGGACTCGGAGCGGTGCACAGGGGAATTAAAACATACAAACATAGTAACATAAACATATATAAAATCAGATTAAACAAT
Organism: Rhabdophis nuchalis; assembly: GCA_039707465.1. Lineage (NCBI taxonomy): Eukaryota > Metazoa > Chordata > Lepidosauria > Squamata > Natricidae > Rhabdophis > Rhabdophis nuchalis. Next base: position 5,061,560 of record CM077650.1, read on the forward strand.
TTATCCCTGCGCTAAAAACCCAAAATACTAAAAACTAAACCCCTTAAAAACCCGATTAAAACAGTAAACAGATGACTAACCTAGGCCGGCCAAGCAGAAAAAGTGCGTTTTTAATTTTTGACGGAAGGAGAGGAGGTCCGTAGTTGTTCTAATATCGGGGGGCAGGTCGTTCCAGAGGGTCGGGCCCGCCACAGAGAAGGCCCTTCCCCTGGGCGCCGCCCGCTGGCATAGCCTAGTGGACGGCACCCGGAGAAGTCCCTCTCTATGGGAGCGAATCGGCCGCAGGGATGTATCGGGCAGGATGCGATCCCGCAGATAGCTAGGTCCCGTGCCATGGAGCGCTTTAAAGATGATAACCAACACCTTGAAGTGCACCCGAAAGACGACAGGCAGCCAATGCAGCTCGCGCAGGAGCGGTATTACATGGGAAAACCTAGAGGTTCCCATAACTGCCCGCGCGGCTGCATTCTGGACAAGCTGAAGTCTTCGGGTGCACCTCAAGGGGAGCCCCATGTAGAGAGCATTGCAGTAGTCCAGTCGGGATGTCACGAGGGCATGAGTGACTGTGCAGAGGGCATCCCGATCCAATAGGGGACGCAACTGGCGGACCAGGCGGACCTGGTAAAACGCCCTCCTGGCCACGGCTGTCACTTGATCTTCCATGGACAGCCGTGCATCAAGGAGGATGCCCAAGTTGCGTGCCCCATCCACAGGGGTTAGATGTTCGCCCCCTATGGCCAGTGATGGAGTCAACTGGTTGTACCGGGATGCCGAAAACCACAGCCACTCGGTCTTGGACGGGTTGAGTCTGAGTCTGTTACTTCCCATCCAGGCCCGCACGGCTTCCAGGCACTGGCACATCACCTCTACGGCATCGTTGGGGTGGTTTGGGGTAGATATATACAGCTGCGTGTCATCAGCATAGAGATGGTACTCTACCCCAAAACCACGGATGATCTCTCCCAGCGGCTTCATATATGTGTTGAACAGGAGAGGCGAGAGGACCGACCCCTGAGGCACCCCACAAGTGAGGGGTCTCGAGGTCGACCTCTGCTCTCCTGCCAACACAAATTGCGATCGACCGGAGAGGTAGGAGGAGAATCACCACAACACGGTGCCCCTCACCCCCAACCCCTCCAGCCGATGCAATAGGATACCATGGTCGATGGTATCAAAAGCCGCCGAGATGTCTAATAGGACCAGGATGGAGGAACAACCCCCATCTCTGGCCCTCCAGAGATCATCCACCAACGCGACCAATGCCGTCTTGGTGCTGTGCCTGGGCCGGAAGCCGGACTGGCGCGGGTCCAGATAATCAATTTCCTCCAGATGACGGGGGAACTGTTGTGCCACCACACTCTCTACAACCTTCGCCAGAAAGTGAAGGTTGGAGACCGGACGGTAATTTACCAACAATGCTGGGTCCAGAGAGGGCTTCTTGAGGAGGGGTCTCACCATCGCCTCTTTAAGGGAGGCCAGCAAGAACCCCTCACTCAAGGAAGCGTTGACCACCTCCTGGAGCCAGCCTCGTGTCACCTCCCAGGATGTCAGTACAAGCCAGGAGGGACACGGGTCCAATAAACATGTGGTAGCTCGCAGTCACCCACGTAACCTGTCCATATCTTCGGAAGTAACAGAGTCAAACTCTTCCCACAAAACTGTCTCAAGATCTGCCTCGGGGCATCCCACTGGGCCACTTTCGATGGAGGCCAACTCGCTCCGAATCTGAGCGATTTTATCCTGCAGATATTCCCCAAATTCCTCTGCTCTACCCTGCAAAGGGGCTTCCCGCGCCCTCTGTTGAAGGAGGGAGCGGGTCACCCTAAACAGGGCGGCAGGGCGGTTATCTGCAGATGCGATGAGAGTGGCACAATGATGACGTTTGGCCACTCTCAACGCCACAAGGTAAGTCCGTAAATGGGCTCTCACCTGTGTTCGGTCAGATTCAGACCGTGTGGATCTCCATCTCCTCTCTAGGCGTCTCTTGTGGCGCTTCATCACCCTCAGCTCCTCGGTGAACCAAGGCGCCTGGGTGATTCGTCGCCGCAAGAGAGGCCGCAAGGGCGCGACCCGATCTAAGGCCCCCGTGGCCGCAGTATTCCATGCGGCCACGAGGTCCTCCATCGGGGCGCGGGTCAAGGACACAGGTAATGGCCCAAGCGCCATCTGGAACCTATCTGGGTCCATCAGGCGCTTGGGGCGGAACCATATAGGTGACTCAGGTTCCGCCTCCCCGCGGTGGGGTGTAGCGATTGGAAAGTCGAGCCGGAGAAGTGAGTGGTCTGACCATGCAGGTATTGTACAAAATCCTCAGCTTTACCCTGCAAGGGGTCCTCGTGCGCTTCCATATGTAAAAGGGAGCGGGTCACCCTAAACAGGGCGGCTGGGCGATTTTCTGCAGATGCAATAAGAGTGGAAAAATAATTAAACTTTGCTGCTTTTATCGCCACTAGGTAGGTCTTGATATAAGACCTCACCAGTGTCCAATCAGATTCGGAACGGCTGGCCCTCCAATTTCTCTCTAGGCGTCTTTTCCGGCGCTTCATCTCCCTCAGCTCCTCAGAGAACCAAGGAGCCAACCGGGTTCGGCCCTGGATCAGAGGCTGCAAAGGCACGACGCGGTCCAGAGCCCCAGCAGCCGCCCTGTCCCATGCGGCCATCAGTTCTCCAGCCAAGTCGTGAGCAATAGCCTCAGGGAGTGGCCCAAGCTCCATCAGGAACCTATCAGGGTCCATCAGGCGCCTGGGGCGGAACCACTCAGTTCCGCCTCCCTGCAAGGGGGGGTAACAGATTGGAAGTCCACCCGAAGGAGCAAGTGATCTGAACATGACAAGGGTTCGATGGCTATATCCCCTCTTCCCAGATCCTTCAACCACTGACGAGAGACAAAAATCAAATCCAGGGTGTGTCCCCCGATGTGTGTGGGGCCTTGAACTAATTGGGTCAGGTCCATGGCTGTAATGGAGGCCATGAACTCCCGAGCTGCCTCCGACGGTTCGCCGGCAGATGGCAGGTTGAAATCCCCCATGACGATAAGCCTAGGGGTACTAACCGCCCCCCGGGCAATCACATCGAGCAGCTCGGGCAGGGCCGCTGCCACGCAGCCGGGAGCCAGGTACGTGGTCAGCAAGCCCATCTGTACCCCACAACCCCACTTCACAAGGAGGGCCTAACATCCTAATGTCTGAGGTACAGTGGCCTCCCTCGGGCACAAATGAAAATGTTCATTTTGATTGTGGATATTCTCCCTATCATTGATAGTTGTAAGTTTTCCCATTTCATCAAATCAGTTGCAATCTGCTGCTTGAGTCTAAGATAGTTGTTCTCTTTAAGTGTACTGCATCTAGCAGTTAAATATATCCCCAAATATTTAACCTTATTTGTGACTTGAATCTCCAAGACCTCTGCCAATTCTTCCTTTTGGCTTAATGATATATTTTTTGTCAGAATCTTTGTTTTATCTTTATTTATTTTCAAACCTGCTACTTTTCCATATTCCTCTATTCTTTCTATCAATTTGGGTGCAGTTTCTAATGGATCCTCAAGGATAAAAACCTGCAAATGCTTGTAATTTATATTCTTCTTTTTTGATTTTCATTCCTTTTATTTATTTCTCTTCTCTGAACTTTCTATTTAGAACTTCTAATGTTGAAACGAAAAGTAGAGGTGATAGTGGGCAGCCTTGTCTCGTACCTCTCTATTTCGATAGGATCTGTCAGTTCTCCATTTATCATTATCTTTGCTGTTTGTTTGTGGTATATGGTTTGTAAGGCTTGGGTAAATTTCTTACCAAAATTCATCTGAAAAACATAAATTGCCAGTTGACATTGTCGAATGCTTTCTGTGAGTCTAAAAACATCAAAGCCATTTGTTTTTCGGGGTGCGCCTCATAATACTCCAAAGTATCCAAAATTATTCTCATATTATCTTTAATTTGTCTCTTTGGTAAAAACCCGTTTTGATCAGGGTGGATAAAGCTGTTTAAATATTTTTTAAGTCGTTCTGCTAATATTGAAGCAAATAATTTATAATCTGAGTTTAACAAGGACATGGGTCTGTAGTTCTTGATTTGTGTTAGATCAGCCTCCTCTTTTGGCAGAAGTGTAATATATGCTTCTAACCATGATTTAGGTATCCTGCTCTCTGACATCACCTCGTTCATAACTTCTAATAGTGGAAGGGACAACGATTCCTGAAGTGTCTTGTAAAATTCCACTGGTAACCCGTCCGGGCCTGGGCCTTTCCGTTATTTTGTTTTTTAAGTGCTTCAGTTAACTCCATCATAGTTATTTTGCCTTCTAATATTATTTTAGTTTCTTTGGGTATCTGGGGAAGATTGGCTTCCTGTAGATATTGTTTAACTCCTCCCTTTTCTATATTCTCTTGTTCATACAGCTTACCATAGTAGTCTTGTATAATTTTCTTCTTCTCAACATTTCCATAATGAATTTGCCCTTGATCATCTCTTAATTGCAATATTTTCTTTGAGTCTCTCTCTTTTTTCAATTTATACGCCAACCATCTACCCGGTTTGTTTGCATTTTCAAAGTAGTTCTGTTTAGCACCTCTAATTTTTTGTGCCAATTCCTCCTTTTCCAGTAGGTTCATTTTGTGCTTATTTATGTTCATTTTTATTTTAATGTCTTTTTTTGTGGGAATTTCTGTAACTCTTTTTCAAGAGCCTTATAGTCATTCTCTAGACCATTAAAAGTTTGTCTTTTCTTTGTATTTCTCATTCTTGTATAGTCTATTATCAAACCTCTGGTAAAGGCCTTCATTGTGTCCCAAAGGTTCTGCATCAATGTATCTTCTTTTCTATTTTCTTTGAAGAAGAAAGCCAATTCTTTTTCCATTTTCTGTACAAAGTCCTTCTCTTTTAATATGGTATTATTTAATGTCCATCTAGATCTTATCCTTTGGCCTTTCCAGATACTTGTTTCAATCTCAATTTCCTGTACATTACAAGTCAATTCCATTGAAGCCCATACCATGTCGATTCTTGAGCATGATAAATGTCTATTTGAATAAAAAGTATATTGTTTTTTTGTAGGGTTTCTTTCTCTCCAGACATCTTTTAAGTTTATTTCGTCTATCATTTTGAAAAAGGATTTTGGGAGTGGTTTTCTATTTAGCTTTGTTGTTTTTTGTGCTTTATAGTCCATGTTCTGATGTACAATTCCATTAAAGTATCATACAAATATCAGCATAGTCCAAATCAATTATTTTCCTTTGTAGGTTTCTTTAGAATTCATCTTGTTTACCGTTGGGAACATAAATTGCAATTAAAAGTATTTTCTTAGTGTTTTCCATAATTTCCACCATCAGAATTCTTCCATCGTCATCTGTATAAATTTGTTTCACTGGGATTTTATCATTAATATAAAAGATCACTCCTCTTTTCTTACAGCTTGCCAATGCAGTACATATTTTTCCAAGTTTTGGCTGAACTAATAAGTGTTCATGTTGTTTTTGAATATGAACTTCTTGTAGACAGATTATGTCCAATTTTAATTTTTCTAATTTATGAAATATTCTTCTAATTGCTGAGTTAAGTCCATTTATATTGATTGTAATCATATTTTTCTCTTCCATGTTTATTTTTTATATGTAGGATTTATAGCTCTAGTTGATCTCGGTTCTTGTGGTTCTCTGATGTCTACACTGCCTAGAGCACCTTCTTCTGTTTCGATGCCACCTACAGCACCTTCTACTTTCTCAGTCTCGGCTGTGGGTGCCTCTTGGAGTTCTACCAACAATTCTTCTTTTCCAGCCTTCTCAGCCTTCCCTCTCAGGTGTTGTATATAAAATGCTTCTGCTTTTTCAGTTGTATCTATTCTGTATCTTTGTCCTTGCCATGCAAATATTAAACCTTCCGGTATAAGCCATCTATAATTGACGCCTTTTTTGAGTAAGATCTTAGTCAGAAATTGATATTCTCTTCTCGTCTCTCTCACTCTTCTTGGAATTTGTTTCAGAACTACTATCTCCTTGCCTTTATATTCCAATTTTCTATCTCGTTTTCTGTAGTATTTGTGACTTAATTGTTTTCTTAGTGAATCTTACATGAACTTCCCTTAGGAAAGCATTTCTCCCTGCATATCTTGTGTAAACTCGAAACACCTCGTCTATACCATCCATCATCTTCTCTTGGGATATCTCTAACACATCTGTCAGAATTTCTGATATTATTTGTACCAGGTTCTCTCCTTTTTCTTCTTCTATATTTTGAAATCTTAAGAAAAATTCTGACCGATCCATCTCCCATCCTAATATTCCGCTGTTATCTTTTCCCACAGTACTCAATCTACTGTCAATGTCCTCAACTTTCTTCTCTCTTTGTTCATCCCTTTCTTCATTTTTTTGCATTCTATCCTCATATTTCATCATCCATTGTTGAATATTTTCGATTTTTTCCTCTGTTTTACCTGTCTTTTGTTCTGTTTTCTGGTCGTTGTTCTATCTTCACAATTCTCTTTTCCATGTTCTCTGTTCTCTTTTCAATGGTTTCTGATCTCTTTTCAATGCTCTTTGCTCTTGCTTGTAATTTCTGTATTCCTTGCATAATCGACTCTAATGTTACTCCCTTATCTTTTTCCTGTTGCAGCATCGTCTGTATTGAACTTTGTCCTCCTGCAGGTGAAGAGGAGGGAGTTGTTGTTGCAGAGCCAACAGTTGTTATTTTTTTTACTCATCTTCCAGGTTTTTTCTTTTGTGTGTTTTAATCCACCTAGTATGAACTGAAATTGTAATCCTAAGTGACCACGGAGAGGTAAAAAAATAGGAAATAAAACAATAAACAGGGGTTAAGGGGCAACAGAAAAAACCCAAAAGAGAAGAGAAAAATATACAATAATATAAAAAGCCAAAAATGTAAACATCTTTAGTCTCTTGTATGCCCTTATCCAATTGGTTCCAATTAAAAAGGGAAGAAAAAGAAAAAATAGGAAGATAAAAAGGGGGGCGAACGATTCCCAAATAAAAATATAAACATATGAAAAAGGAAAAAATTATAAATAGGAAAAGGAAAAAGAAAAAAAAGAAAATATTGGAATATTCCTTTAGTCCAATCCACTTAAAACAAGCTAACAAAATGCCTCAAAAAAGCAAAAATTTAAAAAGGAAAAAGGAGACAGAAAGGAGTCGCAGCTTCCATAGCAGAGTAAGGTAAACACTGCCACCAAGAAGAAGAAAAGAATTCAAAGCTTTTATAAGGTGAAAGCCTTTCCAAGGTCACTCTGGGATTTCCCTTAAAAAAAATTATTTATTCTTTCAAGGTAAGTTTCCAGACACTGAAAGTTTCACAAGGAACACCTGTATAAACAACCATGTTCCTCTCACTATCAAGCCTTGACTAAGTAACCTTGAAAAGAACAGCTTCTCTCTTATCATTCATGCAAAAAAATAAAGAAAAATAACAACATTGTTTCAAATCCACTAGGTGGCAGTGATACTTGTTTCCCACTCTCAATCTTTGTCTTTTACACTCTGCCTTTTGCTTTAAAAAAAAAACAGAAAAAGGAAAGCCAAGAAAAGGGAAATACAGTAGTTCGTTAAGCAAAAGTAAAATAAAAAGGATATTTTTAGACAGTTAAAACTTAATTATATTCAATGTTTCCAAAGAGTCCAATGAAGAGAATTTTAAAAAAGGCGCAAAGAGCCAGTCCACTTTAAAAAGTGAATTGCAATGAAAGTCCAATCAGGCTTCTGGCAGTAAAAAGGGAGAAAAGGAAACCTTCAATTGATCATGCCTTAAGTCCGCTGCTTGCTCTCTCCTCAGTCTTTATTTTAAATTAAATCTCCAAATTTAGGGTGTTCTCTCTCCAATGAAAAAAGTTAAATCTCTCACCAAAACGACATGCTTCTCTCCTACCTTTGCGTTACGGAGCTGTCAGCAGTTCCAGCAGCCTAATGGCTGACTCGTAGTCGCTGGCAAGAGGGGCTTTTTCCTGGATCACCAGAGACTTTGCAGGTGTCTTTGGGATCGCCAGGATATACCCCTACCTATTACCGTCTCTGTGGGACGGTTTAGGTCCAATTGGACCGTCCAGGCGACCTGAATTCGGCGGCGATTCCGGAGCCTCCGGAAAAGTCTGTCGTTTCACCGCGACATCAAGATCCTCCATCATTGTCATTATTCTAACCTTAATATGCTTATGGTTATAATAAATTCTATTATATGTCAATATGTGTACTACTATTTTCCAAATTTGTACTTTCTACTTTTTTCTATTAGTTTTTAATACAGTCACCATATTACAAGATATTTTATCTCTATCCATCATCTCTTAAGCCTTTTTAAAATTTCATCATTTATTGACTTTTTGATTACTCTTTTATATTTCTCTCTTGGAATCTTATATTTCTAACATTTTTATACAAACTGAATCAGGGGTGGGTTGCTGCTGGCACTGCTGCCGGTTCTGTCCGCGCAAACATTTTCATAAATACTTTTAAGCATCACTAACATTTCTTCATACACCTTTATTGTCTAATATATTAAAAATTACTCAATATAGCACTAGGATTCCAGTGTCCCAATATCTAAAAACTCCAAAGAAGCCAATTATTAATAAAATTTAGTCAGTCCCAGAATTATACCTCCAAGTCCCCTAAATTTAGTCCTTAAAAGCTATAAATTGATAATTTAAAGTCTTTATAATTTTCCAGTTTACACCTTCCCAATTGTCCAAATTTTAAAGTCTTAAAATCTTTTCTTCTTTTTTCTTTTTTCTTCTTCTATCACCTTTCTTCTTTTGCCTTGTAGGATGTTCTATCAAGTAGCATTAGTAATCCAAATCCAAATTGGCCCACCAAATTTCCTCAAATCTTCCAAATCCACCTTCCAGTTAACAGTTTCAATAAAGTTTTAGTTATTTGCAATTCAGTTTGTCTTAAAGATCTTCAAGAAGCTCACTAGGTATTTTCAAACATCGCAAACAAATTGCCTACTGAAATAGAATCAAGGTTAAGTGGCCTTTCAGGTGTTATTTACTTTCCCTCCTTTCCTTTTTTTATATTAAACAATTATCACTTTCACTTGAGTTTCCCACACTGCAGTAATCTTCTTCCTCCAGTAGATGGCTCCCCTGCTCTAAATTCCAACATTAAACTGGGCAAAAATCAAACAGCTGTTTGTCAACAGATGGGCGGCGGGGGGGGTGTTTAATAATAAAAATAAGAAAAGCAGTTTCTCCCAATAGTCACTTTTCAAGATGTTATTAAATCTTTTCCAGGCTTTCTATGTTTTAAAGCTTCCATTAGAGTCTAATCTTTCTCCATGCATCCAATCGCTGCTTTCTTAATGTTTAGAGATTATTTTTTGGAATTCTTTTACTTGGGTTAGATCTCTAGAATAAAAGTTGGAAGTTATCTCACCCAGTTTCAATGCTGTGTCCATAAACTGCTCCAGCACAAATCTTATTGTCCCAGTTGTCACAGCTTGTGACTTGACAAAAATCCCTGCTGCCGTTTGAATCTTTGGATCAATGAGGAAATTGCAGTTTCCTTGTGATCGACGAAGCACCTCTCCTTTCTTCACCACCCCTTCAGGGCGGCTTTGATCCTGTAGGGTCTCCTGGCAAGCAGATACCGGCTGGTTTTCATGGAGCTCAGCGGAGCTCTACTATTTTCCAACCGTTCCCGCTGTGACACCAACTTGTCTCTCTGGGTAAGCTGTTTTAAAGTATTTCATCATATGAAATTATTTAAAAGAAAGCATGCATAGCTAACAACTGTATAAACCATATTAACATTACATGTAATAATAATAAAGACAAAACAAAGAAAAACGGTGTATCTAAATACCTCTAATACCAATAACAACTTATAAATTTAAATCTTTGACTAGACAATAATCCAGATTTGTTTTTCAAATTCTGCTTTTGTTCATTTTGCATAATGCTTCTGATTTACATTATATGGGCCTTTTGTAAAGTGTTTCCTTCCTTCCTTTTAATCAGACAAAATAGGTCTCCTGAAGTTTTTCTACCACAACAACATTCATTTTAATAGGAGATGATCATTCAAACTTGAACATTGGGCACTATCTAATAAAATGAAATTCAATTGTGAAAAAAGTAAGGTTCTACATTTAGGAAAGAAAAACAAAATGCACAGGTACAGTATAGGTGGTACCTTGCTCAATAGTAGCAACTGTGAGAGGGATCTTGGAATCCTAGTGGACAACCATTTAAATATGAGCCAGCAATGTGCAGCAGCTGCCAAAAAAGCCAACACAGTTCTAGGCTGCATAAACAGAGGGATAGAATCTAGATCACGTGAAGTGTTAATGCCACTGTATAGTGCCTTGGTAAGGCCACACTTGGAATACTGCATACAGTTTTGGTCGCCACGATGTAGAAAAGACGTGGAGACTCTGGAAAGAGTGCAGAGAAGAGCAACCAAGATGATTAGGGGACTGGAGACTAAAACATATGAAGAACGGTTGCAGGAGCTGGGTATATCTAGTTTGATGAAGAGAAGGACCAGGGGAGACATGATAGCAGTGGTCCGATATCTCAGAGGGTGCCACAAAGAAGAGGGAGTCAAACTATTCTCCAAGGCACCTGGGGGCAGGACAAGAAGCAACGGGTGGAAACTAATCAAGGAGAGAAGCAACTTAGAACTAAGGAGAAATTTCCTGACAGTCAGAACAATTAACCTCTGGAACAGCTTGCCTCCAGAAGTTGTGAATGCCCCAACCCTGGAAGTCTTTAAAAAGATGTTAGATAGCCATTTGTCTGAAATGGTATAAGGTTCCTGCCCACGCAGGGGGTTGGACTAGAAGACCTCCAAGGTCCCTTCCAACTCTGCTATTGTATTGTATTGTATTGTATTGTATTGTATTGTATTGTATTGTATTGTATTGTATTGTATTGTATTGTATTGTATTGTATTGTATTGTATTGTATTGTATTGTATTGTATTGTATTGTATTGTATTTTAACAGTGTACATATATACATTTGCAGGCACAAAATACAAACAAAAAATATCATACATTAACTACTATGCTTTTAGGTTCTTGCTCACAATGGGCAGAATTTGAAAAAAATACAGAGATATTTAATAATTGGCTTCTAATCACTAATCACTGATCTTCAAAAAACAAGTTTTCAGATTGTCATGGAGAAAAACTATCTATATGGTCACTAAATGTCAACACCAACTTGATGGCATGTAATCAATCAATCAATTACTGATCTGGGTTCAGCTAAATTTAAGGCGATGGTAAACATGTACTGTCTTCTAAGTCTGAAAAGCTTAACAAGTGACTTGGTCTCCCCACCCACTATCACAAACCTTATGATTTCTACTCCAGCTATGACTGCCAGCCACAGGAGACATTGCCACTCATATTAGAAGATTAATGTGAAGCTGCTTGGAAGGACAGACCCTTGTGACCAACTCAGTATAGATTCTAACAGGTGATTCCATACTAAGCTAGTCCAATCAGTAGCACTAATTCAGTTGCCATAAACCTCATTCCAAGAGGCATTATTCTCTAAAGTAGTAAGGTAGCCACAATTAAGCATTGGAAAAAGAGGTAGAAGAGCCAAAATAGCTTCTCTGCTGCTGGAGATGATTATTCAAGATGGGGTCATGGCCTCATTCTTCAGAATTAATTTGTTGGCAGCATTTCCCATATTTTCCCAGAGAATTCGCAGGCAGGTACAAACTGCATTTTTACAGTCACATTTAAAAGCAAGACTAAATTTCCAAAGCATTGGAAGCAGACAGTATGTTCCTGACCATATGGAAAATTATGTTTAGATATAGACAACATAGATTTAGAAGAATTCTATAATAACACATGAATAAAGTAACCCCTTGCTGAAATGAAGTAATCCCTTAATGCAGGGGTGAAATTCGACCGGATCAGACCGGATCGGCCAAACCAGTAGGGACAATTTGAAATGGTTCCCTGAACCAGTAGAAATCACCCCTGGTTGGCCCTGCCCATGCCTGCCTAGTTAATACTGATCTCTTCTGGCCGCTTGAATCCACCCACCCAATCCAAATGTTTCTCCCTCCCTGCTGCATCCTGTCCCTTTAAGGTAGTCCCCAGGAGGGGGCCGGGGGACCATAAAGGGAGTAGCAGCTCAACTGTGAATGGAGGGAGAAATGTATGGATTCTCTCTGCTGCATTTAACATTGAATTCTGTGACATAGAGTATCCAAACTTTTCTCCCTCCATTCACAGCAGAGCTGCTGCAGCCTGTACCTTTAAGGTACTTTGACCCCTGGGAGGGAGGGGGCCATAAAAGGAGCAGCAGCTCCGCTGTGAATGGAGGGAGAAAAGTTCGGCTTCTTGCTGCCACAGCATTCACTATGAGCCCTTCTTGTGCTCATACAAATATTTTTTCCTAATGGGTTCTGTGGGCATGGCTTGGGGGTGGGGAATGTCCTGTGACTGAGTGGATGTGGGCGTGACATCAAGTTGGCCATGCCCACTCAGTCACAGGACCCACCACCACCAAACCACGCCTACAGAACCGGTAGGGAAAAAATTGAATGTCACCCCTGCCTTAATGGAATTAATGTAGTATTTTCTACCAGGATGTCTGCCTATCCTGGTAGAAGAAAGTGAAAAGGTTCTATCTTATGTAAGATATCAAAAACACAAAGCAAGCCTGTCTCTCCTTATATTATTTTCAATTACAGTATATCACCAGACCAAAAAGTGGGTCTAAATACAAGAAGGACTAGAATGAAAGCTACCTGATTTGGGCTGCAAAAATCAAGATCACCAGGAGATAACATCAGAGAGATACGATTTGCTGTTGATATTTGTTTCAAGACTTTTAAAAATAATTTGTTTAATGCATATTAATATACATATTTGTATTATACATTAATACAAATTTATTTATTTATAAGGTTTATTGGCTGCCCATCTTACCACAGGGTAACTCTGGGTGGCTTACAATTATAAAAAATATGTAAGGTGGGTGGAGGTGGGATCTGTTTTACTCAATCAACCACGTCCACTGTGTTGCTCCCCCATTGGGGCCCCAAGCCCCAATGTGTTGCTCCCCCATTGGGGCCTAGGACAACTTGCTGCAGACAACTCACCAGTCAACTTGCCATGGCCAACTCGCCATGGCCAATTTGTCGTGTGAAAACTCACTGCGGGACAAAAGTTACACTAAAATGGAAGAAATTCTGGAATAGAATAATTAAAGAAAGCATGCCAAAGGAGGAACAAAATGAAATGTGAATGACAAAAATTAAAATAATTAAATCGAATTGCTGAATTGTCCTGTGGAGAGTTGGCTGCAACGAATTGACCATGGCAAGATGGCCATGGCGAGTTGACTGCAGCAAGTTGGCTGTGGCAAGTTGTCTCATTCCAAACTTGCAGAGCCAGGTCTTTAGGCCCTCATGAAAGGATAGGAGGGTTGGGGCCAACTTCACATCGGGGGACAAGATGTTCCAGAGGGCAGGTGCAACAGAAGCGAAGGCGCTTTGCCTGGACCCCACTAGCTGGAATAATTAGGCCAGCAGCATGCCTCCTCTGCCGTCACAGGTGGGATGAGCCAATCCAAGTGGGATGAGATAGTCCCTCAAGTAGCCTGGATCCATGCCATGAAGGACTTTAAAGGAGATTACCAACACTTTGTATTGCACCAGGCAGCCAGTAAAGCTCACGGAGCAGTGCTGTTAAATGGACCATTCTTGAGGCTCCAAGAACTGCCCATGCCACCATACTCTGCACCAGCTGTAGTTTCCAAATACAATACAATATTAATGTATTATTATATTTTTGGAGCCCCTGTTTTATTTTATTTGTGTTATTCCATGGAATTTTTACCAAACAAAGGATTGAATTGGATTGGATTGGATTTATATGCCACCCTTCTCCCAAAGGATTCAGGGCGGTGTACAACATAAGAAACACATAACACAAAAGTTAAGAAAAGATTAAATAAGAATCCAATCTATATAAATAAAAAGTTAACTATGAGTTTGTTCAAAACAGCTAATCTCAGAAAGTACTCCACCAATTGCCACCAAATTTTCACACAACGTTCCTTACAAGTGCAACGCCAATGATACGTAGAGATTGTGTGGATGGCACACCGGTGCCAGGTACACACCACACAAATGTAAAACTGCAGCTCTTCTGTGTGTTTCCCTCACTCGCTCACTCACCCCCCACCTTCTTATTATTTATTTATTTATTTATTTATTTATTTATTTATTATTTATTATTTATTATTTATTATTTATTATTTATTATTTATTATTTATTATTTATTATTTATTATTTATTATTTATTATTTATTATTTATTATTTATTATTTATTATTTATTATTTATTATTTATTATTTATTTATTTATTATTTAATTGGATTTATAAACCACCCTATCTCCCCGAAGGGACTCAGGGCGGTGCACAGGAGACAATAAAACAATATTCAATAAATACAGTACAAAATAATTAAAATGAATTAAAAATACAAGCCTGGGCTAAAATAAATTTAAAACCCTACTAAAAACCATCTTAAAATTATGGCAGGCCGGCCATCTGAAACAAGTGAGTTTTTAGTGTCCGGCGAAAGAGGTGCAGGTCCGTGATTGTACGAAGGTTGGGGGGCAGGTCGTTCCAGAGGGCGGGGCCTGCCACAGAGAAGGCTCTTCCCCTGGGCGCCGCCAGCCGGCATTGCCCAGCCAACGGCACCCTGAGGAGGCCCACCCTGTGGGAGCGGACAGGTTGAAGGGACGTGTGTGGTAGGAGGCGGTCCCGCAAGTAACCAGGTCCCGTGCCATGGAGCGCTTTAAAGATGGTTACTAGCACCTTGAAGTGCACCCGGAAGGCCACAGGGAGCCAGTGCAGCTCGCGCAGGAGAGGTGTTACATGTGAGTATCTAGAAACTCCCAAAATCCCCTGCGTGGCCGCATTCTGGACTAGCTGGAGCCTCCGGGTGCACCTCAAGGGGAGCCCCATGTAGAGAGCATTACAGTAGTCCAGGCGGGAGATGACGAGGGCTTGAGTGACCGTGCGTAGGGCGTCACGATCTAGAAAGGGGCGCAACTGGCGTATCAGGTAAACCTGATAAAAAGCCCCCCTGGCCACAGCTGTCAGATGGTCATCCAAGGACAGCCGGGGATCCAGGAGGACGCCCAATTTGCGGGCCCTCTCCGCGGGGGCTAATGACTCACCCCCGATAGCCAGAGATGGAACCAGCTGGCTATATCGTGGCGCTGGAAACCACAGCCACTCGGTCTTGGACGGGTTGAGTCGAAGCCTGTTCCTCCCCATGCAGACTCGCACGGCTTCCAGGCACCCGGACATCACTTCGACAGCATCGTTGGGGTGGTCAGGGGTAGAGATGTACAGCTGAGTATCATCAGCGTACTGATGGAACTCTACCCCAAAACCACGGATAATCTCACCCAGTGGCTTCATATAGGTGTTGAACAGGAGGGGCGAGAGGACCGACCCCTGAGGCACCCCGCACGTCAGGGGCCTCGACGTTGACCTCTCCCGCCCTGCCAACATGAATTGCGACCTGTCGGAGAGGCAGGAGGAGAACCACCGCAGGACGGTGCCTCCCAACCCCAACCCCTCCAGCCGGTGCAATAGGATACCATGGTCGATGGTATCGAAAGCCGCTGAGAGGTCTAATAGGACCAGGATAGAGGAATGGCCTCTATCCCGAGCCCTCCAGAGATCATCCACCAACGCGACCAATGCCGTCTCTGTGCTGTACCCAGGTCGGAAGCCGGAAACTGTCTAGATAGACAGTTTCCTCCAGGTGCTGGGGGAATTGTCGTGCCACCACACTCTCAACAACCTTCGCCAGAAAGGGAAGGTTGGAGACCAGACGATAATTAGCTAACACCGCTGGGTCCAGGGAAGGCGTCTTGAGGAGGGGCCTCTTTCAAGACGGCCAGTAGAAACCCCTCACTCAAGGAAGCGTTCACTATTTCCTGGAGCCAGCCTCGTGTCACCTCCTGGGAGGCCAGTACAAGCCAGGAGGGACACGGGTCCAATAAACATGTGGTGGCATTCAACCGCCCCAGCAACCTGTCCATGTCATCTGGAGTCACAGGGTCGAACTCTTCCCACAAAACGGTCTCAAGACCTGCCTCCGCCCACCCGCCCGGACTAACCTCATTGGAAGCCAGTTCGTCCCAGATCTGGGCGATTTTATCCTGCAGATAACATCCAAATTCCTCTGCACGACCCTGCAGCGGAGCTTCCCGCGGCCTCTGTTGAAGGAGGGAGCGGGTCACTCTAAACAGGGCGGCAGGGCGGTTATCTGCGGATGCAATAAGAGCGGAGAGATAATTACGTTTCGCCGCTCTTACCGCCACAAGGTAGGTCCGCAAATGAGACCTTACCCGTGTTCGGTCAGATTCGGATCGAGTGGACCTCCTGTCAGCCTCGCTAGTTCCTGCTTAGCTGCCATGGAAACGGGGAGGGTGGGGGGCGTTGGGATGAGTATGTTCTGCTGGTGGACAATGTTGATGGTTGGTGTTATCTCTTGGTTAACGGACCTGCATTCCAGGATGGTGAAGACCTGCCCACCTGATGGTGGAGACGAACGCATATTGGACAATGCAAAGGGGGGGGGGGTTTGAGGATTGGGATGGGCTTAAGCTTAATACTTTCTGTTCGCGCCTAAACTATTCACTCTCAGCTTTACTTGGTCTGTAAGCTATTGTTACTTAGTAAAAGGAGCCTTATTCATTTCAAAACAATGTCTAAGTGTGGTCTTTCCTAAGCCAACGAAGAAGCAGGCCTGACAAGAAGCTGAGAGTCACAAAAACCGCTACCTGATGTCGGACCCTGCACAAGAGGAGCTTCCGTTGGTGGAAGTCCTGCCTGAAACTTCTATGGGAGCAGAAGCATCGCACCCCCCTGTTCAATCTGAAGATACCAGGTCAGTGATGGACTGTTTGGCTGGCCTAGATCTTAATCTGCCAGCCGAAGATTCAGTCAAACCAAAACGTTGGTCCGAAGGGGTAGGAATGACTGGGGTGACCGTCTCCAGGCGGCGTCTTTCCCCAAAGAAGATCATTCCGGAGCTCTTAAGAGAAGAAAGGGAGTTGAAGGAAATGGCCCAGAATTTGCTCCGCCAGGCAGATGAGAAGCGGGAGGCCCTGGATAAGCTCTGGGGGAGGGAGGCGGAACGCAAACAGTTAAAAGAATCACATTCAGCCGCTGCCAGCCAAAGCAGGAGTTCAACACCATCCCCCCCTGCTCGGGCCAGCAGTGAATTGCGGAGAGAGGCCAATCCCTCTTCCCCCCGTCGACTTGCAAAACTTCCTCCCTTGGGTGTGAAATACGACGGGAGTGCCGATAAACTGGCGTTTTTTCTAATTCACGTCGATAATTTCATGCAGTTTTACGCAGCTGATTTGGAGGATGAAATCAAAATCAGAATTGTTTCTATGACTTTAGAAGGTCAAGCTTCTGGGTGGCTGGTTTCACTGCATAATTGCCGATCCCCAGCGCTGCGGGATTTCGATCGCTTTATGAATGCCCTTAGAAGGCGTTTTGAAGACCCCCGTGTTGAGAGGAAAGCTAAAATGAAACTGAAAACCTTACGACAGGGGAGCAATAGTGTCCAGGCATACACGCAGATTTTCCAGGAATTATCGGTGTTTATGACCGGTTATAGTGAACCAGCTTTGATGGACATTTATGTTGAAGGGCTAAATAAGGACATTTATCAAACTTGTGTGAACAGATTTCGCCCCGAAACTTTAAATGAATGGATAGATCTCGCTTCAGATGTTGAGTTGGATCAAGCCCACTTGCAGGATCCAGTCCTTCCTGAGAAAAAACCACAGAAAGACACCCCCAAATCTCACTCCTTTGAGAAGGATGCCCACTTGCAAAAAGGGGGGGGGGAAACAACTCAACCTCGCTCAGGCAGTTGTTATCGCTGTGGAAAGGAGGGGCACTGGGCAGACAAATGCAGATCAAGACAACTTCCACGCCCGCCCCCTTCTTCGGACCGGAAGCATCCAAAGACACCAATCGTGGGCACAAAACCGGCTATGAGTGGGGTGGAGCCTCTTAATCTCTCTACTGACCAGCCCAGCACCACACCTGATGACTGGGAGGCGTCTTCAGACTCTTCTGATGACAATCTGGTGAGTCACCGCTCCGGGCCCCTTTATATAAATTTAAAGCTTTTGGCTCCATCTACTGGTCGTACATGCAATGTGCAGGCCCTCATTGATTCTGGTTGTTCAAAATGTCTCATAAGCCAAGAAACGGTATCTTCTATGGGTTTCCACTTAAAGACCCTAAAAACCCCCATAGCCTTTTGCCAAATGGATGGTTCTGTAGCAGGGGGAACCCCAGCATCTTTTATCACCGAACCAATTCAAGTTTCTATTGGCACTGGTCATACTGAGACCATCAACTTTATTGTAACTGCCATTGCCGAAAATGCTGTAATTTTGGGGGTTAATTGGCTTCGGAAATGGAATCCTCTAATAAACTGGAAGGAAGGGTGGGTACGCATACCTTTATCCCTACCTGAACATACCTCTCTACCATCAGAAGCTAATCGCCCACCCCCCAGTAACCCACCTCTTTTAATCGAATCTGCTGCACCTTTGTTAGACGTTCCGTCACCTGAAGTCATACCAGGCGAGGAGAAAATTCCCAAAGAATATTGGGACCTAAAAGATGTTTTCAGTGAAAGATCTTGTGATTCCCTTCCTCCTCATAGAGCTACTGATTGTTCAATTGATTTCCTCCCTGGAGTTCAATTACCTAAACCTCGTTTATACTCCATGACCCCACGGGAGATGGAGGAATTACGTAAATTCATCGATAAGAACCTTCAAAGGGGTTTCATTGAACCAGCTAGGCCACGTGTGGCTGCGCCAGTTATGTTTAGAGAAAAAAAAGATGGCACTCTGAGATTAGTACAAGACTACTCCTATCTCAACACCATTTGTGAACACAATATCTACCCCCTTCCGCTAATGAAGGACATGCTTGCTCACCTGGCTACCGGAAAAATATTTACTAAACTGGACTTACGTGAGGCTTATTACAGGGTCAGAATTAAAGAGGGGGACGAATGGAAAACCGCTTTTAACTGCCCGCTTGGATGTTTTCAATTTAAAGTTCTACCTTTTGGTCTTCAAGGTGCCCCTTCTGTGTTTATGCAACTGATAAATGAGGTTCTCCACGAGCACCTTTACAAGGGAGTAATTGTCTATATTGATGACATAGTTGTTTACTCACAAACACATGACGAGCATGTTAAACTGGTGCGTTCTGTACTAAACAAACTACGTTCCGCTGAACTTTATGCCAAGCTCTCTAAATGTGAGTTTCACCAGGAAACAATTGACTATTTGGGCTACCGCATCTCTTCAGAAGGGATTGAAATGGATCCTGCTAAGGTCAAAGCGGTGACGGAGTGGGCTCCTCCCCGAACTCGTAAGCAACTACAGAGTTTTTTGGGATTTGCAAACTTTTACCGCCAATTTATTCCGTCATTCGCGAACATTGCTTTACCCATTACAAACCTACTGAAAACAAAAGGAGAAGGTAAACCTCATCCAGGATCCCCACTTAAATGGACCATGGAATGTCAAGCCGCTTTCGAAAAACTTAAACGTTTGTTTGCGGCTGAACCTGTTCTTAAACACCCTGATGTTAATTCCCCGTTTGTAATTCAAGCGGATGCCAGTGATGTCGCTGTGGGGGCGGTCTTACTACAACTCAACCACCAGGGTCAATTGCAACCCTGTGCCTACACATCTCGAAAGCTCACTACTTCAGAACGTGGATGGGCGATTTGGGAAAAAGAAGCTTTTGCTGTCCGTTGGGCTCTCATGACTTGGCGTCATTTTCTTGAGGGTGCTCCCCATCCATTTGAGGTCTGGACGGACCATAAAAATTTGGAGGCTCTTACCTCCTCTCGAAAATTGTCCCCCAGACAACTTCGCTGGGCTCACTACTTCCATCGTTTCAATTTCCATCTTAAGTATATTCCTGGTGGCAAGAATTTCATGGCTGATGCTCTTTCCAGATTGCCTCAATATGATGTTTCTAAACTCACTGTTGTACAACCCATCATGCCACTCATTCTACCTGCTTCTCCTGTATCTACCAGAAGCCATTCTACAGTCCAAACTACCCCACCTGCAGACCTGATTGCTCGCATTAAGGATGAATTACTTACTGATGAATGGTATTCCGCACATTCTGGTGACTGTACTATTAGGGACGATCTTCCCTGGATTGGCTCAAAGATTTATGTACCTGGTACATTACGTCCTTTTGTCTTGCAACGCGCACACGACTCACGTCTGGCTGGCCATTTCGGTTTCGTTAAAACCGTACATCTTGTCAAAAGACAGTTCTGGTGGCCCTCGCTGAAGAAAGATGTTGAATCATATATTGCCAGTTGCCCTGTTTGTGCGGCCTCCAAACGTGCGCCGGGGAAGCCACGTGGACTCCTCCAGTCCGTTGCGACGCCAGAGATGCCTTGGAAAGAAATTTCAATGGACTTTATAGTTGACCTTCCGCCTAGTCAGGGCTATACCGTTATTTGGGTCGTTACCGATCTTTTCTCCAAACAAGTTCATTTTGTCCCCTGTACAAAAATTCCCTCTTCAAAATCTCTGGCCCGTTTGTTCGTTTCTCATATTTATCGTTTTCATGGAGTCCCACAACGCATCATTTCTGATAGGGGCACTCAATTTACATCTCTTTTTTGGAAAGAATTTTTGAGACTGATTGGCTCCGCCCAGAGCCTAAGCTCCGCCTACCACCCTCAAACGAATGGCTCTTGTGAAAGGGTTAATTCCGTTTTGGAACAATACTTGCGTTGTTTTATTAATTTTCAACAGGATGATTGGGCTGATCTCCTGATACATGCCGAGGTGGCATATAATAACTCCGTTCACTCCAGTACGAATATGACCCCCTTTAAAGTCATCTACGGTCAAGACTTTGTGCCCATCCCCGAATTACCTCAAGACTCGCCAACAGTTCCCTCGTTAACCGAATGGTCCTCTAGATTGTCTTCTGTCTGGCCTATTATCCGAAAGACTTTGAACGATGCCCATGATTCGCACAAATTGTATGCTGACAGAAAACGGGCGATCCCCCCACCCTACAAAGTTGGTGATCAAGTTTATGTGTCTACAAAGCATTTGGATAGCCCCCAGAAATGCAGGAAGCTAGGTCCTAAGTTTGTTGGTCCTTTCACAATTACCAAAATCATCAGCTCTGTGTCGGTCCGTTTGGATCTCCCAAAGACATACCGACGCTTGTACCCAGTGTTCCATGTTCACTTGCTGAAACCTGCACGCACCTCGCATCTCCGCAAGCCTTTGCCTGATACCCCTGCACCTACCATGGTGGATGGTCACCAGCACTATGAAGTCCGTGATATTTTGGACTCCAGAATCCGCAGAAATAAGACTCAATTCCTAGTCATGTGGAAAGATTTCCCCCCTTCTCACAACGAATGGGTGGATAAAGAGCATCTCAAAGCTCCTAAACTGGTACGCCAGTTTTATGCCAAGTATCCACACAAACCCTAACCTTTCTCCTCTCCTATCTGTTGTTTTGTCTTTTCTTATTTGTCTTTCAGGTATAGCCTTTCGTCTTTCGCATGATGTCCCGGATTTCCCACTGTTCCTGGAGGAGGTCCGGATGTCAGCCTCGCTAGTTCCTGCTTAGCTGCCATGGAAACGGGGAGGGTGGGGGGCGTTGGGATGAGTATGTTCTGCTGGTGGACAATGTTGATGGTTGGTGTTATCTCTTGGTTAACGGACCTGCATTCCAGGATGGTGAAGACCTGCC
Source organism: Rhabdophis nuchalis (assembly GCA_039707465.1). Classification (NCBI taxonomy): domain Eukaryota; kingdom Metazoa; phylum Chordata; class Lepidosauria; order Squamata; family Natricidae; genus Rhabdophis; species Rhabdophis nuchalis. The sequence goes on from CM077650.1 coordinate 5,083,360, forward strand.
CACCTGATGGTGGAGACGAACGCATATTGGACAATGCAAAGGGGGGGGTTTGAGGATTGGGATGGGCTTAAGCTTAATACTTTCTGTTCGCGCCTAAACTATTCACTCTCAGCTTTACTTGGTCTGTAAGCTATTGTTACTTAGTAAAAGGAGCCTTATTCATTTCAAAACAATGTCTAAGTGTGGTCTTTCCTAAGCCAACGAAGAAGCAGGCCTGACACCTCCAAATGCTCTCTAGGCATCTCTTTCGGCGCTTCATCACCCTCAGCTCCTCGGAAAACCAAAAAGCCAAGGTAGATCGGCGCCGAGTGAGAGGCCGCAAGGGCACGACTCAGTCCAGGGCCCCCGTGGCCGCATTATTCCAGGCGGCCACTAGGTCCTCAGTCGAGTCGCGGGTCAGGGTCTCAGGTATTGGCCCAAGCTCCGTCTGGAACCTCTCTGGGTCCATCAGGCGCCTGGGGCGGAACCATCTTGGGACTTCTGGTTCCGTCTCCCCGCGGTGGGGGAAAGCGGTTGGAAAGTCGAGGTGAAGGAGAGAGTGATTTGACCATGACAGGGGTTCGATGACTAATTCCCCTAATCCAAGATCACTCATCCACTGGCCGGAGACAAAAACTAAGTCCAGCGTGTAGCGGGGAGCCAGGTACACAATCAGCAAGCCCAGCTGCCTCCCATGACCCCACCTCACACATAGGGACTCACAGCCGGCTGTCTGCAGCACAGCGGTCTCCCTCGGCTCAAGACTCTCCTTAATAACAACCGCCACCCCCCCACCCCGACCCTGGGCCCGTGGCTGATGAAATGCCCGATAACCTGGTGGGCACATTTCCATGAGGGGCACTCCCCCCCTCCTGGCCCAACCAGGTCTCCGTGATACCCACCAGGTCCGGCTCCCCCTCCAACACCAAATCATGGATGAGGGGGACTTTGTTGACCATGGACCTGGCGTTACATAACATTAGCCTAGGGCCCCGGTCCTGAGATCCCGGACCACCTGGCTCGCGGGAGGAGCCGTGGGGACCGGAGCGCGCAACCGCCCGCAGATAGCAGGTGCGCCCTCCGGTAACATGATGTGGCCCCCGGCTATCGACATATCTACCCCTCCCATAAACCGTCCTGATGGTATAGCCCTCCGTATAGACCCTTGCCCCCCCCCTCAATGTCGGATCTTCCGTCCTCCCCGTCGGAACCATGGGCCGGCCTGGAGGTGTTACTTGGTGGGTCCTCGCCCACTCCTCTATTTACAATCCCTCCCCCCCCTCCCTGGGAACCCCTAAAAGCCGAATTAAAAAACTACTTTAAAAACCCCTTAGCTTTCGTTTCGGCCACCTCTTCAGCCCCTCCCACCTCGCCGCTGCCAACGCCCTCTGGTTCCTTCCGCCTCTCCCACCTCGCTGCTGCCGACGCCGGTGCCACCACACCCTCCGGATCCTTCCGCCCGCCCCCCCCACCTCGCCGATGCCAGCGCCGCCTCGCCCTCCGGCTCCTTCTGCCCCTTCCACCTCGCTGACGCTGGCGCTACCTCAACCTCCGGCTCCTTCCGACCCTCCCACCTCGCCACTGGCAACGTCCACGCCGCAAACGCCTCGCCCTCCGGCTCCTTCCAGCCCTCCCTCCTTGCCGCTTCCACTGCCTTCTGATCAACATTCCCCCCCGCCTGCCGCTGTAGCCACGCTCTCCCACCCCCCCAAGGTCTACTGTTAACTTAAAGGTATTTATACTGATATAGATATTTCATTAGATAGGTAGGTAATTAGGTACAGGGACACATACAAAGGGAGTAGTTATTTAGGTAGGTAGAGGGATATAGACAGATAGAAATATAGTAGGTAGGTAATTACAGGAATTCAAAGACATAGAGGGAGGAATGCATTAGGTAGGTAGGTATGTAGGTATGTAGGTACAGGTAGGTAGGTAGGTAGGTAGGTAGGTGGAGAGAGAGAGAAAGGGAGAAATACAGTAGGTAGGTAGGCAGGTAGGTAGAGTAAGAGAGGGAGGGGAAACCGAGGCAGAGAAGGAAGGGGGTGGCTGAGAGAGTCTATGAAGGGAAACTTTTTCATTTAACCAAACTTGGCCATAGCAACGCGTGGTGGGTTACAGCTAGTAAGCAATAAACAATTTACACATTAGATTTAAAATAAATTAAATTAGCAATTAAAATTAATAAGTTATTTTTTTAAACAATTTTATTGGGTTTTACAATGTTTTTGGGAAAAGAGGTAAAATAGGGTAAAAAAGTAGACATTTTAATGGCTTCCATGTGGAGGATGGTGGTCACCTCCGATACTTCATAAGAATTCAATATTAAAAAAGAAAATAATTGGCAAAAGATACATATATATCACATTTCAACATGTATACATTCAATCATTTGTTTTTCCTGCCATCCCTTTTCACAGGTTACAGTAATGTTTTCAAAGTCTATTCATTTCTGTGATCTGAGTCTCTTTGCTATTGTTTCTTTTTTCTCTTTCCCGCCAATGGGCAGGGCCATGGCCCCTCCCGTTCCCTCATCTTCGTCTTCCAGGAGTAGGGAATGTTTCTTAAGGAAGGCCTCCGCCTCCTCTAGTTTTAACTCTAACTCTGCCCCCCTCCCAGAAAACCAACATTCCTTCCGGCATTAACCATTTGAACCAGATCCCTTTTTTAAACAATTTTTTGGATAAAAAGGAATACTTCTTTCTTATCTCTCTAATTTTCTTTGGGATTTGCTTCAGAATGGTAATGTCTTTATCTTGATATTTCAGAGCCCCCCCCCCCCCCCGTTGCGCCCTCAGTATCTCATCCCTCGTGGACCTTCTTAAAAACTTAATATGAACTTCTCTTGGTACATTATTTATTCTAGCATATGATTCTATAAACTAGGTCCATATCCCACCAGAGCTGCTCTTTATTTCTTTTAGTATAATTTGCTAGGATTGTACTCATTATATCTTTTAAATCTTCTTGCTCCATCTCTGGCACATTCTGGAACCTAAGGAAAAAAGACATTCTTTCAAACTCAAATTTTGACATATGCCCATTAATTTCTGTATTTTCCTTCCGTATTTCCTTCATCTCTTCTTTAATCTCAACTGTTCCTTCTTCTAACGCCTCAATTTTTTGTTTATTATCCGTTGTGTTTCTTTGTGTCTCCAACAGTTCTATTCTTAAATTTAATATGTCCTTTCGGATTTCCTGCACTTCCTTCATAATGCTCTGAAGCATCTCGCTCGTTGATAGGTCTTGATAATCTTCCCCAGGTGTTTCCTTCTGTAACATTGTAGTAATTCCCTTGTTGTAAGCTTGGGCTGGATCGGGTAGAGGCTGGAGCCGAAAAGGACTTTCCAGATGGAGGCTTTTTTGAAGCCATTGTTGTAAGTTTAAGTTTTTGCAGTAGAAAATGGCGCCAGAGAAGCAAACAGTCAGAAAAGTCCGAGATATCCGGGAGAGGAAGAAGCCAAATCAAAGTTCCATCAAAGTCCAGAATTGATTTTAATGTCCAAACCAAGAGGGAAAAAAAAAGAGAGAGAGGATCCACGTATCAGGAGAGGCACCGAGGGCTTTTTGGGAGAGGCTTCAAATATTAATTTATTGTCCTGCAATCTTAAAACTCTGGAGGAATGCTCCGGTGGTCAGGAGAAAGTTTTCCAGCCGGGAATGAAGAGAAGCCATTTTCCCGCCTCACCGCAGTTAGAGAAGTAACAGTGAAAGTTCTTTTTTGTTGCAAAGAGACCAGGCTGCAATGTTGCAATTTTAACTCCGGGAGTAGAAATTTTTTTTTCTTTAACTGCTATTTTATTCGGTTGGCATTTTAGTCCTCTTTCTCTCTTGTAGAGAGCATTTTCTATTGCCGCCTTTTACGAGCGGGGGTTAAAATTCCCCCCTCTATTCTTCTTTCTTTAAAACGATCGAATGTAAAAACAAAACTCCCAATTCACATTTGCCAATCCATCTTGTCAGGAGACTCGGCGCGATCCTCCGTCCCCGACATTTCCACCGTCTTCTTCATTTTCAGCATTTCCAGCTAATGTTGGCAAGAGGGCTTTCCCCCCTGCTCTCTGCCCTCCGATTCCTGGGGCGAAGCAGGAAAGCGCCCCGCCGACCGCCGTCAGGCCGGGGGCTTCCCGCAGCCGCCCGTACGACAGGGGGTTAACCCAAACCCCCTGTGCCCCCGAGGGGGCCCACCAGAGTAGCAAGCGGCGGACGCGCCCGAAAACGCATCCGTTGCTGTCAGTAGCCGGAAGTCAAGTCAATTAATAAGTTCTTTTGTTCAAGCCAGGCCGACTTGCTGAAAAAGCCAGCTTTTTAGGGCGCGCCGGAAGGATGGGAGGTTGGTAATTATGCAAAGCTCCGGGGGTAGCTCCAGAGGAGCACAATACTGAGGAGAAATAGCCAAGCTTTATTCAATGATCATTGGGTGCCTACTTTGCAAGAAAGAGGGACCCTGAACAATAAAAAGACAGAGATTTTTGTATATTTTGGGATTGAGGGACGAGAAATGTGAAGGAGCTGATTTGTGGGCATATTTTGAGCAAGTGAGATAATTGTTGAAACAAAGGAAAATGTATTTTTCTATTGTAAAGCAAAGCTGCTAAGGATTCCATTGTAAAGAGAATGGGATATTTGTGGTTTGTTACCTCCTGCTTCCTAGATGAACTTATTTTAGGTGAGGAATTTTCACTGCTTTTTTTCTTTTAGGATTAAAAGGCTAGTTTGGCAGCGGAAACATAGCCATGTTTGAGTTACACATTAGCCTCGGGCTGGTCTAGTTTACATATGCAAGTGAGGAGGGGCGGGTGGAAGCAAGGACAGCAGAGGGAAACAGTGAAAGAGTTTGCAACAGGAGAGGTGCGGGGAGCAGAGGTGATATTCAGCAGGTTCTGACCAGTTCTGGAGAACTGGTAGTGGAAATTTTGAGTAGTTCAGAGAACCGGTAAATACTACCTCTGACTGGCCCCGCCCCCATCTATTCTCTGCCTCTTGAGTCCCAGCTGATCAGGAGGGAATGGGGATTTTGTAGTAACCTTACCCTGGAGTGGGGTGGGAATGGAGATTTTACAGTATCCTTCCCCTGCCACGCCCATCAAGCCACGTCACGCCCACCAAGCCACATCCACAGAATCGGTAGTAAAAAATGTTGAATCCCACCACTGGGTGGTAGGCAGAAAGGCAAAACAAAGAAAAAAGGGGAGAGTTTGGAAAAGAGTTTGCAGGTTTGTTTTATTATTTATCAGAGTTATTTTTAGATTGTTTTAGTCTGGGTTGTCTGTGTGCTTTTATGTTTTACCTGTTTTTAGATTTTTTGGGTTCTATATACTCTCCAGAGTGCATTGGAGTTTGGGTAGCTATAACAAATTTGAAAAAAGAAATAATTTTCCATTTTACACGTTTAAGTTAAAAACTTACCATGTGTCTGCGAAGTATTGTTTGACTCTTCATATATTTGAGGCAGAATTCACACATGTAGAGGCGCCCAAGCCGGGCGTATTCCTCTGGGTAGGGAGAATGGTACCAGGTGTCCAGTTCATAGCGGCCGAAAGCAATTGTTTTGATCATGTTACTGCCTTCAGTGATTTGGCCCTGAAGTCGCAGCTTTTCCTAGTTACAGAAATAATGGCTCGTTTATTGAAAAGGATAAAATTATTTAAGCCACTGTAAAATCTTACAATTATGCTAAGAAAATTCATTACAGTTCATATTAAACCCTCAGAAAAGCTGTAGTAAGATACTTCCTAGGTAACTGCTTATTTTACATTGCCATTAGATATACAAACGTCCGGTTTTATCTCTTCCCAAGAACGTTTGAGCAGTCAAACCACCACCACCCCTTTTTTTTAAAGCAGCGAGATACTTATATTGTGTAACTGTCCCCAAAATCCAAAGGGAATTAAGTTTAATGCACTGCAATGCACTTCCCACAGTGGTTTTGGAGGGCTGATACAAAAAAATACCATATGAGCTGAGATTGTGCCCCTGTGGACGAAGGGCTATCAAAACTACAGCTCATATCCTACTATACTGTGTCTTCTATAAGGACTCATGGACCCACTTTATAATAATAATAATAATAATAATAATTTTAATACTTATAAACCGCTCCCTCTCCCCATGGGGACTCGGGGCGGTGCACAGGTAGAATAAAAACAATAAAAAATATACAAACAGTTCTAAAACCAAATTAAACTTAACCTGTGCTAAAATTCCCATAAAACTAACTATGCTAAAAGCTACCCAATAAAAACCCCAAGACAGGGAGACTATCCCAGGCCGGCCAGACAGAAAAAGTGAGTTTTTAATTTAAGACGGAAGGAGCGGAGGTCCGTGGTCGTTCTAATATCGGGGGGAAGGTCGTTCCAGAGGGCCGGGCCCGCCACAGAGCCCTTCCCCTGGGCGTCGCCCGCTGACAAAGTCTAGTGGACGGCACCCGGAGAAGTCCCTCTCTGTGGGAGCGAATCGGCCGTGAGGATGTATGAGGCAGGATCCGATCCCGCAGATAGCTAGGTCCCGAGCCATGGAGCGCTTTAAAGATGATAATTAACACCTTGAAGCGCACCCGGAAGACGACAGGTAGCCAGTGCAGCTCACGCAAGAGCGGTGTTACATGGGTAAACCTGGCGGTTCCCATAATTGCTCGCGCGGCTGCGTTCTGGACTAGCTGAAGTCTCCGGGTGCACCTCAAGGGAAGCCCCATGTAGAGGGAGTTACAATAGTCCAGTCGGGATGTCACGAGCGCATGAGTGACTGTGCGAAGGGCGTCCCGATCCAATAGGGGGCGCAATTGGCGAACCAGGCGAACCTGGTAAAACGCCCTCCTGGCCACGGCTGTCACTTGATCTTCCATGGACAGCCGGGCATCCAGGAGGACACCCAAATTGCGCGCCCCATCCACAGGGGCAAGATGTTCGCCCCCTATGGCCAGCGATGGAGTAAGCTGGTTGAATCGGGCAGCCGGAAACCACAGCCACTCGGTCTTGGTCGGGTTGAGCCTGAGTCCGTTACTTCCCATCCAGATCCGTACGGCTTCCAGGCACTGGCACATCACCGCTACGGCATCGTTGGGGTGGTTTGGGGTAGATATATACAACTGAGTGTCATCAGCGTATAGATGGTACTCTACCCCAAAACCACGGATGATCTCACCCAGCGGCTTCATGTATGTGTTAAACAGGAGGGGCGAGAGGACCGACCCCTGAGGCACCCCACATGTGAGGGGTCTCGCGGTCGACCTCTGCCCCCCGGCCAACACAAATTGCGATCGGCCAGAGAGGTAGGAGGAGAACCACCGCAAAACGGTGCCTCCCACCCCCAACCCCCCCAGCCGATGCAATAGGATACCATGGTCGATGGTATCGAAAGCCGCCGAGAGGTCTAATAGGACCAGGATGGAGGAACAACCCCCATCTCTGGCCCTCCAGAGATCATCAACCAACGCGACCAATGCCGTCTCGGTGCTATGCCCGGGCCGAAAGCCGGACTGGCGCGGATCACCTGATAAAATACCCAGGAAACACTGATCTCTTCTATGTACAAATGCTGTTATCAGATCAGTATGAAGCAGTTTCTTTAAACATAGCCAAATTTTGTTATACTGCATGCAAAATTAGGCAGACTCTCACTGCCCACTGATAATTCACCACTAATTGTAATATATTACAATTACTAGTCTGTTTTTTATTTGTATTTTATTACTAGCTGTACCCGCCACGCGTTGCTGTGACGTTTGGTTAAATGAAAAAGTTTCCCCTCATAGACTCTCTCAGTGACCCCCTTCCTTCTCTGCCTCGGTTTCCCCTCCCTCTCTTACTCTACCTACCTGCCTACCTACCTGCCTACTGTATTTCTCCATCTCTCTCTCTCTCTCTACCTATCTACTGTATTTCTCCCTGTCTCCCTCTACCTACCTACCAACTGAATTTCTCCCTCTCCCTCTCCCTACCTACTGTATTTCCCCCTTTCTCTCTCCCTCTACCTACCTACCTACTGTATTTCCCCCTCTCTCTATCCCTCTACCTACCTACCTACTGTATTTCTCCCTCTCTCTCTCCACCTACCTATCTACTGTATTTCTCCCTCTCTCCCTCCCTCCCTCCCTACTGTATTTCTCCCTCTCCCTCTCTATCCCTCTACCTACCTAACTACCATATTTGTCCCTCTCTCTCCCTCTACCTACCTACCTACCTACCTACTGTATTTCTCCCTCTCTATCCCTTTACCTACCTACCTACTTTATTTCTCCCTCCCCCCCTCTCTACCTACTGTATTTTTCCTCCCTCTCTCTCCCTCTACCTACCTACCTACCTACCTACTGTATTTCGCCTTCTCTCTCTCTCCCCCTACCTACCTACCTACTGCATTCCTCCCTCTATGTCTTTGAATTCCTGTAATTAAGTACCTACTATATTTCGATCTGTCTATATCCCTCTACCTACCTAAATAACTACTCCCTTTGTATGTGTCCCTGTACCTAAGTATTTACCTATCTAATGAAATACCTATATCAGTATAAATACTGTTAGATCGGGCAAGGAAGGACACACTAGGAGTAAAATCAGCTCTTAATTGCAAGGTAGCCAAGTAAAAACACAGCCGGCGGAGCTAACCAATCCTAGCCGACCTTAATAATCCAATCCGCTTGCTCTAATGCCTGCGGACTGGAGTGGAAACCTCTATCGTTAGGATATAACACCCCTCCGTTCCTAGAATGAACAATGCAATTTGCAACATAATCACCGAGATAAGTAGGGCTGCGCTTCGTGCGATTTAAATGGCATAATTCTCCTTATTTATTTATTTATTTATTTATTTATTTATTTATTTATTTATTATTTCGATTTATATACCGCCCTATTTTCCCTGGGGGGACTCAGGGCGGTGCACAGAAAGATAAAAACCCAACAACACATACAAAATATAAAAGACAATTAAATTATTAAATCTGTGCTAAAATTTGGATAATGTAAAAATTAAAACCAATAAATATCAAAATTTAAAATTATACCCTTAGTCTATGTCAGGCCGGCTAGATGAAAGAAATGTGCTTTTAACATCCGACAGAAGAGGCGTAGGTCCGTGATGGTACGGATATCGGGGGGCAGGTCGTTCCAGAGGGCCGGGCCCGCCACAGAGAAGTCCCTTCCCCTGGGAGTCGCCAGCCGGCACCCTGAGGAGGCCCACTCTGTGGGAACGGACAGGTCGAAGGGAGGTATGTGGTAGGAGGCGGTCTCTCAAGTAACCAGGACCCGTGCCATGGAGCGCTTTAAAGATGGTGACTAGCACCTTGAAGCGCACCCGGAAGACCACAGGCAGCCAGTGCAGCTCGCGTAGGAGAGGTGTTACATGGGAGTAACGAGAAACTCCCAGAATCCCCCACGCGGCCGCATTCTGCACTAGCTGGAGTCTCCGGGTGCACCTCAAGGGGAGCCCCATGTAAAGAGCATTACAGTAGTCCAGGCGGGAAATAACGAGGGCTTGAGTGACCATGCGTAGGGCATCCCGATCTAGAAAGGGGCGCAACTGGCGTATCAGGTGAACCTGATAGAAAGCCCCCCTGGCCACGGCCCCTGGCCACGGCCATCACATGGTCGTCCAAGGACAGCCGCGGATCCCAAGTTGCGAGCCCTTTCCGCGGGGGCTAATGACTCGCCCCCGATAGCCAGCGATGGAGTTAACTGGCTATATCGAGATGCCGGAAACCACAGCCACTCGGTCTTAGACAGGTTGAGTCTGAGTTTGTTCCTCTCCATCCAGACCCACACGGCCTCCAGACAGCACTTCCACGGCATCTGGGGTGGCCAGAGGTAGAAATGTACAGTGTCATCAGTGTACTGATGGTATTCTACCCCAAAGCCACAGATGATCTCACCCAGGGGCTTCATATAGATGTTAAACAGGAGGGGTGAGAGGACCGACCCCTGAGGTACCCCGCATACAAGGGGCCTCGAGGTCGATCTCTGCCCTCCTGTCAACACACATTGCGACCAGTCAGAGAGGTAGGAAGAGAACCACTGCAGTACAGTGCCTCCCAATCCCAATCCCTCCAGCCGGTGCAATAGGATACCATGGTCGATGATTGTTGCGCTATGCCCTGCTGCACTGGATCTCCTTCTAGCAGTTCCCCTACGGGGGCTTCCTGCATACTTTCCGTGTGTTCAGCGGGTGTTTCCACACTGCCATTGTTTGACCCTTGTTGTGGCTCCCTAGAGTCTTTGTTGATTATTGGGAACTGTGGGGGGCTAAATCTTGGTGTATTCAGTGGGTTGATTTGCATTGGTGTATTCAGTGGGTCCAGCTGTTCTTCCTCCCCCCTACGTATTCCGACCATTTGGCGTCCCCTTAACTGATCTATGTGTCTTTTCCGTACCCTACCACCCTCTAATGTGACTATATATGAGAGAGGCCCTGTCACCCCTATTACTTCCGCTGGCATCCATAATGTGCCTCCAGCATAGTTACATGCATATACCTTATCACCTATGACCAGGTGCCTCGTTTTACTCGTAGAATCTGGTGGGGTATGTGTGGAATAATTCGGATGCAATCTATCCAATGGGGATCTTAATCTACGGCCCATGAGGAGTTCAGCAGGACTCTTCCCTGTTGTTGCACTGGGCGTAATATGTTGGTACAATAGGTAGTGGTCTACCCTTGTTTGCCAGTCTCCCTCCGTGATCCTAGCTAGTGCTTCCTTAGTGGACCTTACCATCCGTTCTGCCTGACCATTCGCCGCCGGGTGGAACAGTGCCGTAAGAGTGTGTCTAATTCCCAACCCTGCCAGGAATGTCTCAAATGCTAGGGCCGTAAACTGCGGCCCATTGTTGGATACCACTATATCTGGCAGGCCATGTGTTACGAATACTCTCCGGAGGGCTCTAATGACAGTTTCCACTGTGGTTGTTTTCATCAGCACGATCTCCAACCACTTTGAGTAAGCATCGACCACCACCATAAATGTTTGACCCTGGAAGGGGCCTGCAAAATCTATATGTATTCTACTCCATGGGGCTTGAGGGCGTTCCCATTCCCTCACTGGTGCCTCCGGGGGGGCTGGTCTCGACACCTGGCATGGTGTACATGTGGCTACCCACTCTTCTATCTCCTTGTCCATATTCGGCCACCACACATAACTCCTAGCCAGTGCCTTCATACTGACAATCCCTGGGTGACCCTCATGTAATGCGTCCAATACCCTGTTTCACAATTTTCCCGGTATTACGACTCGATCCCCCCATAGCAAACACCCCTGTATCACTGATAATTCATCCCGCTTATTATAAAATACTTTAAAAACTGGATTCCCCACTGTACCCGGCCATCCCCTCCACACCCAGCTCATCACTTGTTTTAATACAGAGTCTTTCGCTGTATCCCGCTCGACCTCATGTGATCAAACTGGGCCGGAGTCCTCGCAATCTATTAGGAGGACTGGAATGTCGGGTATGGGGTCCTGTACAATGTCCAGAAGGGGGCAACGGCTCAGCGCATCCGCATGTCCCAGGATTACCCCTGGGCGGTGGATCAGTTTGTAACTGTACGCCACTAAGAATACAGTCCATCGCATCATGCGTGGTGATAACGATTACGGCGTTGGCTGATCTCCCGTTAGCAGACCCAGGAGAGGTTTATGATCGGTGATTAGTTCAAAGTCTCGGCCGTATAAATACTCATGGAATCATTTTACTCTGGCAACTGCAGCCAGAGCTTCTCGATCTAGTTGGCTGTAATTCCTTTTGGCCGAGGACATAGTTCTGGAATAAAATGCAATTGGAGCCTCCGTCCCATTTGGCATACAATGACTCAGGACGGCTCCGACTCCATAGGGAGAGGCGTCACACGTTAAAACAAGAGGAAGGGTCTGGCTATACTGGACAAGAAGGGATTTTGCTGAAAGCAATTCTTTAACAGCAGAGAATGCGCTGGCTTCCCGCTTTCCCAAGGACCACGTAGCGTTCTTCGCTAGGAGGCGATGGAGCGGTTCAGCAACCGTAGCCTTCTGTTTCAAAAACACGCTATAAAAATTAAGTAGTCCGAGGAATGCTTGCAGCTCTGCCTGGTTTTTTGGTGTTGGGGTGTCCCTAATGGCCTTTACCTTTTTTTCCGTTGGGTGGATTCTCGACCCATCAACCAAATATCCTAAAAATTCGACCCTGGGCACATTGATCTCACATTTCTCTTTTTTCAAACGGAGGCCTGCGTCCTTAATTCTGCCCAGGACTGCACAGTCTCTTAAATAATTGGGGTCTATCCCTGGCAGAAACCAATATATCATCAAAATAGGGGACAACGCCGGGAATCCCCTGCAGCATCCGTTCCATGATGCTTTGGAATAATCCGGGAGAAATACTCACTCTGAACTGTAAAAGCTCCCCTGTGAGTGACGATAGTTTGGGCTTCTGCAGCACCGCCATCTACTGGCAGTTGCTGGTACGCCTGCGTTAAATCTAGCTTTTCAAAAACTTTCCCTGGTCCCAACGAATGCAACAAATATTTAATACAGGCACCGGATATGCGCTTTGCTGCAATGCGCGGTTGAGAGAGCAGCGGTAATCAGCGCATATGCGGAACGACCCGTCCGGTTTAACAGGAGTTACAATCGGTGTTTCCCAACGCGCATGATCTACTGGTTCTAAGATTCCCTGTGCAATCAATTTATTCAGCTCCGCATCGATTTTTGGTTGGAGAGCAAAGGGTACTCTCCTAGGTTTAAGTTGGATAGAGGCAACTTTGGGGTCAAGGTTAAAGGAAATTGGGGTCCCCGTATACTTACCCAAACCAGGGCTGAAGACTTCTTCGAACTCCTTAAAAAGTTTCTCAAAGTCGTCTCTGCCCTCGCTCTCCCAGGTGGCACACACTTCATGTACTCGGGCAATATCGAGGCCCAATACCTCCAACCAATCCAAACCCAAGAGGCTCGGAAGTTTCTCTCTGACGACTATAATTGGCAGCCTAGCCTTGAACCCCTCATACTCTACGGTAAAAAACCCTTCCCCTATAGCTGGAACCAGGTTTCCCTGATAATCCCGGAGTCTCAGGGTTGGTTTTTCTAATTGGTGCTTTTGTAAGCCCGGGACGGCACGGCTAATCGTGTTCCAGGGCATGATAGTAAGGGAGGATCCCGTGTCAACATCCATTTCACATGGCACCCCTTCAATATGAACCGTCAGCTTGCGTTTCCGGTGCTTCCTTGACCGAATCTGTGCTATTGATGTATATATGGCAGGTTCGGGGTTGTCTTCATCGTTGATCTGTTGGACCTGGTGAGCCCTCTGCTCCCCCCTCTGCGTTGATGGCTTCGTTGGTGGCGCCCACTTGACTGCGGGCCAATCCACCGGTTGCCAGGACGTGACAGGTCTTTCTGAGGTTCGGCTGCTTCTGCAGACTCTCACGATATGACCCCTTTCTGCATCTCTGGCAAATCGCCTCTCTAAACCTACACTGCGCTCGGGGATGATCTTCTCCACACGCACCGCATGGAGGAAAACACAATTCAAACCTTCGCACTAGCCGCCCTTCCTCGCTGCGCATGCGGAAGGCTTCAGCGTCTTCCGCATCTTCAGCTGGCTCCACGTCCTCAAAATGGATGCTTTCGCACCGCTTAGCATTTCGTGCCCCACCCGGCTGAAGGATACTCATCGATCTATCTGCTGTTTCCGCAGCTCTAGCTATATCTAGGGCAATTTGTAACGTTAAATTTTGAGGGCTTGTTGTACGGCTGACCAGGTTACTGACTGCAACGGCGTTGGCTCACACAAGTTCTTTGCTGTCGGTAGCACCTCACGGCCGCAGTAGCTCAAGAAAAAATTCTTCTTTCGGGAGATCGTTTCCGGCTTCCAGATGAGACGGACGTGTTTTCTGACACATCCGCCGCTTGGTTCTTTTGGTGAGCGCCTTTGGGGGCAGGGGGGCTCCTGTAGAGAGCCCCCACCCTACGAGTGGCTGTGGGAAGCCCCCACCCAGACGGCGGTCAGGGGGTGGGGGCTGTGCCCATCTCGCTCTAGGAGCTGAAAGACAGAATGCGGGGGGAAGAGTCCTCTCTCTGAAGAAGTGCTGGAAAAACAAAAGTTTGGAGAACGGGCTGAAATGCCGGAGTTGGAGGACCGCACCGAGACTCTGGACAGCTGCGCGGACTGTGAGTTATTGACTTTAATGCACTCAACTCTTTGAAAAGAAGAATAGAGGGGGGAGTTGCTAGAAACCCCCCCCTCGGAATTAAGCAGCATTTTAAAACACCCCCTGGGATCGGGGAGGAGGAGAAAGTGAAACATCCGAACTAACATTAAAGAAAGGGAAATGTATTACCATATTTGGAGTTGCTAAAGAAACTATATCCAAGCCTTGCCACAGTTAAAATGAAACTTTCACTGATTCTTCACTGTCGCCAACGGGGCGGAAAGATGGCGCTTCTTTGTTCCCAGCAATAAACATTCTTTGACTTGAGAACATTCCTTCACTTTTACAAGATCAAAGCCACCCAAGCGACTCTCGGTGTTTCTCCCATTGCGAGCCTTTTTACTCTTTTTTTTTAGATGGATTGGATGATACAATTGTTTCTCTGGATTTTAAACAGTACAAAATTTTGAACTTTGATACAGACTTTTCCTTCTCTCGGACTTCACTGACTGCCTGCCCTTCGACGCCATCTTTTGTCACAAGAACTTAAAACTTTAACAACGGCAGCGAAAAAGCCTCCAATGGGGAAATCACTCTCCGCTCCACCTTCTACAAAGGCCAGCCCATCCCTACAGCAGGCAAAAATTTCTACAGTGCTCCAGAAAGAAACATCAGGAGAGGACACTCCACCAACAATAGAGGAGATGCTGCAAAGCATAATGAAGGAAATAAGAGAGATCCGGAAAGACAATATAAGCACAAAATTGGAATTACTGGAGGCACAAAGAGCTATAACAGAAAATAAACAAAAAATTGATGGGTTGGAGGGAGGGGCAGTTGAGATGAGGGAAGAGATGAAGGAATTTCAGAAAGATATTGCAGCTATTACTGGTCATATGTCAAGAATGGATTTTGAAAAAATGTCTTTTTTTTAAGGTTTCAAAACGTCCCAGAGTCAGACTCTGAGAATTTAAAAGATTTAATGAGCATGATCTTAGCAGAATACACTAAAAAGAATAAAGAACATATTTGGGGGGATATAGACCTGATTTATAGAATCAATTCAGCATATGCCAGAATAAATAATGTACCCAGAGATTCATATTAAATTTGTAAAAAGGTCAACAAGGGATGAGATTCTGAGAGCGCAGAGGGGAGGACCTTTGATATATCAACAAAAAGAGATTGCCATATTGAAACAGATCCCTAAAAAAATTCGAGAAATAAGAAGGAAATATTCCTTCTTATCAAAACAATTATATAAAAAAGGGGTGTGGTTCAAATGGTTAATGCCAGAGGGAATGTTGGTGTTCTGGGAGGGAGGCAGAGCCAGAATTAAAACAGTAGAAGAGGCGGAGGCCTTTCTTAAAAAACACGCCTCAACCCTGGAGGACGAAGATGTGGGAACGGGAGGGGCCATGGCTCCGCCCACCGGCGGTAAGGAAGAAGAAGAAACAATAGCAAAGAGGCTAAGATCACAAAAATGACTTTTTTATTTGTATTGTAACTCCTACATGGATGTTAACACAAACAAATGATTGAATGCATGGAATATATGATATGAAATGTATGTATTTCTTTCCACCTTTTATTGAAATTATTTTGTATGAAGTCTCGGAGGAGGTTACCAACCCTGACATGGAAGCTCTAAAATATTTGTTAAATACCCTACACCCCTTTCCTATTATAAAATTGTAAAATCAATAAAAATTGTTATACAAAAAAAAAAATCTTCTTTCAATGTTCCGGGAGGCCGCCGAGGTCGTGTGCTTCCAGGTAGCACTCAAACTGGATCATATAAAACTCCCAGTCTTCCATCGCTGGGTTAAACGGAGCCAGGGAGATGGGCACGGGGTTCGTCATCCTCCCATGGGTAGGGCACTCGCCCCACCGCTGGCTTCCCACCTCTCACCGGTCACCGGACTTGGCTCCTTTGTTGAGTGCTTCACTCTTCCTAGGTGCCTTCTACCTTTGTCGCCAGTGTTAGATCGGGCAAGGAAGGACACACTAGGAGTAAAATCAGCTCTTTATTGCAAGGTAGCCTATTTAAAGATCCCGCCGGCGCAACTAACCAATCCTAGCTGACCTTAATCATCCAATCCGCTTGCTCTAATGCCTGCGGACTGGAGTGGAAACCTCCATCGTTAGGATATAACAAATACCTTTAAGTTAACAGTAGATCTGGGGGGGTTGGGGCATTGCCAGTGGTGAGGTGGGAGGGCCGGAAGGAGCCGGAGGGCGAGGTAGTGCCAGCGTCAGCGAGGTGGGAGGGGCAGAAGGAGCCCCTCCCACCTCGCTGCTGGGGACTGGGGGGGGGGGGAACGTCCTGTTTTTTGCTCATTTCTGCCCTCCTCAGCCCCCAGGAGCTCTCTGAAAGCCTCCATAATGGTATGAGTGTGGCCATTTTGGTGAAGGGGCAGGGTTTCAGAAGGCAAAAAAATGCTGTATTCAATGTATAAGATGCACCCAGATTTTCAGCCTCTTTTTAGAGGAAAAAAGGTGCGTCTTATACTCCGAAAAATACAGTAGTAGGCTATTATGCCAATGTGCCTAGGCTTCACTGATCATATGCAGTTATTCGGGAAGAGGCAGGCACTTTGTGATTGGTTTCGCCCTTTTTATTATTAACTAGCTGTACCCACCACGCGTTGCTGTGGCCAAGTTTGGTTAAATGAAAAAGATTCCCCTAATAGACTCTCAGCGACCCCCTTCCTTCTCTGTCTCGGTTTCCCCTCCCTCTCTTACTCTACCTACCTGCCTACTATATTTCTCCCTCTCTCTCTATCCCTCTACCTACCTACCTACTTACCTACCTACTGTATTTCTCCCTCTCTCTCTCTCTCCCTACCTACCTACCTACTGTATTTCCCCCTCTCTCAATCCCTCTACCTACCTACCTACTGTAGTTCTCCCTCTCTCTCTGCCTACCTACTTACCTACCTACTGTATTTCTCTCTCTCTCTCTCCACCTACCTACCTACCTACCTACCTACCTACCTACCTACCTACTGTATTTCTCCCTCTCCCTCTCTATCCCTCTACCTACCTACCTACCTACCTACCTACCTACCTACCTACCTACCTACCTACCTACCTACCGTATTTGTTCCTCTCTCTCTCCCTCTACCTACCTACCTACCAACCTAATGCATTCCTCCCTCTATCTATGTCTTTGAATTCCTGTAATTACCTACCTACTATATTTCTATCTGTCTATATCCCTCTACCTACCTAAATAACTACTCCCTTTGTATGTGTCCCTGTACCTAAGTACCTACCTATCTAATGAAATACCTATATCAGTATAAATACCTTTAAGTTAACAGTAGACCTTGGGGGGGGGGGGGAGCGTGGCTGCAGCGGCAGGGGGGGGGAATGTTGATCAGAAGGCAGTGGAAGCAGCAAGGTGGGAGAGGTGGAAGGAGCCAGAGGGCATGGCGGCGCCGGCGTTGGCAGCGGCGAGGTGGAAGGGGCTGAAGAAGGCGGGGGGTGAGTGAGCAAGTGAGGGAAACACACAGAAGAGCTGCAGTTTTACATTTGTGTGGTGTGTACCTGGCACCGGTGTGCCATCCACACAATCTCTACGTATCATTGGTGCTGCACTTGTAAGGAATGTTGTGTGAAAATTTTGTGGCAATTGGTGGAGTACTTTCTGAGATTAGCTGTTTTGAACAAACTCATAGTTAACTTTTTATTTATATAGATTAGATTAGATGTAGGTAGCCTGATGTTATTTATTTTATTTATTTATTTAGGAAAATTTATATTGCCACTTACTCACCCATGGCAACTCAAGGCGGCTTACATGAATATAAAAACATCATCATCTATATAATATTATAATAATAATAATAATAATAATAATAATAATAATAATAATAATAATAATAATATAATAACCTATATAAATAAAAATGTAACTATGAGTTTGTTCAAAACCGCTAATCTGAGAAACTACTGCACCAATCACCACCAAATTTTCACACAACATTCCTTACAAGTGCAGCACCAATGATACGTACAGATTGTGTGGATGGCACACCGGTGCCAGGTACACACCACACAAATGTAAAACTGCAGCTCTTCTGTGTGTTTCCTTCACTCGCTCACTCGCCCCACTCCCACCTGGCCGCTTTTCAGCCCACGTCACTTGCATGAGCGGTGGAGCGGTCTGCGTCATATCCGCGATTGTCGCCTCCTCAGTAGGTAGGTAGGTAGGTAGAGGGATAGAGAGTGAGAGGGAGAAATACAGTAGGTAGGTAGGTAGGTAGGTAGGTAGGTAGGTAGGAAGGAAGGTAGTTAGAGGGATAGAGAGGGAGAGGGAGAAGTACAGTAGGTAGGTAGGTAGGAAGGAAGGTAAGTAGAGGGATAGAGAGAGAGAGGGAGAAATACAGTAGGTAGGTAGGTTTAACCAGACTGGGCCACAGCAACGCGTGGCCTGGATAGCTAGTAAGACATAAAAGAGGAGCAAACGGACGTGAGCCTTTGCAGGAAGCAATTAGTTCATCTAGTCGGTTCACGCTCTGAGAAGTCCTGTTTGATCCTGTGCTCCATTTGGCCTTGCAAAACTAATTGGCAATTAGGTCTCTGGCACCGTTTCAATGGAGATAAAAGGTGGATGCTTATCAACATTACCCTGAAATACTACGGCAACTCGAGCAGACATCTGTCGGACTCTTTACAGACTGTTTGTGAATCATTATGGGCTGTGAATGAACATAATTCACAGCCCTTTAAATAAAAAGAGGGTTTTGGGGACTAAGTTTGTGATTTATATTTTCCCAGGAACCCCAGGTCAGAACAGTGGGAAGCAGGAGGGACATGGCAGCACCAGAGGCCGCAAGGCCGGGCCGGCCCGGCTCGGGCCGAAGGACATCTGGGCCTGGTAGGCCGAAAGACAACAGGCGGAAGCAGGGGCCGTGCTGGGAGCCAGGCCGGGCTGGGCCGGGCCGGGGGCTGAACTGAGAGGCCGGCCGAGGAGTCGTCGCTATGAGGCGCCGCCGGGGCATCGGAGGCAGAGGGGCCGAGGAACAGCTATGCGGAGGCCTCGGAGGGCCGAAGATGGCCAGGCCGAGGCTAAGAGACGCCGCCTGGGATAAGAGGTGGGTAGTGGAGGCCCCAGGCCAGGAAGAACTGGCCTCGGCTAAAACAACTTTCCAGCTGAGGCCCATGAGATGCCTGGTGTTGCGGGACTGGAGGAGGCTGATAACAACTGGGCTAGGCCCTTAGAGGACTAGATTACAGCTGGAAGGCCAGGGCCACCCTCCAGCCCCAGTCTGATATACATGAACAAACTTTTCCACCTCCGATGACTATTTACGAACTGTTTACGAACTTTTAGAGCCGGACTAGACTGTCTCCTGGGTTTACTTGAATTTTATATATTTCTAACACATATTTATTGTATTTTAACACCTTTTATAACATCTGTGGAATTCTGATGCCCTGACTAGCAACTCCTGTGACCTTTTATATTTTATATATATTTACATCTACCATGAAGTACTCTAGGGCAGACCTTACTCTACTGCGGGAGTCCCCCTACTCGCAGGTTTGGCCCTCCGCGTTAACGAGGGCTCACCTTGATGAGGGATTATGTAATCATGAGAGGTGGGCGAAACGCAGTCTCAGGGGGGTTTTAATGAAATTTTTTATTCGGATTTTAGGGGGTCAGAGGGAGGGGGGTGGGATTAGTAAGACTGAGGGCGGGACTAAAACCAAGCTGGTGGGTGGAATTAAAAAGGAAGCGGGTGGGTCTGTTAAGGGGAGGGGGACAAGGGACGTTCCGGAAGAGGGTCATTCCATCCAAACGGTCGTGGGGAGGGGCAGGTGCGATGGTAGACAAAGATCTCATCACCAGTTGGGAGAGCGTGGCCGATGGGTTCAAATGGCCACATGCCCCAACCCCCGCAGTCTAGGTGGTCAGGGTTTACAGAGCCAGGGCCTTAGACTGATGCTATGCAACGCCAGGTCCGTGGTCAACAAAGCCCCC
This sequence comes from Rhabdophis nuchalis, assembly GCA_039707465.1. Taxonomy (NCBI): domain Eukaryota; kingdom Metazoa; phylum Chordata; class Lepidosauria; order Squamata; family Natricidae; genus Rhabdophis; species Rhabdophis nuchalis. Next base: position 5,103,440 of record CM077650.1, read on the forward strand.
CTCATTAACGACCTTGTGTCGGAGGGGCAGCCGGACCTGGCGGGAATTACGGAGACCTGGCTGGGCCACGAGGGAGGACTTCCTCTCGTGGAAATGTGCCCGCCAGGTTACCATGCGTTCCATCAGTCCTAGGCAGAGGTGGGGGGGGGGGTGGCGGTCATAGTCAGGGAAGGTCTTGAGCCGAGAGAGACCACTGTGCTGCAGATACCCGGTTGTGAGTCCCTCTGCGTGAAATGGGGCCTAGGGAGGCAGCTGGCCTTGCTGATTGTGTACCTGGCTCCCTGCTACGTATCAGCAGCCCTGCCCGAGCTCCTCGAGGTGATCGCCGAGATGGCGGTTGAGACCCCCAGACTGTTAGTCATGGGGGACTTTAACCTGCCATCGGTAAGCGAGACATCCGAGGCAGCTCGGGAGTTCATGGCCTCCATGACGGCCATGGACCTGACCAAAGTAATTCAGGGCCCCACGCACGAGAGAGGACACACACTGGATCTCATTTTTCTCTCTGGCCAGTGGATGAGTGATCTTGGAGTAGGGGATCTAGCCATCGTACCCCTGTCATGGTCAGATCACTCACTTCTCCGGCTCGACTTTCCCACGGCTACACCCCACCGCGGGGAGGCGGAACCGGAATTTCCTAGTTGGTTCCGCCCCAGGCGCCTGATGGAACCTGAAAGGTTCCAGACGGAGCTTGAGCCATTACCTGAGACCCTGACCCGCGCCCGGATGGAGGACCTGGCGGCTGCATGGAATAGTGCGGCCACCGGGGCCTTGGACCGGGTCACGCCTTTGCGGCCTCTCTTGCGGCAGCGAACCACCCAGGCTCCTTGGTTTTCCGAGGAGTTGAGGGTGATGAAGCGCTGCAAGAGACACCTAGAGAGGAGATGGAGATCCACACGCTCTGAATCGGACCGGACACAGGTAAGAGCCCATTTGAGGACCTACCTTGTGGCGTTAAGAGTGGCCAAACGTCAGTATTGTGCCACTCTTATCGCGTCCGCAGATAACCGCCCTGCCGCCCTGTTTGGGGTGACCCGCTCCCTCCTTCAACAGAGGCCGCGGGAAGTCCCATTACAGGGCAGAGCAGAGGAATTTGGGGAGTATCTGCAGGACAAAATCGCTCAGATTTGGAGCGAGTTGGTCTCCACCGAAAGTGGTCTGGAGGGGATGTCAGAGGCGGGTCTTGAGATACCATTCTGGGAGGAGTTTGACTCTGTTACTTCCGAGGATATGGACAGGTTGCATGGGCGACTGAGAGCTACCACATGTTTATTGGACCCGTGTCCCTCCTGGCTTGTACTGGCATCCTGGGAGGTTTCACGAGGCTGGCTCCAGGAAATAGTGAACGCTTCTTTGAGTGAGGGGTTCTTGCCAACCGTCTTGAAAGAGGCGGTGGTGAGGCCTCTCCTCAAGAAGCCTTCCCTGGACCCAGCATTGTTAGTAAATTATCGTCCGGTCTCCAACCTTCACTTTTTGGCGAAGGTTGTAGAGAGTGTGGTGGCACAACAGTTCCCATGTCACCTGGAGGAAATTGATTATCTGGACCCGCGCCAGTCCGGCTTCCGGCCCGGTCACAGCACGGAGACGGCATTGGTCGCGTTGGTGGATGATCTCTGGAGGGCCAGAGATGGGGGTTGTTCCTCCATCCTGGTCCTATTAGACCTCTCGGCGGCTTTTGATACCATCGACCATGGTATCCTATTGCATTGGATCGGGACGCCCTTCGCACAGTCACTCATGCCCTCGTGACATCCCGACTGGACTATTGTAACTCTCTCTACATGGGGCTCCCCTTGAGGTGCACCCGGAGGCTTCAGTTAGTTCAGAATGCGGCCGCGCGAGCAATTATGGGCACCTCTAGGTTTGCCCACGTAACACCGCTCTTGCGCGAGCTGCACTGGCTTACCTGTCGTCTTCCGGGTGCGCTTCAAGGTGTTAGTTATCATCTTCAAAGCGCTCCATGGCTCGGGACCTAGCTATCTGCGAGATCGGATCCTGCCCCACACATCCTCACGACCGATTCGCTCCCACAGAGAGGGGCTTCTCCGGGTGCCGTCCACTAGACTTTGTCAGCGGGCGACGCCCAGGGGAAGGGCGCTCTCTGTGGCGGGCCCGGCCCTCTGGAACGACCTTCCCCCTGATATTAGAACGACCACCGACCTCCGCTCCTTCCGTGTAAAATTGAAGACCCATCTCTTTCGACTGGCCGGCCTTGAATAGTTCTCTCTGTCTTTTAATTATAAATTTTAAATGGGTTTTTAATTTATATTTTTAGCACGGGTAGATTTATTTAATTCTATTTTAAGAAATATTTGTATTATTGTATATTGTTTTTAATTATGCCTGTGCACCGCCCCGGGTCCCTGTGGGGAGAGGGTGCGGTTAATAAATCCCAACTTATTATTATTATTATTATTGACTGGAGGGGTTGGGGGTGAGGGGCACCGTTCTACGGTGGTTCTCCTCCTACCTCTCCGGTCGATCGCAATTTGTATTGGCAGGGGGGCAGAGGTCGACCTCAAGTCCTCTCACTTGTGGGGTTCCTCATGGGTCGGTCCTCTCGCCCCTCCTGTTCAATACATATATGAAGTCGCTGGGCGAGATCATCCGTGGTTTTGGGGTAGATTACCATCTGTACGCTGACGATACTCAGTTGTACATCTCTACCCCAAACCACCCCAACGATGCCGTCGAAGTGATGTCCCGGTGTCTGGAAGCCATACGGGTCTGGATGGGAAGGAACAGACTCAAGCTCAACCCGTCCAAGACTGAGTGGCTGTGGTTATCGGCGCCCCGGTTCAACCAGTTGACTCCATCACTGGCCATAGGGGGCGAACATCTGGCCCCCGTGGATCGGGCACGCAACTTGGGCATCCTCCTAGATGCCCGGCTGTCAATGGAGGACCATGTGACAGCCGTGGCCAGGGGGGCATTCTACCAGGTTCGCCTGGTGCGCCAGTTGCATCCCCTATTGGACCGGGACACCCTTCGCACAGTCACTCATGCGCTTGTGACGTCCCGTCTAGACTACTGTAATGCTCTCTACATGGGGCTCCCCTTGAGATGCACCCGAAGGCTGCAGCTGGTCCAAAATGCGACCGCGTGGGCAGTTTTGGGAGTTACCAGATACTCCCACATAACACCGCTCCTGCGCAGGCTGCACTGGCTGCCTGTGGCCTTTCGGGTGAGTTTCAAGGTGTTGGTCATCATCTTTAAAGCGCTCCATTGCACAGGACCTAGCTATTTGCGGGATCGTATCCTGCCCCATACATCCCTTCGGCCGATTCGCTCCCACAGAGAGGGACTTCTCCGGGTGCCGTCCACTAGGCAATGCCAGCGGGCGACGCCCAGGGGAAGGGCCTTCTCTGTGATGGGCCCGACCCTTTGGAACGACCTACCCCGATATCAGAACTACCACAGACCTCCGCTCCTTCCGCCAGAAACTTAAAACTCACCTGTTTCATCAAGCCGGCTTGGCCTAACCTATGCTTCTCTCCCCAGTCTGCAATTTAAATTATTTTATTCGGTTTTATGGGTTGTTTTAATTTTTATAAATTTGTGCAGGGTTATTTAATTTGAATTTAACTTTGTATGTATTATCATGTTCTTAGTAGTTTTTAATTTTACCTGTACACCGCCCCGAGTCCCTTCGGGGAGAGGGGGCGGTCTAGAAATCCAATAAAATAAATAATAATAAATAAATGGGTCTAAAACACAGGTGTTTGCACGCATACTCCCTAGGATCCTGCCCACTTCCTCAGGCATAACAGGGTCAAACCATTTCCAGATAAGAGGGCAAAAACCTGCCTCAGGGGCCTCCACTGGACCAGCAACCAAGCCAGCATCTAACTGGGAACTAAGTCCAGCGATTTTGTCTTCCAGAAAATGCGCAAATTCCTCAGCGCGCCCCTTCAGGTAGACCTCAGTCTCCTCCTTCTCCAAGAAGCAGCTCACCTTAAAGAGAGCCACTGAGCAATTATCTGCAGATGCAATTAGTGTGAAGTATTTACACGTCACCGCCCGAATTGCAACAAGGTAGGCCTTAATAGCAGCTCATACCCATGTTTGATCAAGTTCATCCCTTGTCTTCCACCAGCGACACTCTAGACGTCTCTTCATCCGTTTCATCCCTCTCAGTTCCTCTGTATACCACAGAGGGCAGAGAGGTCTATTGGTGAGGAGAGGTTGCATGGGCACAATCCTATCCAGAGCCTCAATCACCTTCCTGTTCCAAACAGTGACTAAGAACTCAGCTGGACTGTACAGCAGATCTGCAGTTATAACCCCCAGTTCCTTCTGGAACCCATCTGGGTCCAGTAGTTGACGGGGCAAATCAATCTAACAGGTCCTGCCTCCCTGCAGGGGGGAACATCTCTTGAGAAACTCATTACCACCAGACTGATCTGACCATGACAGGGGGACCAAAGGCAAGTCCACCAATTCCAGGTCACATAGGCACTGCTCTGACAAGAACACCAAATCGGGTGAGTGACCACTATTCCTAGTTGGGCCCTGGATGACCTGGGACAGGCTCGTGGAAGTCATGGTTTCCATGAAATCTCAGGCTACCTCCAACCCCACCCACAGTGATGGCAGGTTGAAGTCCCCCAGCAGTATAAACCTGGGGAACTCCACCGCCAGACCTGTGGTGAGGTTCAGCAGCCCGAGTAGGGAAGCTGCCATGCAGCAGGGAGGCTGGTACAGCAACAGCAATCCCACCTGATCCCTTGAGCCCAACCTAAGAAAAAGGGTCTCACAGCTCGGCACTTGTGGAGCAGTGCCCCTGTAGGCTACTAGAGATTCTCTGATAACAACAGCCACACCCCCTACCCGGCCCTGAGGTCTAGACTGGTGCCATGCTCAATAACCTACTGGGGACATTTCTAAGAGGGGAACACCTCCCTCTAGACGCAGCCAGGTCTGTTATACAAGCCAGATCAGCCTTCTCTTCAAGAATCAAATCAGCAATAAGGCTAGCCTTTTTGCAGGCTGATCTGACATTTAAAAGCAGCAGCCTAAGACCAGGGCCACCACAGATCTGCAGACCAGGTAAAGGAGAGGAGTACAAGGGGGCAGAACACAAGACCGGTACTAAACACTGAAGTCGCATTCACCGTAACTGCCCCCTCTTGCCTCCCGTATCTCCCATTACCCAACACCACTGAAATAGACCGCCCTCCTCTGCCTTCCCTGCAAACCATTCCATCCCCTATCTCTAACACTCTTCCTTAAAAAAGGGGAAACTCCTCCAACTGACAAACCGTCAGGGGGAAGGTGAGCTCTACAAGCACTATAGCACTTGCTCTCGGCACCCTCAAACTCACACCACCCCTTCCTCACTACCACAGAGGGGTCACATCAGGGGTGAAATTCAGCAAGTTCTTACAGGTTCTGGAGAACCGGTAGCAGAAATTTTGAGTAGTTCAGAGAACAGGCAAATACCACCTTGGCTAGCCCCAGAGTGGGATGGGAATGGAGATTTTGCAATATCCTTCCCCCAGGAGTGGGGAGGGAATGGAGATTTTGCAGTATCCTTCCCCTGCCATGCCCACCAAGCCACGCCCACAGAACCGGTAGTAACCAAATTTAAATTTCACCACTGGGTCACATTCAGCACCCCCTTATCCCCCAGCACACTCACAATACATTCACTCCATGCACAAACAGCATGCGGGAGAGGGCGTCAGCTAGAAAGTTCCTCTGCCCTGGAATGTGCTTTAGTACGAAGTCGAAACGGTTGAAATATTGAGCCCATCGGACTTGTTTGGGTGATAGTTTCCGTGGGGTCCTGAGAGGTTCCAGATTTTTTTTTTTGTAAAAAATTTTTATTGGTTTTTAAAATATACATAGGAAAGGGGATAAGGTATATAAAATTTTTTGGTAGCTCCCATGTCGGTGTTGGTAGCCCTCCCAAACCTCACAACTTTACAATTTTAAAAATAAAGGACAAATATAAACAGAGTTGTTACATTGTGTACCATGGGTTCAATCATCTCTTTCTTTGCCATTTTCTATTATATCAACAATTACAATGACATTTCAAATAAAATCATTTTTGTGATCTGAGCCTTTTCGCTATTGTTTCTTCCTCCCTGTCACCAGGTGGAGCCGTAGCTCCTTTCGTTCCCATACCATGTGTAATATTGTCCTTTTCCCCGCCCCCATTATCTCTGTCCTCTAAGAGGGAAGAATGTTTTTGAAGAACGGCATCTGCCTCATTTAATGTTTTAACTCTTATTCTACCCCATTCCCAGAAGATCAGCATCCTCTCTGGCAATAACCATTTAAACCAAATTCCTTTATTATATAATTTCTTCGACAGGAAGGAATATTTCCTTCTTGTTTCTCTGATTTTTTTCGGAATTTGTTTCAATATGGTTATTTCTTTGTCTTGATATTTTAAAGGTTCACCCCTTTGGGCCGCCAGTATCTCATCCCTTGTGGATCTTCTGAGAAATTTAACATGAACCTCTCTTGGGACATGGTGCGTTCTAGCATAAGTTGAATTAATTCTATAAACCAGGTCCATATCCCACCAGAGTTGTTCTTTATCTCTTTTAAGGTATTCAGAGCTTCCAGATTTTTGTGGTCGGTCCAGACTTCAAACGGTTTCTGGCTCCCTTCTAACAGGTGTCTCCAGGTTAGCAGTGCCCATCTCACTGCAAAAGCCTCCTTTTCCCATGCGGCCCATCGTCTCTCCGTGTCTGTGAGCTTGTGGGAGGTATAGGCGCAGGGTTGTAAATTTCCTTGGTTGTTTCTTTGGAGTAGCACTGCTCCTACTGCCATGTCGCTGGCGTCTGCCTGGATCACGAAAGGTTGCTCGGGGTCAGGATGCTTCAGTACCGGCTCCTTTGCAAACATTTCTTTCAGTGTTTCGAATGCCTCTTGGCAGGTTAGGCTCCACTGTAGGGGTTGTCCCAGACGAGGTTTCGTTCCTGGGCTCCCTGTCTTCAGGAGGTCTGTGAGGGGTTTGGCAATCTTCGCAAAGGAGGGGATGAATTGCCTGTAGAAGTTTGCGAACCCTAGGAAGCTTTGTAACTGCGGGTGCGAGGGGGTTGCCAGCTTAGGACGGCTTGCACTTTGGCTGGGTCCATCTCTATTCCTTCATTTGACACTCGGTAGCCTAGGTAGTCTAGTCGCTCACGGTAAAATTCACATTTTGATAGTTTGACATACAGGTTGGCTGCCAGGAGTTTTTCCAGTACTTGGCGGACCAGGGGTATGTGGTCATCGATGGTCTCAGTGTAAATAAGGATGTCATCTAGGTAGACAAGGACCCCGTTGTAGAGGTGCTCATGCAGCACTTCGTTTATTAACTGCATGAATACTGCTGGGGCTCCCTGTAGTCCAAAAGGCATCACTTTGAATTGGAAGCTCCCTAAAGGGCAGTTGAACGCTGTTTTCCACTCATCTCCTTCCCTGATCCGTATTCGGTAATATGCCTCTCTGAGGTCTAATTTGGTGAAGACTTTTCCCTTGGCCAAGTGAGATAGCATATCTTTCATGATGGGGAGCGGGTATAGGTTGTGTACGCACACGGCATTTATCCCTCGAAAATCCACAACTAGACGCATAGTTCAACCTTTTTTCTCTTTGAAGAGGACTGGCGCCACAACCCGTGGTTTGGCTGGCTTGATGAATCCTCTTGCTAGGTTTTTGTCTATGTATTTGTGCATTTCTTGCATTTCTCGAGGCGTCATGGCATACAGCTTGGGTTTGGGTAGTTTTGCCCCAGGGATTTATTTCAATGGCACAATCTGTCTCACGGTGGAGGGGCAGAATGTCACATTCTGTCTCATTGAACACTTCTGCGAGGTCCTGGTATTCCATTGGAATCAGTTCAGCCTCTGGGGTTTTCAGATGTGGTTGCCAGTTGTTCTCGTGGGCTCTCTTGGGGGGTTTCCAATGTGGGTGGCATTTCTGCTTGCTCGTGAGGGAGAGGTTGAGGGCCCGGTGATATCCTAAGCCTGCGGGTACCCCCTTGCCACCAGATGGTCGGTCCCCACTTGTCTAGCCAGGAAAGTCCCAGTATGACTGTGTCTGTCATCTTGGGGGCTATTAGGAATTGAATTACTTCCCAGTGATCCGCCAATTCTAGTCTCACTGGTTCAGTTAGGTGGGTGACATAGGCTCCTCCCATTAGGGACCCGTCGACCTGTTCGAACCGGATTGGGTGGGCCAGTCTTTTTGCTCTGATCCCCAGTTTCAGGACTGTGGTTAGGTTAATCAAGCATCTTGTGCAGCCTGAGTCTACTAGCCCTTGAAAATCCCCCTGGTTTCCTGTTTTTGGGGCTGTGAGGCGTATTCAAAAAAGGAAAGGGAGAATTGATTCACTCACCATTGGGTCATTTTCTCCCTCATCTTCGCTGTCATATAATTCGGGTGACTGGTTGTTGTTGCTTGAGATTCCACCACTTTTGCTTGAGGAGGAAGGGACCTCTGCAGCTTGGAGGGTTTTCCTGGACGTGTTGGTGGTTCGTTTAGGGCCTTGTTTTGGCCCCTGGTTGCTTTCTCATGTCGTTGGTGCGCAGCCCGTTGTTGACTCTCGTTGCTACTCGGAACCACTCAGAGAGTTGATTTGGGATGTCGCAGTATGCAGTTACCTGGGCAATCTGCTGGTCCAGACTTGTTCTGAAAAAATACACTAACAGATGCTCTGGTAAAGGGGGTAGCCTTCCAATGACTCTTCTAAATTTGCGGATGTGCTCTTTAATGGGGCGGCCCCTTTGCTTTAGGTCGCTGAGCTCATCTTCCGCATACAGGTCCTCCTCCACCCCCTCAAATCTGGCCTCTAGCAGTCGTAGGAAATCCTCTACATCTTGCAGTTGGGGGGCTCTCCTCTTGTGAAGGGCTGCTAGCCATTCCCTTACTTCTCCCTCCAGTCCCTCTGCAATAGCATTCACTATGGCTCTGGGGGATGAGTAGAGGTGTCCATAGCATTCCAGGTGGGCCTCAGCTGAGTCAAGGAATAGGGCTAACTGGTCTGAGTCCCCATCAAATTTCCCTCTGAACTGGGGCGGTTCAACCAGCAGTGCCCTTCCCTCCTCCTGTCGGCCTCTGTATGCTTGTGCCTGAAAGAGCTGGCCGTCTTCCTCTCCTCTAGCTTCGAGGGAGGGAGGGGGTTCCTGCTCTGGACTGCTTGCCTGTTGTGTGGGACGGGCCTTGGTTTCAGTCTCAGACTCCTCCTTTTGTTGGGTGGAGGGGGGTTGCTGTGCTCCCGTCTGCATCTCCTCCCCTCAACAGGATCAGATCTCTCTCCCCTCTCTGTTTGGCAGCATGAAGGATCCTCATCAGCCAGGGAGCAGGGGCAGGGGCAGCAGGGGGGCAGCAGCGGTGGGTCAGCAGTGGCGCCGGGGGGGGGCAGTGGTGGGGGGGCAGCAGCGGCAGCGGTGGCGGGGTGAGTGGTGGGGGGCAGCAGCGGCGGCAGAGGAGAGGCTGCTGAGGCGACTGTCAGAGATATGGCCCAGACCGCGCGTGCAAGTGACGTGAGCTAAAATGCGGCCGGGTGGGAGGTGCCACGAAGGGGAGGGGGGCGAGTGAGCAAGTAAGAAGAGCTGCAGTTGTACATTGTACGCGAGCTGCACTGGCTGCCTGTCGTCTTCCGGGTGCGCTTCAAGGTGTTAGTCATCATCTTTAAAGCGCTCCATGGCTCGGGACCTAGCTATCTGCGGGATCGGATCCTGCCTCATACATCCTCACGGCCGATTCGCTCCCACAGAGAGGGACTTCTCCGGGTGCCGTCCACTAGACTTTGTCAGCGGGCGGCGCCCAGGGGAAGGGCTCTCTCTGTGGCGGGCCCAGCCCTCTGGAACGACCTTCCCCCCGACATTAGAACGACCACGGACCTCCGCTCCTTCCGTCTAAAATTAAAAACACACCTTTTCTGCCTGGCCGGCCTAGGGTAGTCTCTCTTTCTATGGGGTTTTATTATACTTAATTTATTGGGAATTTTAGTTTAGTTTAGTTTTAGTTTAATGGGGAATTTTTAGCACAGGAATAAGGTTTAATTTGTTTTTAAATATGTTTGTATACTTGTTGTTTTTATTCTGCCTGTGCACCGCTCCGAGTCCCTATGGGGAGAGGGAGCGGTCTACAAATTAAATTATTATTATTATTTGTGTGCCATATCCACACAAGTGCCATATCCACACAATCTGTACGTATCATTGGTGCTGCACTTGTAAGGAACGTTGTGTGAAAATTTGGTGGCGATTGGTGCAGTAGTGTCTGAGATTAGCGGTTTTGAACAAACTCATAGTTAACTTTTTATTTATATAGAATACTAATAATAATACACATATTTATATTAAATTATAGTCTTCAATCTTTTGCTTATTCAACATTTCTGTTATTTTTAAAGCCATCACACTTTTATTCAAACATATTCAAAATTTTCATCACTGAAAGCCTAGATTCTCTTAATTCACCTGAAAAATATATATTACATTATTCTTCCTTTCTCTAACTTCCAGCCCTATTTTAACTTATCTCACTATTATTTTTAAGAAATACTTCGCTTGTTTTATCCATCATCTCTCACCCACTTTAAGGCTTTAATTTTCTGTTTCTTAGCTTGTCTCCCACATTCCTGTGTTGGGTCTTCTCTATCTGCTTGCACTGCTTGGCCAATCCTCTTAAACCTTTCTCCCTTCTCTACCTTGCCCCTATTTCTCTCCCAAAAGAGAAATTTTGTATTTCCAGTTTCTGTTTAACTTCCCTTAAAATACTCTCCCCTTGGTTTATTTCATCAATCATTCTTATTTTTATTTTTATCTCCTTTTTTTCTTGTCTTCTTGCTTGTTGTTTTGCATGTTCTGCTTTCCCAGCTGCTCTTTCAGTTGACTCCTCCTCTTCCTGAGCATCCTGGTTTCTCCTTCTCTTTTGTGTTAGTTTCCGGCTTTTCACCTATGCTATGCATTTTATTCATAATCTCCTCACATCCTCTTGTCAAGGTGTCTTTAATACCTTGGATTAACGATGCAATTTTTCCCCACGTTCCACTCATTTTTATTTTTTAATTTATTTACTAGCTGTACCCGCCACACGTTGCTGTGGCCAAGTTTGGTTAAATGAAAAAGTTTCTCCTCATAGACCCTCTCAGCGACCCCCTTTCTTCTCTGCCTTGGTTTCCCCTCCCTCTCTCTCCCTTACTCTACCTACCTACTGTATTTCTCCCCCCCTCTCTCTCTATCCCTCTACCTCCCTACCTCCCTACTGTATTTCTCCCTCTTCCTCTATCCCTTTATCTACTTACCTCCTGTATTTCCCCCCCCCTCTATCCCTCTACCTACCTACCTACTGTATTTCTCCCTCTCCCTCTTTACCTACCTACCTACTGTATTTCTCCCTCTATCCCTCTACCTACCTACCTACTTACCTACCTACCTACCTAGAGAGAGAAAAGAGAGAGGCCGCTGACTTGGCAGCGGCCTTGGGGGGGGGGGGGGAATTTGTCAGAGGGGGGGCTGCGGCGGGGGAGGAGGAGAGGCCGCTGACTCGGCAGCTGCCTTGTGGTGGTGGGAGTTGACGGAGGGGGGCCGCAGCAGAGGAAAGAGAGGCTGCTGAGGAGGCAACCGTCGCGGATATGACGCAGACTGCTCCACCGCTCATGCAAGTGACTTGAGCTGAAAGGTGGATTGGGTCATCTGCCGCGCGAATAACATCATATCGCACGGCAACAACCCGGCTCAGGCCGCACTGGGTTTTTGTGCGGCCTGAAGTGGCAACGGAGGATGTCCATGACGATCAAGACGTCCAAGATGGCGGCAGGGGAGGCCTGGCCGAGTCGGGCCAGACAGGGCCGAGGACTACGACATCTGGCCACGCGGCAGATTCAATCAAGCCGCGGGGCTTACACTCGGCCCTGGGCCCGAGAGAGGTCCTAGAAGACGGGGAGGTCTGCGCCGACGGAGGGCAGGGTCGGAGGAGCGAGTGCGGCGTGACCAGGTCGGGCCGAAGGAAACATCTAAGGGCTGAGTAATCTACCAACTGACTGCATGGCATACCAACTGATCATGCGGTCTATACCTGGATTAACCGCAGAAAGAGATGGGGGTTGGTTTGGGGCAAGGAGCCATGGAAACCTGTGCGATGATACCATCGAGGTGCACGGCTAAGTGGCACCCTCCCCCCCCCCCCACTTTGGACAGAGAGAGACTGGCTTGCCCAACAAGCCAACCAGGCCTGGCCAAGGGGAGGTGAAGAGGCCTGACCTGATGGTGAACCATCTGTTGGGACTATTTATCGCCAAGACATTTCCAACTATTTATTACCTATTTATTGCTGCTCCTCCACTCTACCCCCCCCTTCCCCCTCCCCTTCTCCTGAGAGATTTCCTGTCATTTGAAATTTTAACCTTTTAACTCACAGCATGCTGTTATGCTATTCTCTTATGTTTCAGTATGTCCCATTTTATCTACCCTATTTTATCTATGTACTCAAGGTCTGATCTCCTCTCCCTGCGAGAGTCCCCCCTCGCGCAGGTCTGCCCTTTAAATCTGACAAGGGCCCACCTCGAGGATGGATATATTAATCAAGAGGTGGGCGCATCGCAAATTGAGGGGGTTTTTAGCAAAAATTTTAATTAAGATTTTAGGGGGCCCCAGGGTGGTGGGAGGGCGGTTTTTAGAGGGTCTTAGGAAGGAGGGAGGGATTAGGCAAATTAAGGCAAGGAATATGGTACAGCCGGTTGGCAGAATAAACGGACCAACGGATGGGTCCGATAAGGGGGGGGAACATGGGTCGACCTAGCGGAGGGTTTTGCAATCAGTACGGTCATAGGGAGGGGGAGGGGCGATTGGAGACAGGCACCATACCATCGGGTTGGGGAACGTGGCCGCTGGTTACAGGCGGTCGCGCGCCCCGACCCCCTGAGCTCCCCCCAAGAGCTAGGTGGTCAGGGTTCACAGAGCCGGGGCCCTAGGTTGATGTTATGTAATGCCAGGTCCATGGTCAACAAAGCCCCCCTCATTAATGACCTTGTGTCAGAGGGGGAGCTGGACCTGGTGGGGATTACGGAGACCTGGTTGGGCCACGAGGGGGGTCTTCCTCTCGTGGAAATGTGCCCACCAGGTTACCGTGCATTTCATCAACCGCGGGCCCTAGGCAGGGGTGGTGGGGTGGCGGTTATTGTTAGGGAAAGTCTTGAGCCAAGAGAGACCACTGTGCCACAGACCACCGGCTGTGAGTACCTCTACGTGAAGTGGGGCCTAGGGAGGCAGTTGGGCTTGCTGATTGTGTACCTGGCTCCCCGCTACGTATCAGCAGCCCTGCCCGAGCTCCTCGAACTGGTCGCCGAGATGGTGGTTGAGACCCCCAGACTTGTAGTCTTGGGGGACTTTAACCTGCCATCACTGGCCATAGGAGGCGAACATCTATCCCCCGTGGACAGGGCACGCAACTTAGGCGTCCTCCTGGATACCAGGCTGTCGTTAGAAGACCATTTGACGGCCGTGGCCAGGGGGGCGTTCTACCAGTTTTGCCTGGTCCATCAGTTGCGTCCCCTATTGGACCGGGACGCCCTACGCACAGTCACTCATGCGCTCGTGACATCCCGTTTAGACTACTGTAATGCTCTCTACATGGGGCTCCCCTTGAGGTGCACCCGAAGGCTGCAGCTAGTCCAGAATGCAGCCGCGCGAGCAATTATGGGAGCTCCTAGGTGCTCCCATGTAACACCGTTCTTGCGTGAGCTGCACTGGCTGCCTGTGGCCTTTCGGGTGCGCTTCAAGGTGTTGATTATCATCTTTAAAGCGCTCCATGGCACGGGACCTAGTTATCTACGGGATTGCATCCTACCCCATACATCCCTGCGGCCGATTCGCTCCCACAGAGAGGGACTTCTCCAGGTGCCGTCCACTAGGCAATGCCAGCGGACGACGCCCAGGGGAAGGGCCTTCTCTGTGGTGGGCCCAACCCTCTGGAACGACCTACCCCCCCGAACTTAGAACGACCATGGACCTCCGTTTTTTCCGCCAGAAACTCAAGACCTATTTTTTCCAACAAGCCGGCCTGGCCTAACTCTACCTAGCCTTTAGCCTGAAATTAAATTGTTTTAATTGGTTTTTAAGGGAAATAGTTCTAATTTATTTTAGCACAGGGTTAATAATTTAATTTGATTTTAAATTTTGTACATTGTCATGTTTATATATGGTTTTTTAATTTCCTGTGCACCGCCCCGAGTCCCTTTTGGGAAAGGGAGCGGTATATAAGTTTAATAAATGAATGAATGAAAAGCGGCTGGGAGGGAGGAGCCACGAAGGGGGGGGGGGGGGGCGAGTGAGCGGAAAACACAGAAGAGCTGCTGTTTTACATTTGTGTGGCATGTACCTGGCACCGGTGTGCCATCCACACAATCTGTACGTATCATTGGTGCTGCACTTGTAAGGAACACTGTGTGCACATTTGGTAGACCCTCTCAGCGACCCCCTTCTTTCTCTGCCTCGTTTTCCCTTCCCTCTCCCTCCCCTCCCTCTCTTACTCTACCTACCTACCTACTGTATTTCTCCCCCCACTATCTCTATCCCTCTACCTATCTACCTACCTACTGTATTTTCCCTCTCTCCCTCTACCTACCTACCTACTGTATTTCTCCCTCTCTCTCTCTCTCCCTCTACCTACCTACCTACTGTATTTCGCCCTCTCTCTATCCCTCTACCAACCTACCTACTCTATTTCTCCCTCTCTCTCTCTCTCCCTCTACCTACCTACCTACTGTATTTCGCCCTCTCTCTCTATCCCTCTACCAACCTACCTACTGTATTTCGCCCTCTATCCCTCTACCTACAGTTGCAAGAAAAAGTATGTGAACCACTTGGGATTACGTGGAGTTTTGCATGAATTGGTCATAAAATGTGCTCTGAACTTCATCTAAGTCACAACAATAACAAAACACAGTCTGCTTAAAATAATACTACACAAACATTAGATGTTGCCATGGTTTAATTGAACATAATATGTAAACATTCACAGTGCAGGGAGGAAAAAGTATGTGAACCTGTGGACTTAATACCTGGTTGACCCTCCTTTGGCAGCAATAACCTCAACCAAACGGTTCCTGTAGTTGCAGATCAGACCTGCACAATGATCTGGAGCAATTTTGGACCACTCCTCTTCACAAAACTGTTTCAGTGTAGCAATATTATTGGGATGTCTGGTGTGAATCGCTCTCTTAAGGTCATGCCACAGCATTTCAATCGGGTTGAGGTCAGGACTCTGACTGGGCCACTCCAGAAGGCGTATTCTGTGCTGTTGAAGCCATTTTTTTGTTGAATTACTTGTATGCTTTGGGTCATTGTCCTGTTGCATCACCCATCCTCTGCGGAGCTTCAGTTGGCGGACAGATGGTCGTACGTTTTCCTGCAAAATGTCTTGATAAACTCTGGAATTCATGTTCTCATCAATGACAACAATCCATCCAGGCCCTGAGGCAGCAAAGCAGCCCCAAACCATGATTCTCCCTCTGCCATGTTTTACAGTGGGGATGAGGTTTTGCTGTTGGTGTGCTGTGCCTTTTTTTCTCCACACATAGTGTTGTGTGTTCTTCCCAAACAACTCAATTTTGGTTTCATCTGTCCACAGTATATTTTGCCAGTAGTGCTGTGGAACATCCAGGTGCTCTTTTGCAAACTTCAAACGTGCTGCAAAAAATTTTTTGGACAGCAATGGCTTCCTCCGTGGTGTCCTCCCATGTACTCCATTCTTGTTTAATGTTTTCCTTATTGTAGATGTGTCAACAAATATGTTAGCATGTGCCAGGGACTTCTGTAGGTCTTTAGCTGACACTCTAGGATTCTTCTTTACCTCATGAAGCATTCTGCGCTGTGCTCTTGCAGTCATTTTTACAGGACGACCACGCCTAGGGAGAGTAGCAACAGTGCTAAACTTTCTCCATTTGTAGACAGTCTGTCTTACCGTGGATATATGAACATCAAGGCTTTTGGAGATACTTTTGTAACCCTTTCCAGCTTCAGGCAAGTCAACAATTCTTTTTATATTGAAAAAGTTTTATTGAGTTTACATTTTTTATGGGGTAGGGTAAGGGATACATAGAAATTTTGAGAGTGGTCACGTCAAAGTCGTCGGCTCCTCCGGTACCTCAAGTTACATTGTTAAAAAGAAAGAAAAGAAACATTTCACATAACACTACAAGCTGGGAGCAAGTACATATTCCTAAATTTTTCAGTTATATACTGTCAGTCAATTACAAAAATCCAGATTACAAATATCATACAATATTACTCAAAAAAAAACCAGGGCAAAGTTATTTTTTAGATCTAAGTCTCTTGGCAATTGTATCTTCCACCTTCTCCCCCGGGCCCCCAGCGGGCGGGGCCATGGCTCCCCCTGCCCCCCCTGGATCTTCTCCCAGGACAGAGGAATGTTTTTTAAGAAAGGCTTCCGCCTCAGCAACTGTTTTAATCTTCACTCTACCTCCTTCCCAGAACACCAGCATCCCTTCGGGTATCACCCACTTGAACCAGATCCCATGATCAAACAATGTTTTAGACAAGAAGGAAAATTTCCTTCTGGCTTCTCTAATCTTTCTTGGAATCTGCTTCAAGATGGTAACCTCCTTTTGTTGGTAAATCATAGGACTCCCTCTTTGCGCCTTCAAGATCTCCTCTCTGGTTGACCTTCTAACAAATTTTACATGTATCTCTCTGGGTACTTCATTCATCCTGGCATATGCAGAATTTATTCTGTAGACTAGGTCAATGTCCCCTCTGATCTCATCTTTTGGTTTATGTAAATAGTCTGCAATAATTGTACTCATAAGATCAGGGAGACATTCACCATCCATCTCAGAAACATTCTGAAATCTCAAAAAGTATGTCATCCTTTCCATATCTATCCTAGTCACATGCCCATTTATTTCCACAACCTCATTAGAAACATTTTTAATCTCTCCCTTAGCCCCCTCCAGCCCCCCTTTCAATTCTTCATTCTTCTGTGTATTCTCAAGCACTTGTTTTCGAGTGTCCAGTAATTCCTTTTTAAAATTGACATTTTCTGCCCTCTGGGCCTTAATTTCTAATACCAAATTTTGTATAACAGATTCAAGGGCAGTCATTCTTTGTTCAAGGCTTGCCAGCGTTGCTTCTTGTGCCATGTTTAGCTATTAAAATCCGTGCCAGTAAAATGGCGTTTTTAGGGTGGGGCTGGTGAGGCAGATCAGGAGTCCAAAGTTCTCAAAGTTGTAGAGCTGCAGAATTCAGAAACCAGTAGAGAAACACTTTTCCAACTCCATAGGTATAATAACGAAGGTAATCCAGAAAGGAAAACACAAATCCAAAAGAGGAAAATTCTTCATCAATAATTAGAGGAAGTCCAAATCACAAAGAGACACTGGTAATTTTCCATAGGTCATAGTCAGTCGGGGACAAAGAGAAGCCATTCTCCGCCCAAACTCAGAGCCCGAGGGAGAAAGCGGTTAAAAAGCAAAAAAGAAACTGTTTCAGCCAGACCTAGAGACATAATTGCAAACAAGCCGCAAAATACTTTCCCTTGTTAGAGACCATCCGGATTAAAAGTTTCCGATTCCTCGCAACGAGGCATTTCCAAGTGCCGCTTTTAGTCCAAGGGGGGTTTTTTGGGAACAAACACCCCCCTCCTGTCCCTTTCAGCCCGGCTGACAGTACAAAAAAAAAAGTTTTAATAGCTCACTCTCCGCTCGCAGCTGAGGTCCCGAAAAGCCTCCCGACTCTTCCGATCGTCTCTCTCCATAGAATTAAATGGTGCCGCCAACCTTTGGCGAAGGAAAAGCCCCCGCAGCATGTCCTCTTCCGCCTAAGCCGAGGATCGGGGTCGCTTTCCCCACTGCCGTGGGGGGGCTTCCCCGTCGAGCCGGCTTTACGGGAGAAACCCCAAACAAGGGGCTTCTCGCCCCCGCGGGGGGGCAGGAAAAGAAACAAAGCGGCGAGCGAACCCTAAGTTCGCCCGTCGCCGCCGGAGCCGGAACCGGAAGTCCGCAAGTCAACAATTCTTGATCGTAGGTCTTCTGAGAGCTCTTTTCTGCGAGGCATGGTTCACATCAGACAGTGCTTCTTGAAACCAGTAAACCCAAACCAGGTGTGTGTTTTTAAAGGGCAGGACAGCTGTCAGCAACACATCCAATATCATCACACTGATTGGAGTCAAGGTTGGCTCACTTCTGGTTCCAATTAGCTCGTGGAGGAGTCATTAGGCTAGGGGCTCACATACTTTTTCCTCCCTGCCCTGTGAATGTTTACATGTTATGTTCAATTAAACCATGGCAACATCTAATGTTTGTGTAGTATTATTTTAAGCAGACTGTGTTTTGTTATTGTTGTGACTTAGATGAAGTTCAGAGCACATTTTATGACCAATTCATGCAAAACTCCACGTAATCCCAAGGGGTTCACATACTTTTTCTTGCAACTGTACCTACCTACTTACCTACCTATCTACCTAGAGAGAGAGGAGAGAGGCCGCTGACTCAGCAGCAGCCTTGTGGGGGGGGAGTTAGCGAAGTGGGGGTGTGGCGGCGGCGGCAAAGGAGGAGAGGTCGCTGACTTGGCAGCCGCCTTGTGGCGGGGGGAGTTGGCGGGGGGGGGTGGCAGAGGAGAGAGAGGCCGCTGAGGAGCTGACCGTTGCAGATATGACGCAGACTGCTCCACCGCTCATGCAAGTGACATGAGCTGAAAAGCGGCCAGGTGGGAGGGGCCGCAAAGGGGAGGGGGGGCGAGTGAGCAAGTGAGGGAAACACACAGAAAAGCTGCAGTTTTACATTTGTGTGGCGTGTACCTGACACCGGTGTGCCATCCATACAATTTGTACGTATCATTGGTGCTGCACTTCTAAGGAACATTGTGTGAAAATTTGGTGGTGATTGGTGCAGTAGTTTCTGAGATTAGCGGTTTTGAACAAACTCATAGTTAACTTTTTATTTATATAGATTTTGTTTCTTTTTGTCCAACAGTCCAACAATCTTATATTCAAACCTAAAGCCACTTCTCAAATGATTCGATATCCAATGTCAAAGAGTCTTTGTATCTCGAAATTAAATTAATCAATCAGTTGCTCTAGTTAGTCCAACAATGAACCTTCATAACTCCCTTTGCCAATTCAATCTTACTTTGATGCTTTTAGGGGTCTTTTTAGTAATTAAGTTTTCTTGATCTCACACTTGAATTTCCACAAGCCGAGTCTTTCCAGGATTTTGGGGGTATGTTGTACCTTCCTTCCTTGAAGAGTGGCACTCTTAAATCGGATTTCAAACTTATTCTTCTTTATACAATTTTACTGTAATACTTCAATACTTAAATGTGGTATTAGCTTTTTATATAAATAGTTCCAGCATTTTAAAATGCCTATCCAACATCAACTCCTGTCCAATTTAAAAATTAAAAAATTAAAAAAGACATTACAAGTATAAAAAAAATCAAAAGAGCGAAACAACACAAAACACAGAACATATATAACAGTATACAATAATTTTACAGCTTTCTATACCAGCTTTCCTGCTTAGCTTTTATAATTCTCCCTTCTTCATTACCTTCCTATTACTATATCCTTGTCCTATAATGCAAACATAATATTAACACTTATAATAATATTCATTATTTGTATCACCATATTCTCTATTTTCTGTTTTGGCATCTGATTTCTAGCCACTTGTACATTTTATTCCATACTTTATAGAAGTCCGATTCTTCTCATTCTTTTAGTTCTATTGTCATTTTATCCATTTCTGCGCATTCAAGTATTTTCCCGATTGTAGTTTCATCTGAGGGTGTATTGTTTTTTCCCCAATTTTGTGCGAAAGCAATCCTGGCTGCAGTGAGTATGTGTATGATTATATATTGAGACTTTTTGTCTAATTTTTTCATCCAGCAGTCCTAATAAAAATGCTTCCAGTTTGAGTTCTATTTTTCACTTAGTAATTTCTTCCAGCCATTTCCGAATTTTACATCAGTATCTCCTTGTGATGGGGCACGTCCACCACATGTGGCAGAATGTTCCAGACTTGTGGCTGCATCTCCAACATTTAGAGGATAAATTTGGGTACATTTTGGCCAATCTCGCTGGAGGCAAATGCCATCTATAAAACATTTTATAGAGATTTTCTTTGTAGGCTACTGCCATCGTAAATTTATAATTTCTTTCCCATAGTTTATCCCATTTTTCTAATTCTATATTATGGCCAAAATTTCTTCCTCAGCTAATCATTGTCTCCTTTACCATCTCTTCCTCCATTTTATATTTTAAAAGAAAATTATATAATCTAGTGATCATTTTTCCTCCCGTTCCTAGTAATATTTTATCTAATTCCGTTTGTTTCTTGTATATTCCGTATTGTTCCTGATCTTTTTTAAATCTTCTTTTAATTTGTAGATAGGGCCACAATTCCATATTTATTTCTTGTGTCCTCAGGTCTTGTACTGATTTTAGTTCTCCTTTTTCATCTAAGAGCTCTGCATATTTTACCATTTTACTAAGATCTGTAGTGTTTGGATATGTCATTGCCTCCATGATTGATCACCAGTTTGGTTTTTTTTTAATTTTTTCGCAGACCCGAAGCAGGGCATCCCTTACCATATGTCTCTGAAAGTAGGAATGGGATTTATTCCCCTGCCCCGCCCCCTTCCAAGGAAGTCGTGCCAACCTAGTTGGAGGTCATGGCCTTCTAGCATAAGGATTCTTTTAGTTTTTCATTGGATCCAATCCTTTAGCCATGTTAGGGCTGCTGCATGATAATAAAGCTCCCAATCTGGGACGTCAAAGCCCCCTTTGTTTCTACTATCTTGTAGAAGTTTGTATTTAATACGTGTTTTTTCCCTGAAATTTGGATACCATTTTATTTAGTTGCTCGAAAAAAAATTTCTCTAATTTAATCGGTATTGTTTGAAAAAGATAGAGTAATTTGGGTAGTATATTCATTTTGATTGTTGCGATTCTGCCAAATAGTGATATCTGAAATTTAGTCCAATTATCCTAATCTTTTTGTATCTGTTGTAGCAGTTTGTTGTAATTTTCTTCTTTTATTGTAATACATTTTGCCGATAGCCATATTCCTAAATATTTAATTTTCTTGGCCCTCGAAATTCCTAGTTTCTCCTCCAATTCTTCATTTTGTCTTTGGGTTAAATTCTTAGTTAATATTTTAGTTTTCTCTTTATTTATTTTAAGCCCTGCCACTTTGCCGAATTGATTTATATCTTGTAATAGTTTTAGTCCAGTTTCTAGGGGCTCCTCTATGATAAATGCTAGATCATCTGCAAAGGCCTGCACTTTGTATTCCTGTGTTCTAATTTTCAGTCCCTTTATGTCCTTATTTTGCCTAATTTGTGACATCAATGTCTCTATTGAGAGGCTAAATAACAGGGGAGATAGTGGCGATCCCTGTCTTACCCCTTTGGTTATGCTGAAATCTTGTTGCTTCCCCGTTAAG
Source organism: Rhabdophis nuchalis (assembly GCA_039707465.1). Taxonomy (NCBI): domain Eukaryota; kingdom Metazoa; phylum Chordata; class Lepidosauria; order Squamata; family Natricidae; genus Rhabdophis; species Rhabdophis nuchalis. The sequence goes on from CM077650.1 coordinate 5,124,852, forward strand.
CATTATTTTTCCCCTCTGACTCGAATATATTGCTCTGATCATCCCGATAAATTTCTCTCCGAAATTCATTACTGTTAATTGATTTATAAGAAAATCCCAATTCAGGTTATCAAATGCTTTTTGTGCATCAATAAATATCAATGCTGCTTGTTTTCCTGAATGTATCTCGTAGTATTCTAATATGTCCATTATTGTTCATATATTGTTTTTTATGTGTCTGTTGGGTAAAAATCCATTTTGGTCTGGGTGTATGATTCCGTTTAATATATTTTTAATTCTTTCCGCCATTATCGTCATAAATATTTTATAATCAGCATTTAGCAGCGAGATTGGCCTGTAATTTTGGATCTTTTGTTTTTCAACGTTATCTTTGGGAATTAGTGTTATTAGTGCCTCCATCCAGGATGTTGGTGTCTTAGCTCGTTCTAATACTTCATTATACATTTCTAATAATATGTTCTCTAATGATTTTTGCAATTCTTTATAAAATTCTGCTGGAATTCCATCTGGGCCCAGGGTTTTGTTATTTTTTTGTTTTTGGATTGCCCTTTTTAATTCTAGCCTTGTTATTCTTTCATTTAATTTTTCTTTTGTTGTTTCCGGTAGGGTTGGGAGATTCCACCTCTGAAGAATCTTTTAATATCCTCCTCTTCTATTTCCTCTCGGCAGTATACTGTTATATCTTACTGCTATTCTTTTTTTTCCCTTCCTTTTGGTGGTGTATCACCCATTCTTCATCCTCTAGTTGCTGTGTTAATTTTTTTTCTTTTTCTTTTTCTAGTTTATAGGCTAGCCATCTCCCCGGTTTATTGGCATTTTTAAAATAATTTTGCCTACTTGATCTAATTTTCTGGGCTACTTCTTCTTGTGTAATTAAGTTTAATCTAAGTTTAATTATTTCTTTTTCTTCTTTAGCGTCTTTGTTTTGAGGTTCTTTCTGGAGTTTATATTCTAATTTCCCCAGTTTCTCCTGGAGCTCTGTATATCGTTTCTTTTTATCTTTGTTTCTTCTTATTGTATATGCTATCGTAATGCCTTGCACATAGGCTTTAGTTGTATCCCATAGGTTTTGAATGGTTGTCTGTTCATTCCAGTTTTCCTTTAGGAAAAATGCTAATTCTTTTTCCACATATTGAACATAGTTCTTTTCTTTTACAACCCTCTGGTTCATGGTCCATCTTTTTTGCCTTTTTGCTTCTCCTTTCCATTTGATTGTTAATGGGTTGTGGTCCGCCCACAAGTTCGGTGTTATTTCTACCTCTTCTACATCCTTCTCCATTTCTGGATCCATCCACAACATGTCGATCCTGGACCATGAATTATGGGGGTTTGAAAAGAATGTGTATTGACTCTGCACTGGCTACCGAAAGCCACCGGTAGCCAGTGCAGCTCGTGCAGGAGAGGTGTTACATGGGAATGCCGTGAGGCTCCCAAGATCCCCCGCGCAGCCGCATTCTGTACCAACTGGAGCCTCCGGGTGCACCTCAAGGGGAGCCCCATGTAGAGAGCATTGCAGTAGTCTAGGCGGGACGTAACAAGTGCTTGAGTGACAGTGCGGAGGGCGTCCCTGTCGAGAAAGGGGCGCAACTGGCGTACCAGGTGAACCTGGTAAAAAGCCCCCCTGGCCACGACCGTCACATGGTCATCCATGGATAGCCGAGAGTCCAGGAGGACGCCTAAGTTGCGAGCCCTTTCCACGGGGGCTAATGACTCGCCCCCGATGGCCAGTGATGGAGTCAACTGGCTGTACCGGGACGTCGGAAACCACAGCCACTCGGTCTTGGACGGGTTGAGTCAAAGTTTGTTACTCCCCATCCAGACCCGCACGGCCTCCAGACACCGGGACATCACTTCAACGGCATCGTTGGGGTGGTTAGGGGTAGATATGTACAGCTGAGTATCATCAGCGTACTGATGGTACTCTACCCCAAAACCACGGATGATCTCGCCCAGCGGCTTCATATAGGTGTTGAACAGGAGTGGCGAGAGGACTTGCTTGTCGCCTTAGTTCCTCTACAGTAATCCCTCGTTTTTCACGGCCTCGTTTTTCGCGGCTTCAGTGCTTCGCGGGTTTTTCAAAAATACAAAAAAAAATTCATTGGTAGGAGGCAACCCTTCCCTTCGACCCTCGGTGAATAATAGCTGCAGCGGAAGGAAGAAGCCTTGATGTGCAAACCTCTCGGACGAGAAGAAGCGGAGGAATCCGAGCCGGCTTGCCTACGGGATGTATATTGGGAGCTCCGGCGCCTCGGTCTCGCTGTAGGCAACTTTTCCTGAGCGGCTGGGACGTGGCATCCATTTCAGAAGGAAGGTTTGCAAGCGCGGGTCCCCCCCACCCCCCGTTTCCTCCCCTTGCTCCCAAGAACCAAATGGACGTTTGGGTTTGAGGGATCGGGATTTTAAGTTAAGTGAATTGCTTCGTAACTTGTTGGGGCAGAAAGAACCTGGGGAGACTGTGCCGCGATGCCGCGTTTGGGTCGAAAAATGCACTTTACGCTTCTCTTTGCACTGGCGACCGTCATGTCCTGCTGGGAAGGCGCAGCGGGCAAAAATATGAAATACAGGATCTACGAGGAGCAGAGGGTCGGCTCGGTCATTGCTTCGCTTTCCGAAGATGTCGCTGACGTTTTGTATAGGTTGCCTAATCCCTCTTCTGTGCGGTTCCGCATGAAATCTCAGAGAGTGCCGCCATAGGTATGCGGATTCCTTTGGAATCCTACTTCGCGGTTTTTCGGCTTTCGCGGAAGGGTCCGGTCCCGATTACCCGCGAAAAACGAGGGATTACTGTACTTGGTTTTACTTCCCTTTGGTTTCTTGTCCTCACTCCTTCTCTTTCCTGGACTTCTGTATTGGTCTTCTTTCTCACATTTTGGTCTAATGCTTTTTCCTCCGTCAGCTGCTCCTCTTGGCTTTGGGTTTCCAACTCCTCTCTACTGTCTGATTCCCCCTCTATGTATTGTTCATAGAACTCCCAAGCTTTCTCTACAGTGTCAATCCTTATTTTCTTATCTTGCCATTATATTAACATGCCTTCCGGTATCAACCAGCGGAACATTATTTTATATTTTATCAGTTATGTAGAGAGGAATTGGTAGTTCCTTCTTTGTTCTCTGATTCTCTTTGGTATTTGTTTAAGGGTTGTGACTTCTTTTTCTTTATGGACCAGCTGTTCGTCCCTTGTTCTTTTATAAATTTTGTCTCTTGACAGCTTTTTTTGCAAATCTTATATTTATTTATTTATTTTTATTTTATTAAATTTATACCCCGCCCTTCTCCAAACGGACCCAGGGCGGCGAACAGGGATGTTAAAATACATACAAAATATATAAAATTTAAAAAACCTATTCTAATAAACCCTGCACTAAAAACCAAATTAAAAATCCCAAATTTAAAACTGTCTAATAGTCAGTAATGGAGGTTACGCTAGGCCGGCTAGATGGAATAGATGTGTCTTCAGACACTTGCGGAAGAGGCGGAGGTCGGAGATGGTGCGGAGTTCAGGGGGTAAGTCGTTCCAGAGGGCTGGGCCCGCCACAGAGAAGGCTCTTCCCCTGGGTGTCGCCAGTCGGCATTGTCCAGCTGACGGCACCCTGAGGAGGCCCTCTCTGTGGGAGCGTATCGGTCTGAGGGATGTATGGGGCAGGAGGCGGTCTCGCATATAACTAGGCCCCGAGCCATGGAGCGCTTTAAAGATGGTCGTTAAAACCTTGAAGCGCACCCAAAAGACCACAGGAAGCCAGTGCAGCTCGCGCAGGATAGGTGTTATGTGGGAGTGTCTAGGCGCTCCCGTAATCACCCGCGCGGCTGCGTTCTGGACTAGCTGCAGCTTTCGGGTGCACCTCAAGGGGAGCCCCATGTAGAGAGCATTACAGTAGTTGAGTCGAGAGGTGACAAGTGCTTGAGTGACTGTGCGTAAGGCACCCCGGTCCAGTAAGGGGCGCAATTGGCGCATCAGGCGTACCTGATGAAACGCCCCCCTGGCCACGGCTGCCACATGATCTTCCATAGACAGCCGGGAATCCAGGAGGACACCCAAATTGCGCGCCCTCTCCACGGGGGCCGGAGTTTCGCCCCCAATGGCCAGAGTTGGAATAATCTGGCTGAACCGGGGCGCCGGAAGCCACAGCCACTCAGTCTTGGACGGGTTGAGCTTGAGTTTGTTACCACCCATCCAGATCCGTACGGCCTCCAAGCACCGGGACATAACCTCGACGGCATCGTTGGGGTGGTCTGGGGTGGATAGGTACAACTGAGTATCATCAGCGTACAGATGATATCCCACCCCAAAACCACGGATGATCTCACCCAGCGGCTTCATATATGTGTTGAACAGTAGGGGCGAGAGGACCGACCCCTGAGGAACCCCACATATGAAGGGCCTCGAGGCCGACCTCTGCCCCCCTGCCAACACATATTGCGACCGACCAGAGAGGTAGGACGAGAACCACCGCAAAACGGTGCCTCCCAGCCCCAACCCCCCCAGTCGGCGCAATAGGATACCATGGTCGATGGTATCAAAAGCCGCTGAGAGGTCTAATAGGACTAGGATAGAGGAATATCCTCTATCCCACGCCCTCCAGAGATCATCAACCAACGCAACCAATGCCGTCTCGGTGCTGTGCCCGGGTCGGAAGCCGTACTGGCGTGGGTCTAGATAATCAACTTCCTCCAAGTGTCGCGGAAACTGTTGAGCCACCACACTCTCAACAACCTTCACTAAAAAGTGGAGGTTGGAGACGGGACGATAGTTCTCTAATAATGCTGGATCCAGGGAGGGCTTCTTGAGGAGGGGCCTTACTACCGCCTCTTTCAAGACGGCAGGCAAGGACCCTTCACTCAAAGATGCGTTGACAATGCCCTGGAGCCAGCCTCGTGTCGTCTCCCAGGACGCCAGTACAAGCCAGGAGGGACACGGGCCCAATAAACATGTGGTAGCCCTAAGTCTCTTTGACAACTTGTCCATATCCTCGGTGGTAACAAAATCAAACTCCTCCCAAGATGGCGTCACAAGAACAGCCTCGGCCCGCTCGACTGGACCACTGTCGATGGAGGGTAGCTCGTTCCGAATCCGAGTGATTTTCTCCTGCAGATAAATCCCAAATTCCTCTGCTCGACCCTGTAAAGGGGCTTCCCGCGGCCTCTGTTGAAGGAGGGAGCGGGTCACCCCAAACAGGGCGGCAGGGCGGTTATCTGCGGATGCAATAAGAGTGGCACAATACTCACGTTTGGCCACTCCTATCGCCACTAAGTAAGTCCTAATATGGTCTCTCACTAGTGTTCGGTTGGCTTCGGAGCGAGAAGATCTCCATCTGCTCTCTAGGCGTCTCTTGTGGCGCTTCATCTCCCTAAGCCCCTCGGTAAACCAAGGAGCCCAGGTGGTTCGTCGCCGCAAGAGAGGCCGCAAGGGCGCGACTCGGTCCAAGGCCCCCGTGGCCGCACTTAGCCATGCGGCCACTAGGTCCTTAGTCGAGTCGCGGGGCAAGTCCACAGTAATTGGCCCAAGCTCCCTTTGGAACCTTATCAGGTCCATCAGGAGCCTGAGGCGGAACCATATAGGAATGTCCGGTTATGTATTTCACGGGGCAACCTACAGTATATCTTTGTGCATAATTAGTGTGCACTCTATAGATTTCATCGATATTATTCCTCAGTTCACTTTTGTCCATTTACAGTTGGTCAGCTAGAAGATCGCTCATGAGTTTTAGTAGATCCTCATCTTTTGTCTCTACTATGTTCTGAAATCTTAGATAGAAAGAGGATCGTTCTAATTCTAAATGGACTATTGCCTCACCCAGTTCTCTATTAATTTAATTTAATTTATTTCGATTTATAGAACCGCCCTTCTCCATGGAAATGGACCCAGGGCGGTGCACAGGGAGTTAAAATCGATAAATAACAATAAATACAGAGTAACTAAAATAGATTAAACTAAAAAACCTGTGCTAAAACATCGCATTAAAATTCTAAAATACATTTACTCATTGGCTAAGCTAGACCGGCTTGATGGAAAAGATATGTCTTAAGTGAGCGGCGAAAGAGGGAAAGGTCTGTGATAGTCCGAAGTTCGGGGGGTAGGTCGTTCCAGAGGGATGGCCCAGCCACTGAGAAGGCCCTCCCCCGGGCACCCCTAGCCGGCATTGACCGACGGATGGTACCCTGAGGAGACCCTCCCTATGGGAGCGGATCGGACGGTGGGAGGTATGCGGCAGGAGACGGTCCCGCAAATAGCTAGGCCCCGTGCCATGGAGCGATTTGAAGATGGTAACAAGCACCTTGAAGCGCACCCGGAAGGCCACCGGCAGCCAGTGCAGCTCGTGCAGGAGAGGTGTTACGTGGGAGCTTCGAGATGCTCCCAGAATCCCCCGGGTGGCCGCATTCTGTACTAACTGGAGCCTCCGGATGCACCTCAAAGGAAGCCCCATGTAGAGAGCGTTACAGTAGTCTAGGCGGGACGTAACGAGCGCTTGAGTGACTGTGCAGAGGGCGTCCCGGTCAAGAAAGGGGCGCAACTGGCGTACCAGGCGTACCTGGTAGAAAGCCCCCCTGGTCACGGCCGCCACCTGGTCATCCAGGGACAGCCGTGAATCCAGGAGGACACCCAAGTTGCGGGCCCTTTCCACGTGGGCCAGTGATTCGCCCCCGATGACCAGCGATGGAATCAGCTGGCCATGCCGGGGCGCCGGGAGTCACAGCCACTCGGTCTTGGACGGGTTGAGCCGAAGTTTGTTGCTTCCCATCCAGACCCGCACGGCTTCCAGACACTGGGACATCACCTCGACGGCATCGTTGGGGTGGTTGGGGGTAGATATGTACAGCTGAGTGTCATCAGCGTACAGATGGTACTCTACCCCACAACCACGGATGATCTCACCCAGCGGCTTCATATAGATGTTAAACAGGAGGGGTGAGAGGACCGACCCCTGAGGCACCCCACATGTTAGGGGCCTCGATGTCGACCTCTGCCCTCCTGTCAGTACAAATTGCGACCGACCGGAGAGGTAGGAGGAGAACAGTGCCCCCCAGTCCTAACCCCTCCAGTCGGTGCAATAGGATACCATAGTCGATGGTATCGAAAGCCGCTGAGAGATCTAACAGGACCAGGATAGAGGAAAAACCTCTATCTCTGGCCCTCCAGAGATCATCCACCAACGCGACCAATGCCGGTGCTATGCCTGGGCCGGAAGCCGGACTGGCGCGGGTCTAGATAAGCAGTTTCCTCCAGGTGCCGAGAGAACTGCTGTGCCACCACACTCTCTACAACCTTCGCCAGAAAGTGAAGGTTGGAGACCGGGCGGTAATTAGTTAACAATGCTGGGTCCAGGGAAGGCTTCTTGAGGAGGGGTCTCACCATCGCCTCTTTAAGGGAGGCCGGCAAGAACCCCTCCCTCAGAGAAGCGTTCACAATTTCCTGGAGCCAGCCTCGTGTCACCTACCAGGAGGCCAGTACCAGCCAGGAGGGACACGGGTCCAATAAACATGTGGTGGCATTCAGCCGTCTCGGCAACCTGTCCATGTCTTCGGAAGCAACAAAGTCGAACTCGTCCCATAAGACGGTCTCAAGACCCGCCTCGGACGGTCCGCCCAGATCTATCTCAGTGAAGGCCAGTTCGTCCCGGATCCGAGCGATTTTATCCTGCAGATAAGCTCCAAATTCCTCTGCTCTGCCCTGCAAAGGAGTTTCCCGCGACCCCTGTTGGAGAAGGGAGTGGGTCACCCTAAACAGGGCGGCAGGGCGATAAGAGTGGCCAGATGGCGGATGCGATAAGAGTGGCCAGATGGCTGCGTTTAGCCACTCTTATCGCCACTAGGTAGGTCCTTAAATGGGACCTAACCCGTGTTCGGTCGGATTCGGAGCAAGTGGTCCTCCACCTGCTCTCTAGGCGTCTCTTGCGGCGCTTCATCACCCTTAGCTCCTCGGTGAACCAAGGGGCCAGGGTGGATCGGCGCCGCGTGAGAGGCCGCAAGGGCACGACCCGGTCCAAGGCCCCCATGGCCGCACTATTCCATGCGGCCACTAGGCCCTTGGTCAAGCCATGGGTTAGGGTTGCAGGTATCGGCCCAAGCTCCGTCTGGAACCTCTCAGGGTCCATCAGGCACCTGGGGCGGAACCATCTTGGTATCTCTGGTTCCGCCTCCCCGCGGTGGGGTGTAGCGGTTGGGAAGTCAAGCCGAAGGAGAGAGTGATCTGACCATGACAGGGGTTCGATGACTAATTCCCCTATTCCTAGATCACTCAACCACTGTCCAGAGGTAAAAATTAGGTCTAGTGTGTTTCTCCCTGTATGCGTAGGGGCCTGAATTACCTGGGTCAGGTCCATGGCCGTCATGGAGGCCATGAACTCCCGAGCCGCCTCAGAGGACTCGCCTACCGATGGCAGGTTGAAGTCCCCCATGACTAAAAGTCTGGGGGTCTCAACCGCCACCTCGGCGATGACCTTGAGGAGCTCGGGCAGGGCCGCTGATACGTAGCGGGGAGCCAGGTACACAACCAGCAGGCCCAGCTGCCTCCCACGACCCCATTTCACATACAGGGATTCACACCTGACTACCTGAGGCACAGTGGCCTCCCTTGGCTTGAGATCTTCCTTAATGATAACCGCCACTCCCCCACCCCTCCCCTGGGCCCTAGGCCGATGCAGTGCCAGGTAACCTGGTGGGCACATTTCCACGAGGGGTACACCTCCCTCGTGGCCCAACCAGGTTTCCGTGATACCCACCAGGTCCGGGTCCCCCTCTGAAACTAGATCGTAAACAAGGGGGGCTTTGTTCACCACGGACCTGGCGTTGCACAGCATCAGTCTGGGGCCCCGGCACTGTAATCCCCCACCTAGATTGCAGGAGGAGTTCAGGGGGTCGGGGCGGGCGACCGCTTGTAAACAGCAGATACGCCCCCCCGACAGTTGATATGGCCCCCGACTCCCGTCATACCTACCCCTCCCCAAAACCGTCCTGATGGGAAGACCCTCAATGGAAACGACCCCCCCCCTCTCTATATCGGACCCTCTACCCTCCGTCTCGCCACTCTCGGCCAGTCTAGCAATTTGTCTTGTTAAATCAGAGTAAATGGACCCACCCACCACCCTGGGACCCCTTAAAACCCGAGTTAAAAAACTAACTAAAAAACCCCGCAGCTTGCGGGGTTTTTTGCGTATTGGCTGCTGTCAGTCTTTCTTCTATTTCTTCCAATTTCTTTTCAGTTTGTTCTGTCCTTGCTTCTACCATTTTTATCTTCTGCTCGTTTTTAGCTATTGTTTCCTGAATCTTTCCCATTCTATCATCCAACTTCTTTATATCATCTTTCACTTCCCCTAGATCGCTTTTCACTTCCCCTAGATCGCCTTTCATGTCTTCATGATTGTTAGTTATTGATTCTTGTGTTTTTATCATAAATTCCTGAATCACATTTAATGAGGCTTGTAGGCTTTGTAGGGTTGGTGAAGATCCTGGTTTTTCACTGCTCAACATGTCTGTTGTTAACTTCTGTCCTGCTGGAGATGCTACCATTGGCTGTGTTTTCTTTACAGTTTTGGTAACTGTGGATGTGTTTGCCATCTTTAATTTTTGGGAAAAATTATTCTACAATACCATAAGTTTCCAATTTTCACACTGGGTCTTTCCCTAAGTACTGTCCCTTCTCCTATCTCTTTTTTTTTTTTTAATCTGATAGTTAACAATAGTAAAGTTCTATAAGTCACTGATTAAATCCAACCCTTAATATCAATTTTCTATACATAATTATAGGGAATTCTATAAATAGCTGTAAATTGAATCACAATTATTGATTATTATATTTGTAGCTGATTATTATGGATTTTTCTAACTTAACTGTATTAAAGGGGAAGAGGGAGCAAAGGAGGGAATTAAATAAAGAATTAAATAAATATTTATGATATCTATAAGATTGTTGAATAGTCTATTACACTTTTTCACAATATAATAAATTTGCTAAGAGTTCCTAAATATATAAATCGATATATGCAATCAATTAAATTAATTAAAGGTTATTGTTAATTCACAATTCCTGTTTTAAAGCTGGTTTCTAATATGCAGTAGTAAAAGGAAGTGACTATAAATTATATCCTGTTTTAAATATGCTTAATTCTACATTAAATGTATGTGGAGTATACATATATCTTCTATATAAATAAAGTTAAAAACAGCTAATCTCAGAAAGTACTCCACCAATCGCCACCAAATTTTCACACAACGTTCCTTACAAGTGCAGCACCAATGATACGTAGAGATTGTGTGGATGGCATACCGGTGCCAGGTACACACCACACAAATGTAAAACTGCAGCTGTTCTGTGTGTTTCCCTCACTCGCTCACCCACCCCCCGCCTTCTTCAGCCCCTCCCACCTCGCCGCTGCCAACGCCAGCACCGCCACGCCCTCTGGCTCCTTCCGCCTCTCCCACCTCGCTGCTGCTGACGCTGGCGCCGCCTCGCCCTCCGGCTCCTTCTGCCCCTCCCACCTGGCTGACGCTGGCGCTACCTCGCCCTCCGGCTCCTTCTGGCCCTCCCACCTCACCACTGGCAACGTCCACGCCGCCAACACTTCACCCTCCGGCTCCTTCCAGCCCTCCCTCCTTGCCGCTTCCACTGCCTTCTGATCAACATTCCCCCCCCGCCGCTGCAGCCACGCTCTTCCCCCCCCCCCCCCCAAGATCTACTGTTAACTTAAAGGTATTTATACCGATATAGGTATTTCATTAGATAGGTAGGTACTTAGGTACAGGGACACATACAAAGGGAGTAGTTATTTAGGTAGGTAGAGGGATATAGACAGATAGAAATATATTAGGTAGATAATTACAGGAATTCAAAGACATAGATAGAGGGAGGAATGCGGTAGGTAGGTAGGTAGGTAGGTAGGTAGGTAGGTAGGTAGGTAGGTAGGTAGGTAGGTGGAGACAGAGAGGGAGAAATACAGTAGGTAGGTAGGTAGAGAGAGAGATAGAGAGAGAGGGAGAAATACAATAGGTAGGTAGGTAGGTAGGTAGAGGGATAGAGAGAGAGGGAGAAATATAGTAGGCAGGTAGGTAGAGTAAGAGAGGGAGGGGAAACCGAGGCAGAGAAGGAAGGGGGTCGCTGAGAGTCTATTAGGGGAAACTTTTTCATTTAACCAAACTTGGCCACAGCAACGCGTGGTGGGTACAGCTAGTAGGATATATAAAATATTTAAATACCATAAATAATGTAGAAATATCAGAAGTATACAAAGCTGGTTATAGATAAGTCCAATCCAAAGTCCTATGTTGGGAATACAAGAGTTCTTTTTCCTCGATCTCTCTACTCCCTTCTCTGTGCTTTCAAGATGACTTCAAAATTGCACAGTCATAGTCTGTAGTCTTTCCCTTCCGCCTTTATCTCATCTATTGCAAAAGGGAGGTGTTCTTTCCTTCTTTCACAATCCGTTCGCCATCCACACAAAACTCTCAATTTATATCACCATAGATCCAGTCTCAGAAATCAGTAGAAATTCCTCACTCAGCAACTACAATCCCTTTTTAATCTCTACAGATTCTTATTTCCTCTTAATTTTCCTGCTCTCACAGTTCAGTTCAGGCGCTGTTTGTTCCCTCTGAGGAGACTCACTTTATTGCTCTATCGTAAATTCCACCAACTTGGAGAAGTGTCTCGGAGTATCAAATTTTAACACTGTTCACCGGTAGATTCTGCTGCTTCTCACTTTTTGCTCCTTCCAAGATTAATTAGGCTGTCACATTCCGTACCAGGCCGTGACCAAGCCATGATAGCTGGTCTCTTTCGTGTCGGATTTCAGGGATTTCACCCTTTAGAACAGGAGATCGCCTTTCTCTCCATCACTGCTGGATTTTCCCCTCTGTAAAACTGTCCTCTCCAAGGCTCAACTTCACTGTTTAACAGCCTCCAGACATGAAAAATCAGACAGGAAGAACGGAGACTCGTTCCCCTGTAGCTGCTCCAATGTGACATCACCTCCAGAAGTCCCCCTCAGCCAATTTAAAAATAATTATCTCTCTTTCCTGAATATTCATTTGGGGTTACACTTTGAATTAAAAAGGATTCTTCTCACCCAGTTCCGAACACTGTTCACCAAATCCTTACCAGCAATTTTCCTGGATGTTAAGCTGTCGCTGGCTTTGAGAAGCCATCTTAGACTGTCTCTTCTCTTGATGTGGCAAAAAGGAAAAAAGCCCCGAGGCTTTGCAGGAGAGTTGTGATCTCTCGGGGAACCTCACAGAACACTTCCCCGTAGCTTCACCCCCCCCTCTAGGGGTGGGGGTGGCTTCTTTCAAAGCCCACAACCAAGATAAGGAAGCTTCGTTCCCCTGCTGCTGGTAGATGCCCGGACGTCACTTCCTCCCTTCCAGCTCTATTCTGATTGATTGATAACCATGAGTAGATCAAGAGGGATCTTTTGCAGCAGGCCTTATCAGTAGTAATGCTGTATGTGTCAACTCTGAAGCAAACCTGGCTGAAGCCATCTTGTGTTGCCTCATAATTGTCACAAAGCCTGAGAGGAGGAAGGGAGGGGGTGAAGTAGATAGCCCATTTAACAGGCAAAACAAAAAGTGTTCCTGTGAAAACCAAGGTCATTGTAACAGGTGGCTGTTTAAGGAGAAGTGACCAAGCAGCCCGCCAGCTATATTCATTGGACAATATGACCGGAGACATCTGGGAGGAGGGATTATTTGCTCTTTTAATTAGGTAAAAAGTATGGAAACTTTTAGAATTGGTTTTCATCAGCTGTGGTGATATGATGTATCCAATAAACATGTTCTTTGACAAATCTACCTGCCTCGGAGCTCTGCTTTCAATGGGTGTTTTACTCAGAACGCTAACATTAAACCAACTCTCCTAACTTTCCACTCCATCCGGAACTGCTTTCTGGGTTCCTGAGCCCTGCCTGCTCACTCAATCTTTCAAGGGAGCAGATTCAGGGAAGATCGCAAATATGGAGAAGCAGGGGAAGGAGCCACTGGTGCCAGTGTGACCCCCACATAGAGCTTGCAGACCCCCACAGATGGACTGACAGCAGTGACACTGACGATGGGAGGCAGCAGCCATCAGGGACTTGTATTGGGCCAAAGAGGACCTCAGACGCCAGAGCTCCATTCAGAGGCTTGGGATAGAATTCCCACCGACATCCATGTGGGAGTTGGCCTCCTTTGCCCCGCACTGGAGAGAGAGAAGACCTCCTGAGCTAGATGAGTTCGTAGAAAGGCGATACCTGACAGCTTACCCAGAGCAGGCAGTGGATAACCTGCAGGAGAGGTTCAACTGGATGAGCATCGAGGGGATGGGGCAGGCGTGTAGGATCGAATGACCCAGCGTGGTCCTGAGCCAATCTACCCTGACGTTGCCACCCCACTGTGATCTGGCTCCAATAGCTAGCCCTCCTTCGCCAGTCAGCGCAGTTGAGCCTGGGCCCGCAGCAAAGCCCACCGTGCTGCCATCAGTTGGTGAGCCTGCCCGGCCACATGCACAACCCTCTGGGATGACTGGGTCCCTCCTGGGCAAACTACCCTGGGGCCAGCTGGATCCTTGGCCATTGGTCTCCTGCTTAGGTGCCACCACAACCTCCTCCTCCTCACCCAGGTCAAGCCATAGGCAACTCCAGTGGAGCTTCAGGACTGCCCATCAAATTTTTTCACTGCGGCCTGCAAAGTCATCAGGCTGCTGAGTGCCTTGTCCCCACTCCCCAGCCAAGGGAAAAGCTGCCGGAGCCTGCCAAGGCAAAGAAGCCCCAATGAAAGCTGAGAGAGAGGGGGACGTTCACCTGTCAGGCCATCGAGGTCTCTCCTCCTGTAAGTGAAGGGGACAGAACTACGGCTAGGGACATCCAGCAGCTGGTGCCCTACAACAGCGATGACTAGGGTGAGGACAACCCAATGGTAAGTGATGCCATCCACCAATGGTGAAATTCAAAAGTTTTCCTGACCAATTCTGTGGGCGTGGCTTGGTAGCTATGTGACCGGGTGGGCGTGACTTGGTGGTCATGTCACTGGGTGGGTGGGCATGGCCATGTCGACATAACAATATAAAAGCAGGTGGACTTAACACAAAATGGCCCTCACAGAGAGCTCAAAAACAAACTCTCACACTTTACACAAAAATAACACAAAAGTTGCACAACTAACACTCAATGTAAAAGCAGCTGGACTTCTCATAAAATGGCCCCTGCAACAAGCAGGAACCTCACAATCAGGCACAGTTGATTTTTAAAACATGTTTTACTACCAATTTGGGCAAATAGGTAGTAAAAAAATGTCTTATAAGTTTTTTAAAGTTCCCATGATTGTGCGGCACAACTGATTGTCACACAGCTGATCGTCGGAACTTTTTTTTTTTACTTTTTAAAGCATTTTTTTACTACCTGTTTGGGTGAATGGGTAGTAAAAAAATGCCAAAAAAAGTAAAAAAAAGTTCTAACAATCGCACGGCATAGCTGATTGACGCACAGCTGATCGTCAGAACTTTTTTTAAAAGCATTTTTTTTATTACCAGTTTGGGCATTCGGTAGCATTTTTTACTACCAGTTTGGGCGAACTGGCCCAAACCAGTACCAATACACCCCTGCATCCACCCCTTCCCCATCCCAGCAAAAATCGTGGCACCAAAATCCAGGACCCAGGGGGACGTAGCAGCCCTAATAGACTTGGGGTGCATCTGCTGCCTAATCAGCTTGCAAACTGTCCTGAAGCTAGGAATTAGGATGAGAACTCTGACTCGACTCATCAGGTTTGAACAGGTCGACTGATCGCTGATAGGGGGAGCCCCCACCACTCCTCACAGAACCAGGAAGACTAGAGAAGGGCAGGCACTGGGAAATCATCTGCTTAGTCTTTGTGCCAAAAATGACCAAAGCGATGATCCTGGAACTGTCCAGGCTAGACAAGTGGGCCCACACCATCTGGTGGGAAGGGGGAGAGAGAAAGTTAAGGCTAGGAATAGGCCCTCTTCCCCCTGCTTCCACTCCTGAAATGGGAGCTGTCCAGTGGCTGAAGGACACTAAGCAAACTGATAAAGCGAGAGCCGCATCAGACCAGCTCCCAAGAACCCCCAATTCCCAAAGAATACCGGGACTTCACAGAGATTTTCAGCAAGGCAGAGTGCAACATGCAGGCCCACTCACCGGCCCACCAATTGTGCAATAGAGATTGTGCTGGGGTGAAACTACCGAAACCGAACCTGTACTCCATGAACCCGAGGGAAATAAAGGAGTTAAGGGAGTACATTGATAAGAACCTGGCCACAGGGTTCATACAGCCAGTGAAGTCCAGGGTGGCTGCACTGGTGCTGTTCAAAGAGAGAAAAAAAGATGGGTCGATGAGGCTGTGTGTTGACTTTAGAAGAATTAATAGGGTCTGCGTGGAAAATATGCACCCATTCCTCCAATGAAAGACATGCTAGCCCACTTAGCAAAGGTAAAATCTTCACCAAAGTAGACCTGCGAGAGGCATATTACCGAGTGAGGATTAAGGAAGGGGATGAATGGAAAACCGCATTCAATTGCCCCTGGGGAGTTTCCAATTTAAAGTGCCTGCAGGGGGCCTCAGCAGTATTCTGACATCCCGACTGGACTATTGTAACTCTCTCTACATGGGGCTCCCCTTGAGGTGCACCCGGAGGCTTCAGTTAGTTCAGAATGCGGCCGCGCGAGCAATTATGGGCACCTCTAGGTTTGCCCACGTAACACCGCTCTTGCGCGAGCTGCACTGGCTACCTGTCGTCTTCCGGGTGCGCTTCAAGGTGTTAGTTATCATCTTCAAAGCGCTCCATGGCTCGGGACCTAGCTATCTGCGAGATCGGATCCTGCCCCACACATCCTCACGACCGATTCGCTCCCACAGAGAGGGGCTTCTCCGGGTGCCGTCCACTAGACTTTGTCAGCGGGCGACGCCCAGGGGAAGGGCGCTCTCTGTGGCGGGCCCGGCCCTCTGGAACGACCTTCCCCCTGATATTAGAACGACCACCGACCTCCGCTCCTTCCGTGTAAAATTGAAGACCCATCTCTTTCGACTGGCCGGCCTTGAATAGTTCTCTCTGTCTTTTAATTATAAATTTTAATGGGTTTTTAATTTATATTTTTAGCACGGGTAGATTTATTTAATTCTATTTTAAGTAATATTTGTATTATTGTATATTGTTTTTAATTATGCCTGTGCACCGCCCCGGGTCCCTGTGGGGAGAGGGTGCGGTTAATAAATCCCAACTTATTATTATTATTATTCATGCAACTAATCAATGAGGTGCTGCATGAATACCTATACCAGTGTTCTGATAAGCCGAGCGGTAGCCACTGACCTGTGGATATGGGTCAAGAGGTTGATCAAACCCCTACGGTTTGAGCAAGTTGATGTGTACCTGTTGGGGGAAGTCCCAGCCACACATGTCATCAAGCCAGTGCGGTTAGACATGGCCCAGCATTGGGAAATGATACAGCTCATAGTAGTGCCTACAATGACCAAATCTATAATCCTGGGGTTAGCCTGGTTGGACAAATGGGGCCCTACGATATGATGGGAAGGCGGGTTCCACAAACTGAAGATAGGGACAGGTCCTAGGCCCCCTCCACATGAATCACGAATTAGTTCAAGGAGGGGAGATCGGGTCCTGGACTTTTTTTGGGGGGGGGGGGGGGCTACCCGCGCCAGCCCAGGTTCCATCCTGCGCCTTCCCGTGAGCCTACGAGAATTTGGCAGAGGCGTTTAGTGAGAAAGAATGTGATGTGCTAACCCCACATCGCCCAACTGATTGTGCCATCGACATCCTACCCGGGGCACAACTACTGAAGCCCAAAATGTACTCCATAACACCAAAAGAGATGGAAGAACTATGGATGTATATTGACAAGAACCTAGCTCGGGGATTCATTCAGCCCACTCGTTCTATGATCACGGCCACCGTCTTGTTTAAAGGGAAAGACGGGACAGTGTGCTTATGTGTGGACTTCATGGGCATCAACAGAGAACATGTACCCTCTGCCCCTTATGAAAGATATGTTGGCCCACTTGGCCAAGGGGAGGAACTTCACTAAATTGGACCTAAGGGAGGCATACTACAGGGTAAGGATCAGGGAGGGAGATGAATGGAAGACCGTCTTCAACTGCCCCTTGGGGAGTTATCAGTTCTGGATGATGCCTTTCTGGTTTACCTTGAAGTACATCCCCGCAGGGAAAAACTTCCTATAAGACGCTTTGTCAAGGATGCCACAGTACAACAGCCGCCGGGAGGTAGTGGTGCACTCCATCATTCCCCCCTCACCACAGACGCAACCTGCTGCATGGATTTCGGCCAGGCGGCCAGTTGTAACTGCTGAAGAGTTGACACGTTGCTTACAGACCAAACTACTAACTGACTTGTGCTTCTTGGCGCACCAGCAATTGCTCACCTAACGGGATGGGGTGACATGGAAAGGCAATAAACTGTATGTGCCAAATGCCCTGAGGCCACAGATGCTACAGAGGTGCCACAACATGAAACAGGAAGGGCACTATGGATTCCTTAAAACCCTGCATTTAGTCAAAAGGCAATTCTGGTGGCCCAGGATGCAACATGAAATAGAGGACTATGTCAGAAGCTGTTCGGTCTGCACAACCACAAAACTCCAAACAGGGAAACCACCTGGCCTCTTGCAGTCTATGGCCAACCTCTCGCCATGAGAGGAGATAGCCGTGGACTTCATTGTTGAACATGATTCATGTTCATTGTTGAACATGATTTCGATGGCACAGTCTGTCTTCTGGGATCTTCACAGACAGCCAAAACTCAAACTTTATAAAAATTTCCGGGTTTCCTGAACCCGGGCTCTCCGAGCACTCCCCCTCAAAGTTTGGGCTGCTTGGAGGGAAAAATCAGGCAACAAGACATTGATTGCAGCTGAAGGCATGCGGAAATGCCAAGCAGCAATGCCTTTCTCAGAAGCAGAAACAAGAGAAGATAAGTACTGCTGGAAAATCCCTTGCCCTAGCCCCCAGACACAGGGAAGGGTCTCAAACAAGCTAGCTAGGGTGGACTGGAAGTGGGACTGGACACAAGCCAGGTTCCCAAAATCCCAGATGGAACCCCTGGAGAGTACAATAGACCAACAGAGGGAGCCTTTTAAACAGACCACCCTGGCTGATGAGGGTCCATCATGCCGCCCAAAAGAGAGGGGAGATATATCTGATCCTGTTGAGGGGAGGAGATGTAGACTGGAGCACAGCCCCCCTCCTCCACCCAACAGAAGGAGTCCGAGACTGCAACCAAGGTCTCTCCCACACAACAGGCAGACTGCACAGAGCAGGAAAATCCCAAACTAGAGGAGAGGAAGACGGCCAGCCATATCAGGCACAAGCATACAGAGGCCAACAGGAGGTTGGGGGAGTACTGCTGAACGACCCACCCCAATTCAGGGGAAAGTTTGACGGAGACTCAGACCAGCTAGCCCTATTCCTTGATTCACCTGATATCCACCTAGAATGCTATGGGCACCTGTACCCATCCCCCAGAGCCATGGTGAATACCATTGCAGAGGGTCTAGAGGGAGAAGCAAGGGAATGGCTAACAGCCCTCCACAAGAGGAGAGCCCCCCAACTGCAAGACATAGATGACTTCCTGCGACTGCTAGAGGCCAGGTTTGAGGAGGGGGAGGAGGAGGACCCATATGCAGAAGAGGAACTCAGCAACCTAAAGCAGAGGGGCCGCCCTATCAAAGAGCACATCCGTGAATTTAGGAGGGCCATAGGAAGGGTACCCCCTTTACCAGAGCGGTTGCTCGCGCACTTTTTCAGAACAAGCCTGGAGAAGCAAATTGCCCAGGTAACTGCATACTGCGACATCCCAAATCAACTCTCTGAGTGGTTCCGAGTAGCAACAAGAGTCGACAGTGGGCTGTGCACCAACGACTTGAGAAAGCAAGCAGGGACAAAAGAGATAGGTCAACCTGACCTGAGACCACCCAGCCGGCGGGGAACCACAGCACCACAGCGGGCCCTGAGACCAGCCCTCCCTTGAGGTCCGCTGAAATGCTACAGATGTGGGGGGATGGGCCACATGGCAGCTGCATGCCATGCAGCCCCAAAACCAAGGCCAGACCCACCGCCCAGGGCACAACCAGAACAAGGCCCTAAACGGACCACCAACACGTCCAGGAAAGCCCTCCAAGCTGCAGAGGCCCCTTCCTCAAGCAAAAGCAAATGACCCAATGGTGAATGAATCAATTCACCCTTTCCTTTTTCCAATACGCCTCACAGCCCCAAAAACAGGAAACCAGGGGGATTTTCAAGCACTAATAGACTCAGGCTGCACAAGGTGCTTGATCAACCTAACCACAGTCTTGAAACTGGGGATCAGAGGAAAAAGACTGGCCCACCCGATCCGGTTCGAGCAGGTCGACGGGTCCCTAATGGGAGGAGCCTATGCCACCCACCTAACTGAACCAGTGAGACTAGAATTAGCGGATCACTGGGAAGTAATTCGATTCATAATAGCCCCCAAAATGACAGACGCAATCATACTGGGACTTTCCTGGCTAGAATTGAATTGAATTTGAATTTATTTATATTTATATCCCGCCCTTCTCCACAGAGGACCCAGGGCGGCGCACAGGAATTTAAAAACATACAAAAATACAAAAATAAATACATAATTTAAAATATATTAAACTATCCTAATCCTATGCTAAAACCAAATTTTAAAATACCCAATTTAAAACTTTCTAAAAAGTCCCCGTGGGAGATTAGGGTAGGCCGGCTTGTTGGAAAAGATGTGTCTTTAGACATTGGCGGAAGAGGCGGAGGTCGGTGATGGTGCGTAATTCAGGGGGTAGGTCGTTCCAAAGGGCTGGGCCCGCCACAGAGAAGGCTCTTCCCCTGGGCGTCGCCAGTCAGCATTGTCCGGCCAACGGCACCCTGAGAAGACCCTCTCTGTGGGAGCGGATCGGCCGAAGGGATGTATGGGGCAGAAGGCGTTCTCGCATATAACTAGGCCCCGAGCCATGGAGCGCTTTAAAGATGGTCGTCAGAACCTTGAAGCGCACCCGAAAGGCCACAGGAAGCCAGTGCAGCTCGCGCAGGATCGGTGTTATGTGGGAGCATCTAGTGGCTCCCATAATCACCCGCGCGGCTGCATTTTGGACTAACTGTAGCTTTCGAGTGCACCTCAAGGGAAGCCCCATGTAGAGAGCATTACAGTAGTCGAGTCGGGACGTCACGAGAGCTTGAGTGACTGTGCGAAGGGCAGCCCGGTCCAGTAAGGGGCGCAATTGGCGCATCAGGCGTACCTGATGAAACGCCCCCCTGGCCACGGCCGCCACATGGTCCTCCATGGACAGCCGGGAATCCAGGAGGACACCCAAATTGCGCGCCCTCTCCACAGGGGCCAGTGTTTCGCCCCCAATGGCCAGAGTTGGAGTAATCTGGCTGAACCGGGGTGCCGGAAACCACAGCCACTCAGTCTTGGCAGGGTTGAGCTTGAGTTTGTTACCACCAATCCAGATCCGTATGGCCTCCAAACACCGGGACAGCACTTTGGCGGCATCGTTGGGGTGGTCTGGGGTGGATATGTACAGCTGAGTGTCGTCAGCGTACAGATGGTACTCCACCCCAAAACCACGGATGATCTCACCCAGCGGCTTCATCTATGTGTTAAACAGGAGGGGTGAGAGGACCGACCCCTGAGGAACCCCACATAAGAGGGGTCTCGAGGTCGACCTCTGCACTCCCATCAACACATATTGCGACCGACCAGAGAGGTAGGACGAGAACCACCGCAAAACGGTGCCTCCCAGCCCCAAACCCCCCAGTCGTTGCAATAGGATACCATGGTCGATGGTATCAAAAGCCGCCGAGAGGTCTAATAGGACTAGGATAGAGAAATATCCTCTATCCCGCGCCCTCCAGAGATCATCAACCAACGCGACCAATGCCGTCTCGGTGCTGTGACCGGGTCGGAAGCCGGACTGGCGTGGGTCTAGATAATCAACTTCCTCCAGGTGTCGCGGAAACTGTTGGGCTACCACACTCTCAACAACCTTCACCAAAAAGTGAAGGTTGGAGACCGGACGATAGTTCTCCAACAATGCTGGGTCCAGGGACGGCTTCTCGAGGAGGGGCCTCACTAC
Source organism: Rhabdophis nuchalis (assembly GCA_039707465.1). Taxonomy (NCBI): domain Eukaryota; kingdom Metazoa; phylum Chordata; class Lepidosauria; order Squamata; family Natricidae; genus Rhabdophis; species Rhabdophis nuchalis. Next base: position 5,145,941 of record CM077650.1, read on the forward strand.
CGCCTCTTTCAAGACGACAGGTAAGGACCCCTCACTCAAAGATGCGTTGACAATGCCCTGGAGCCAGCCTCGTGTCGTCTCCCAGGATGCCAGTACAAGCCAGGAGGGACACGGATCCAATAAACATGTGGTCGCCCTAAGTTTCCTTGACAACCTGTCCATATCCTCGGTGGTAACAAAGTCAAACTCCTCCCAAGAAGGAACCTCAAGACTAGTCTCGGACAGTCCCACAGGACCACTGTCGATGGAGGGTAGCTCATTCCGAATCCGAGTGATTTTCTCCTGCAGATAAATCCCAAATTCCTCTGCTCGCCCTTGCAGAGGGGCTTCCCGCGGCCTCTGGTGAAGGAGGGAGCGGGTCACCCCAAACAGGGCAGCAGGGCGGTTATCTGCGGATGCAATAAGGGTGGCACAATACTCACGTTTGGTCACCCTTATCGCCACTAAGTAAGCCCTAATATGGGTTCTCACTAGTGTTCGGTCGGCTTCAGAGCGAGAGGATCTCCATCTACTCTCTAGGCGTCTCTTGTGGCGCTTCATCTCCCGAAGCTCCTCAGTAAACCAGGGAGCCTGGGTGGTTCGTCGCCGCAAGAGAGGCCGCAAGGGCGCGACTCGGTCCAAGGCCCCTGCGGCCGCACTTAACCATGCGGCCACTAGGTCCTCAGTCGGGTCGCGAGGCAGGGTCACAGGAATTGGCCCAAGCTCCCTCTGGAACCTTTCCGGGTCCATTAGAAGCCTGGGGCGGAACCATCTAGGAGTATCCGGTTCCGTCTCCCCGCGGTGAGGTGAAGCGATTGGAAAGTCCAGCTGAAGGAGAGCGTGATCTGTCCATGACAAGGGAGTGATGACTAAATCCCCTATTCCCAGATCACAACTCCACTGTCCCGAGACAAAGATTAAATCCAGTGTGTTTCCCCCCTCGTGAGTAGGGCCTAAAACTACCTGGGTCAGGTCCATGGCCGTCATGGAGGCCATGAACTCCCGAGCTGCTCCAGAGGCTTCGCCCGCCGACGGCAAGTTAAAGTCCCCCATGACTACCAGTCTGGGGGTCTCAACTGCCGCCTCGGCTATCACCTCTAGGAGCTCGGGCAGGGCTGTTGTTGCATAGCAAGGAGCCAGGTATACAACTAACACGCCCAACTGCCTCCCTAGGCCCCATCTCACGCAGAGAGATTCACACCCTGTTGTCTGAGGGATTGTGGTCTCCTTCGGCTCAAGACCTTCCTTAACCATAATCGCCACTCCCCCACCCCTCCCTAGGGCTCTAGGCTGATGGAAGGCGTGGTAACCTGGTGGGCACATTTCCACGAGGGGTAAACCTCCTTTGTGGCCCAACCAGGTTTCCGTTATACCCACCAGGTCCGGGTCCCCCTCTGACACAAGGTCATGGATGAGGGGGGCTTTCTGAACCACGGACCTGGTGTTGCATAACATCAGCCTAGGGCCTCGGGTCTGTGATTCCTGCCCACCTAGTCTGCGATGGGAGGGCGGAGAGTTGGAGCACGTGACCGCCTGAATCCAGCGGCCACGGTCTTCCAACCGATGGTAACCATTCCGCCTCCCTCCGCCTTTGCCCCTCCCTAAGACCGAGTCGATGGACAAAGCCACCGTGGAAACGACCCCCCCTCCCCTTCCTCCGTTACCCTACTTCCGCCAGCCGGCCTACTCATTTGCTGTCCCCCCCCTGGACTATTTTTCCCCTCCTCCCTAGAACCCCCTAAAAATCGAATTAAAAACCTCCCCAGAAACCCCCTCAAACTTGCGCTTCGCCCACCTCTCAGGAATAATCAGTCCATCATCAAGGTGGGCCCGTGTTAAACAAGAGGGCCAGGCCTGCGAGAGGGGAGACTCTCGCAGGCCAAGGAGGTCGCGCCTAGAGTACATAATAAAAGCCCCAGAGGTGGTCCAAGTCCAGGAAGGCAACCACAAGTCCGAAAAGTCTAGATAATATAAAGTGACTCAGTGCAAAGATAGTTCTTCAGGATGGGGGGTAAAGTCAGACAGTCAAGAATCTTATGGATGGGGAGATCGAATCCAGTCCCGTTACAGGCTCCATCCATCTGTCTTTTTCCGGCCATATGGGCATTAGTTCGCATTTAGTGCCGCATCGCTAATTAGTCCATCATGCGGCCTGATGTAAGATGCAGCCCTCTAATGGCTCGACTAACCTCCTCCAGTCCCGTGCACTCACTTCAAGGTCTTCAGGGTCTTCCCGGGTCGTCCTCGGCCAGGTCCACCAACACACGATCCAGCTGCAGATGTTCCGCACCAGACTGCTCAATCCAGCATGCCACATTCAAAAACCATTCAGTACTCCCTCTCAACTCTCCATTCTCCTTCTTCTTCTGCCTTCTCCTTCTCCTTCTTCCATCACCAGCTCATCTCGTTCGGCTTCTCCATCTCACCATCTCACCATCATTCTCCTTCTCCTTCTTCCGTCTCCACCATCTCCGACTCCTTCACATCTCCATCTCATCACCATCTCCATCATCACCATCTCATCACCATCTCCGTCCATCTCTCTCCATCTCTCACCCCTCTCTCCTTCCATCTCTCTCCTTCTCTCTCCTTCTCCATTTCTTTCTTTCTCCTTCTCCTTCTCCTTCCTCCAACTCCTCCAACGCCTTCCTTCCTTCCACACCTCCGCACCTCCTCTCACCAACATTCTACTTTCTTCCCTCCATCATCCCTTATGAGCAGTCCACGCCAGCATAAATTCGGATCGGGTGGTGGATATTTCGGGCCAAGGCCAAGGTATGGCCGCACGACCTGCCACTAGTCGTGCGGCCCGATGGTAGCTCTCCTGGCCTGGCACGATCTAGCTGCCCGCTGATCTTCCGCGTCCCGGCTTTGCGGCCTACCTCTCTTCTTTCCGGCCGCGCCGGGACGCTCTAGGCCGCAAGCAGGCCGAGTCGCCTCTCCGCTCTTCACCGTCGTCCGCACGGCTCGCCCTTCAGCTTCGGGCAGCTCGGCGCGACGACGGGCAATTCGGCTCGTCGAGCCAGCCCTCGGTGGTGGTAAGTGGGGGCTGGCGGCATCTTCCTGGGGGTGAAACAACCCCCTGGGCTTCTCCCGTGTCTCAGGACGCGACCGCCATGTCGTGCATGCGCAGTTGACAGTAGACAAGTGGGGACCGACCCATCTGGTGGCAAGGGGGTACCCGCAGACTTAGGATATCAAGGGGCCCTCAACCCCTCCCCCACCAGCAAGCAGAAATGCCACCCACACTGGAAACCCCCCAAGAGAGCCCACGAGAACAACTGGCAACCACATCTGACAAAACCCCAGTTGACAATAGGGTCCTCCCAGGGGTTAAGCTCGGCTTTTCACCCAAGTACTAACAGGGCAGAAGAGAGAGCCAACACCATTGTAGAAAGATATCTTAGGTGCTATGTCACCTACCAACAAACCAATTGGGCAGAATTCCTGCCGTTTGTGGAGGTGGCATACAACAATGCTGTCCATAGCAGTACTGGGTTTACTCCCTTCAGGGTGGTGCATGGAATTCACTTCATTCCCATACCTGAATACCCTCGAGAAATCCCTACTCCTGTCAGCCCAAAAGAATGGATAGAAACTTTGCTGGGGGTGTGGGGAGCCGTAAAGACAGCCTTGCGGAAAGCCGTGGAAATCCAGAAGGTACACGCAGACAGAAAACGGGCTCTGCAGAAGCCATTCCAGGTGGGGGAGAGGATGTATCTATCAACCAAATACTGGGTCCAGAGTTCTTGGGCCATTCCCAATTGTGTGGATAATTAATCCTGTAATGGTGGAGCTGAAGCTACCCTGCCTGTTGGAAAAAGTGCATCCCGAATTTCACAATAGACTGCTAAAGCCAGTAGGTGATGCCTCCACTTGACCACACCTGTTACCATTACCCATGGAGGTTGGGGGGAAACCCATTATGAAATCAACTGGGTATTGGATTCCTGACTACATAGGGGTCGGCTGCAATACCTGGTCCAATGGAAGGGATATCCCGATACAGAAGCCTCCTGGGTGGCGAGTGGAGACATACGGGCTTAAGAAGCTCCACAGTGAACATCTCCACAGGGAACAGGGGAGGGGGGAGATACCGGAGGTCAGATGTAGTGCTCTATTGCCATGTGTACTCCACTGTCTCTGGCCAGTGGAGGAGTGATCTGGGAGTAGGGGATCTAGTCATCACACCCGTCATGGTCAGATCACTCACTTCTCCGGCTCGACTTTCCAGCCGCTACCCACCACCGCGGGGAGGCGGAACCGGAATTTCCTAGATGGTTCCGCCCCAGGTGCCTGATGGAACCTGAAAGGTTCCAGACGGAGCTTGGGCCATTACCTGTAGCCCTGACCCGCGCCCGGATGGAGGACCTAGTGGCTGCATGGAATAGTGCGGCCACTGGGGCCTTGGACCAGGTTGCGCCTTTGCGGCCTCTCTTGCGGCAGCGAACCACCCAGGCTCCTTGGTTTTCCGAGGAATTGAGGGTGATGAAGCGCCACAAGAGACGCCTAGAGAGCAGGTGGAGATCTTCACGCTCTGAATCTGACCGAACACAGGTGAGAGCCCATTTGAGGACTTACCTTGTGGCGTTAAGAGTGGCCAAACGTCAATATTGTGCCACTCTTATTGCGTCCGCAGATAACCGCCCTGCCGCCCTGTTTGGGGTAACCCGCTCCCTCCTTCAACAGAGGCCGCGGGAAGCCCCTCTACAGGGCAGAGCAGAGGAATTTGGGGAGTATCTGCAGGACATCTCTACCCCAAACCACCCCAACGATGCCGTCGAAGTGATGTCCCTGTGTCTGGAAGCCGTGAGGATCTGGATGGGAAGTAACAGACTCAAGCTCAACCTGTCCAAGACTGAGTGGCTGTGGCTACCGGCGCCCCGGTTCAACCAGCTGATTCCATCACTGGCCATTGGGGGCGAACATCTGGCCACCGTGGATCGGGCACGCAACTTGGGCGTCCTCCTAGATGCCCGGCTGTCAATGGATGACCATGTGACAGCCGTGGCAAGGGGGGCGTTTCACCAGGTTCGCCTGGTGCGCCAGTTGCGTCCCCTATTGGACCGGGACGCCCTTCGCACAGTCACTCATGCGCTTGTGACGTCCCGTCTAGACTACTGTAATGCTCTCTACATGGGGCTCCCCTTGAGATGCATACGAAGGCTGCAGCTGGTCCGGGCGGGCAGTTCTGGGAGTCACTAGATATTCCCACGTAACACCTCTCCTGCGCGGGCTACACTGGCTGCCTGTGGCCTTTCGGGTGCGTTTCAAGGTGTTGGTTATTATCTTCAAAGCGCTCCATGGCACAGGACCTAGTTATTTGCGGGATCGTATCCTGCCCCATACATCCCTTCGGCCGATTCGCTCTCACAGAGAGGGACTTCTCCGGGTGCCGTCCACTAGGCAATGCCAGCGGGCGACGCCCAGGGGAAGGGCCTTCTCTGTGATGGGCCCGACCCTCTGGAATGACCTTCCCCCTGACATTAGAACGACCACGGACCTCCGCTCCTTCCGCCAGAAACTCAAAACCCACCTGTTTCAACTAGCCTGCCTGGGCTAATTCCATGCTTCCCGCCTCAGTTTGTAATTTTAAATTATGTGATTAGGTTTTAAGGTCAAGTTTTTAATTTTTATAAATTTGTACAGGGGATTATTTAATTGGATTTTAGTTTATATGTAATGTTGATGTCACTTTTTAATTTTTTACCTGTACACCGCCCTGAGTCCCTTCGGGGAGAGGGGGCGGTCTAGAAATCTAATAAAATCAAATCAAATCAACTACGTTTGCTTACTGTCTTCAAGGTGCAGCACTGGTAGAGGGGAGATGCTCAAGGCTCATGAAATAATTAAGGCATCTTTCGGAAGCCTGACACCTGGTTTCCCCCTTGGGGTTTGCCTTACCAGGGGAGGGAAGCTCCTGCAGTGGTGTTGGGTGTGTGTGGAGCTGGAGGCTGCAGCAGCATGACAGAGAATGCCAAGGAGCAGCTGGTCCGCAGAGAAGAAGTCACGGATTAGAGGGGAGGTGGGGCAGCACGAGGCAATCAGGATGCGGAGAGGCAACAACAGCCTGACGATCAGCTGGTTGTGGCAGGGGCATCAGCTCAATGACATCTGTGCAGCCTCATGGAGCAGCCAGGCAGGATCCAATCAGCTATTCCGACACTCAACTGCCCCCTGGGTGAGGACTGCACTGGCGGAGGGGCGTGGCCTGCCTACATAACCGCACTGGGGGGCAGATGCTCCCAGTGCTGACTTAACATTCTGATTGCATTTGCTTTTGTTTCTTGTTTTTTGGAACTCATTGCATGCCAGAGTCTGGTTTAATAAACCGAGTCAGCACCCACATGAGAGGAGTCGTTAATGCTGGTTTAGGTCAAAAGCACCTCCCCGGGAGGGACAGGTGGTTGATTGAAAACTAATTTCTTTCCATTTGAATTTTTAGAGGAACTTCTCTCAACTTTAAGGGGGAGGTCTGACTGTCAACTCTGAAGCGAACCTGGCTGAAGCCATCTTGTGCTGCCTCATAGTTGTCATGAAGCCTGAAAGGGGGAAGGGAGGGGGGAAAGTAGATAGCCTGTCTAACAGTCAAAAAACAAAACGTTTTCCTGTGGGAACCAAGGTCATTGTAACAGGTGGCTGTTGAAGGAATGACCAAGCAGCCTGCCAGCTATATTCATTGGACAATGTGACCAGTGACATCTAGGAGGGGGGATTTTTGCTCTTTTAATTAGGTGAAAACTGCGGGAACTTTCAGAGTTGGTTTTCACCAGTTGTGCCGATATGATGTATCCAATAAACATGTTCTTTGACAAATCTACCTGCCTCAGAGTTCTGCTTTCAATGGGTGCATTACTCGGAATGCAAAACAGTATGACTTGCAAATATAAAACCAAGCATTGCTGTCCTTTTGTTAATAGTAACCTGTTGAGTCCTGAAACTTGAAAATATGGCTTGGCTTAGCTTGGTAGATCTCAGGAATTGGGTAGACCTGCACTGCCCTTCTCTATTCAGCAATCAAATATTCTATTCTGATTGACCTTTGCACTTCAGATGACTATATACAGTATATTAGCTTCAGAAGCTAACCAGGTTCTGCCACTCAGTAGTTGCAGGTTCATCATATGCAGGTATTGTAAAACTGATAAACAAAACAGGAGATACTGCCCAATTGCTTTTCAGTTTCAGAGGTGCCACAATTTCTCTTTCCTTATGAAGAAAGTATGTTCCCCATGTACTTCCAGGTAATATTAGAAAAGTAGAAAGATACTGTCTCTGGGTTGGAAGGTGGCACACATCTATTTTTTTCACATCTGCTTTAATCCAAAAGTGGGAAGCAAAATAATCATGGTTAATTATGGCTTTCTCCTATAATAGTAGTTAACCTGACCAACTGTACAGATCTGACTGCAATTAGCCATTAGAGACAGGAAATCTGGAAAGCCAAAACCCTGCCCAATGTCTAAACAAAGAAGAGAAGTGAGGGTTATACAGATGATGCTCTCTTTCTGATTAACAGAGGTATGAAGCTACCTTGCATATCTCTCAATACAAAGCCTTTGTTTCCAACTGGATTGTGGCCAGTCCTTCCACGAGGCTGAAAAAATACCACATTTAGTACAGATGTTCTGAAACTGGAGACAATTCTCTTCTCTCAAAAATACTGCACACCGGGGATGCTTTTATTGGAACCAGGGCACTTTAAAAAAAATACCATGTTTCTTTGGCCCTTGAGGATTATATAGGTGTAGCAGTAGAGGAGAGCAAAAAACAGAAAACAGGATAAAAAACAGAAAACCTTTTAAAACAATCCTCAAGAAAACAATATGCCACACCTGAAAATAAGCCAAACCTGATGGGACTTATTTCAGCTCACAGTTGTCTTTCCCAAGCTCGTTTTTCATCTATGCAAGAAAGATGAATCGAGCTGTATTTTAGACAGCTAGAGGGGAATTTTTAAAAACACTTTACAATCTTTGACCATCAAGGAGAGCAATTTTGAGCTGAATAAGCACTTTTGTACTATTTTTTTTCCAGATCAGTGACTTTGATCCATAAGATATATAGAGCAAACCATAAAATGCCTTCACTGAAGAGTAAAACATAATCAAATACAGAGGTGAATGGCCAGAAAATTTGTTCTCCTTTGCTAAGGTAACTGTCCCACCCTCTTATTTTACCCCATTTATTGTTTTGTCTCCTAATGAGTATGCTTCAAGTCATTATACCTATGTTGTAGCATAATCAGTATACACTTTCAATTAATATGTCTGTATATTAATCTAAAAAATACAAGTCTGACTGGCAAAAATGTTATTTAGGTAGGCCAACCATTTATCACAGCCATCAGGCTAGAAAAGGTCACCAGCACATGAGGTGATTCATTGATAGACTCATCTGTTCTTTATGGTTTTTCTAATGCATTTCTAATTTAAAATCAGCCATAAACCTATAGGATATAACTAGATTATATTTTTAAATAGCCAAAGAGATAAATAACCTGAGAGTAATATTTAATTACATTGAATGTAATAAAATGTAAACACATAGTAGGGCAGTGATGGCTAACCTTTTTGTTGTTGCATGCCGAAAGTGCGTGCATGCGCACACACCCATAATGCAATACACATGTAACCCCCCATGCACCCTGCCCCCATGCTCCCCAGCCCCGAGCACAAAACCCCCCACGCTCCCCCACCCCCGCCCATTCACGCATGACCCCCCCACGTGTGCTCCACCCCCTGTGCATGTGCGGCAGACCTGAAAACCAGGTGGCCAGCAGGAGGTGCACACACATGCATGGTGGAGCTGAGCTGGGGCGACGTCTCGCATGCCCGCAGAGTGCTCTACATGCCACCTGTGGCATCCATGCCATAGGTTCACCATCTAGGGTCCTGTTCCTGTCTACCTTTGGAGTGTGTATCCTCAATATAATAGGACAAGACCAAACTTTAACCTTCAAAAAGCTAAGCTCTGCTATGAAGTGTACAATCAACCTTTTAGCTTTGCTTCCTTCTATCAGCTTGGTTTGGTTTTATCAATTTACAGGAATTTGCATACATTACAGGGAAGTAAGTATAAGTGGCTTATTACTTCACAGCTGCAACATGAAATGAAATTAGTTCAGCCCTACTTACTAGATCTTCAGAAGCTCTTGCTTGGGCTCGTCGGAATAGTTCTAGGTCATATTCACTGGTCAGATTCTCTAGAAGGGGCTCTCTAGTGTTGCCATAGGTTTTTCTCTGTTCCTGAAGCAACAACAGAAGAAATATCTCATAAACACACAGAAAAAAATTCCTCTGGCCTTGGGGAATCAGCTCCTGGTAGCCACCATCTTATTTCTTTAGAGGGTAAGTGTGGATGGCTAATCAGCCATAAGAACGATGAGCAACATTGCTCTGAGAAGAAGAAAAGTTGGGCTGGCTGGGGTAAAGGAGGGGAGGGAAGATAAACTACAGACAGGATCTATGGACAGAGAAGTATGCTGAAAATGAGGAAGCAAGAAAGGAATGAAGATAAGTTGTTATTAATAAACAACTCTGTAAACCACTTAGAGAGGGCTGTAAAGCGGTATATACGTCTAAGTGCTATTGCTATATGCCCATTCAGATCTATGCAGCACCCACAAACCCCCAAGGCTCTATTGTGAAGATTGCTTGGTAAACCACTATTTCTCAGTAGTACAATCTTTCCATTTTTAAAATAAGCTGTAAATAGTACATGAAAGACACTGAAAAATTAACCTCTTTTCTATAAACTTTCTTGCCATAAAAAACTGAACTGAAAATTCAGCCCCACTCCTTTCAGTAGTGACACTATATTCCTTGTTACTTTCAGAGAACGGAAAGGCTTTTACAAAATATGTTGCTGAAAATTGTAAATTAATTAAAATGCATTTAAAAGAACATTCAGGTGACTGGATAATGAGATAAAAATGTACAGGGAATGTTGACATGGTTCGTTGAGAGAAGACTATAGTCCCACTTGCTCCTTTTCATCACAGAAAGGTTTTCTGACGCCTCAGAATATCTTAACAGACTTATTTATTTTATTTTATTTTATTCAAATTTATACCCCGCACCTTCTCCAAAAAAGGACCCAGGGCGGCGCACAGGAAATTTAAAAAACAATACAAATATAACAAAAAATATAAAATTTTTAAAAAGCTATTATATCCATGCCCTGTGCTAAAATCGTATAAAATCCCCCAAATTAAAATCTATCTAAAACAGTCAAAACGGTGGGTTATGCTAGGACGGCTTGTTGGAAAAGGTGCGTTTTAAGACGCTGGCGGAAGAGGCAGAGGTCTGAGATGGTGCGTAGTTCGGGGGGCAAGTCGTTCCAGAGGGTAGGGCCCGCCACAGAGAAGGCCCTTCCCCTGGGTGTCGCCAACCGGCATTGCCCGGCCGACGGCACCCTGAGAAGGCCCTCTCTGTGGGAGCGGATCGGTCGAAGGGATGTATGGGGCAGAAGACGGTCTCGCATATAACTAGGCCCCGAGCCATGGAGCACTTTGAAGATGGTCGTCAGAACCTTGAAGCGCACCCGAAAGGCCACAGGCAGCCAGTGCAGCTCGCGCAGGAGAGGTGTTATGTGGGAGTGCCTAGAGGCTCCCATAATCACCCGCGCGGCCGCATTCTGGACTAGTTGTAGCCTTCGAGTGCACCTCAAGGGAAGCCCCATGTAGAGAGTGTTACAGTAGTCAAGTCGGGACTTAAGTTAATGGAAACTAGCATTTGCTTAAACATGGTAAAAACTTCTAAACGGTATGAGCAGTTTAAGGATAGAACTATGAACTTAGAAAAACTTTTTTCTCTTTGGCTGAAGACCTTTTAAGCATCAGGCTTAAAGACTCAACAGTCCATTTAATAAATGCTCTATTTCTCATGCCTCAAATGAAGGGCAGGACTAGACAACTTCTAAAACTATCTCCACTTCTGTGATCTCAAATAAGATACAGGTCAGGGAGGACAGTATCCTATGGGAAATAAGGGCTATAACAAGGGTGAAATTCACATATGAATTTTAAACAATAGAGTTAACACTTCAGCTCAATGTTTAAATTATAATTTTAGCTCCAGATCGCTATTATCCATTTCAGCCACCATTCTCCATCTTGAAGCTTGTTGCATGTAGAACTGTTCTTTGCGAATCCATTGCATAAAAGTATTGATCCAGGTGCATTAAGCTTTAGCTACAATTTCTCTAACCTACCGCAGATGTGCTTAAGGACAGTGATGACACATCTGCAGGGACCAGACTGAGAAAGATGTATGTATGTTTGACTCATTCTCCCATGCTCAGCTCTCTAAGGAAAAGAAATGAGGTTTCTGTACCAGGTATTTTTCCTTCTGCTCCTTGGTTAAGCCTGCATTCCTCTTCTTTCTCACCTCTGCAACTTTCTCTTTGTATCTCAATTTTCTTTCAGTTGGTGCCTTGCAGGGAATAAGAAACAAAACGTTTGCTTAGTAGAGGGACACACACAGACAAACCTAGGGACTATTTTAAATCTGCCTGACACCAGCTATATGGCTCTGTTACATTTTTGGAGGTATCTGAGAAACTTAGATGCATAACCATGCTCTTCAAGTTGCAGCATCGTTGGAACATTGAAGTTCGCACAACATGGTACAACAGGACCATTAACTATTGCACCATATTGTATGAAGTTCAGTATCTTGTTTCACCAATGTTCCATGGGTTCTCCAATACTGTATGGCACCTGTTTTATACATTTCCCCCCAGTTTATCAGAAGAGTAGCTCTTTATAATGCTGCACTACAGCATGAAATTATGAGCTGGAAATAGTATTCATATGTCCATGGCTGTCATAGTGCCATGTGGCAACTCTTAAGTAATAAACACACATGGACTCATCTCCCTTCCCTCTTTCTGAGCAAACAAACACACAAAAAGATGTGTACAATAGTCACAGAAGAATAAAATATATTTAACAACTAAATAATTGAATAAAAAGATGCATGCATTTCAACTTAAGAGGCCATATATTCAGACAGAATCTTATCCATCACAAAATTACTTTAATGTTTGAAAACAGTTTGATGTACAATGACCACTATGAAAGATAATTGCCAGCTGGGGTTCTAAAGCCAGCACATACAGTACTTGGACAATACATATAAAATTTAAAAAAAACCTACCTGGTTTCTGGTAGCATGTCTACTGTTGTCATCCTCTTGGTGAGAAAGCATCCGCTCCTCCAATTTTTTGTCTCGGCTTTGAGCTCTCACCTTGAAATCCAGAAAAATATTATATAAATCCCCTTCCCACATCATGCAGTTTAAAGGAACAATATGAAGAACCTGCAGCAATGTTGGTCTTGAACCTAGAAACTGCTGGAAATGACAGCATTTTCCTGAGGCCACCAAGCCTCAAGTTATGGTTAAAACAACCCATGTCTTAGTACAATGTATAAAAGGTACTATCTTTCAGAAGTTGTAATTTGCAAAGATGTGTTGAAGCATTTGAACTCTTGCTCCATTCTCCATACAAATACCACTCCCCATTTGCTTTCCTTCATTACACACATCCTGGGAGAATAAGTTACCTTGCATTCATCAGCTGAAAGATTATGATACAGGGGGCACCCAGATATAGAGAAGTGTCGCTCATGTTTTCCTGTCAGATGTCCTGTGAAAAGCCAAAGAAATGTAGTTTATGGCTTGCCAAACAGAACACACGGGAAGTTTTGGCAATAGAAAATCCTAATTAAAACTCATTCCACTGTACCTAACGAGTTGCAGCCAGGGGTGGGACATTTCATGTTGAAATTATAGCTTTCATGGAAACGCCGTCGTTTGGGGCGATGGGAAAGATCACTCCCTGAATCTTTCATGGACATATCCTTGGCAATACTTTCATCATGTGACATGTTGGGACTAGAGATATCAATATCAGACTCTGATGAAGGAGCATTCCCAGTTGGAGTGCGGGGTGGAGACTCATCACAGTCACCTGCATTTTTTGTGTCTGTTGAGAAGGGAGAAAATTAGGATAGTGTACAAGTTGCTAAATTAGAAAATATACAAAGAATAAATACTTCCAGAGTCATTTCTGTATGTCAGCATTACACAAAAAATGGAACACAATCCCAGAGATATATTGTTTCCTTCCTAGCCAGTCACCGAGGATGCTCTGGAGTTATTAGGAGTGTCCTCCCCAACCATTCAAATGTACAAACCTCTATCAGAAAAATCAACCACTTGCTCTGTTTCTGAGCCTGATGAACGAGTCTGTCGCAGTGGATATTTCTTTGGAGTTACAGGTGTGGCCTGCTGCTGACTGCGGGTTACTCTCCGAGTAGAATAAAGAGGCTCTTCTGCTCCAAATGATGGTGGACTGCGAACTGGGCTGGAATCTATGAAGGATTGGGAGGGATTTTAAGGGGGAAACCTAGCATCTCATTTTAGGAAACATCATTGCAGAGCCCACATTAAGTGTTGCCATATTGTTTGTGGTTCTTACTGTAGATTATTAACATGGCTATTCTTTTAGAAACTATTAAAAATGGGCAAGTTTTACACAGTTTTCATCTGATTATAGCCTACTTCCTTGCATTATTGCATATCTAAATAAGTTTAAAAGACAATGTAAATCAGTTTATAATCTAAATCTTCAGTTCATCATGGTATTGGAATAGAGCAGGGGTGTCAAACTCAAGGCCCGGGGCAGATCTGGCCCACGGGGTGCTTAGATCTGGCCCACTGTCCCACCCTGGAAAACAGCGAAGGACCGGCCTGCAGTTCCTCTGCCAGCAAAAATGGAGCTTGGGAGGGTTGTGTGCAGCCCTCCTGACCTCTGTTTTTGCTGGCAGAGGATTGCAGGATGCACAGCCGAAAATAGAGCTTGCAAGGACTGCAGGTGGCACTCCCAAGCTCCATTTTCGCTGGCAGAGGGTTGCAGGAGGCTGTCGCAGCCGAAACGGAGCTCAGGAGCCCGTTTTCACTGGCAGAGTGCTCGGCCCACCACAGGCGTCCCCGACATGAGTGACATTGTGCTAGTCACACCCATCCTCGCCACGCCCCATGCCCCCAAGGTCAAACACAACCCTGATGTGGCCCTCAATGAAATCGAATTTGACACCCCTAGAATAGAGGATCCTGGAATACAGAATATATATGGAAACTGTTCTTTACTGTGCTATCTTAATTTGCCTAAATGCTTGTTTATCAAAAGGCATATTTTCCAAAATACATATAGGTTCATCATTTTGATAACCTGAATTTTCCTGTCCTGAAATGTTGACAACCAACAGTATGTTTAAATAAAACCAAAACTTGTGCAAAGGTGTTACGATTCAGAGGATGTTCTGTTATAAACTGCCTTTTTGTATTTATCCAAGGAACAGAGTTTGAACCAATTCACATATAAATTGCCACAAGGATGAGTGGGAGTAAAGCTATTTACTTTGCAGGGGGTTGCCTGCCACCCCACGGAGGGAGCTGTCTTGCTCCCTGGAGGCTCCCCTGAAGTGATAGACCTGCTTTGTTATGCCCTGCTGGCAGATGCCGAGAAATCATCAAGCCACCTGGAGTAGCTGAATAATGGCTAGGGTGGTTAGGTGAGCGGTGGTGCAGCAAGGGGAGCAGACAAAAAACCTGGCAACCTGACCCGTGGAATTTCAGATCCTGCAGAGCCTGACTGGCAAGCCTACAGCTGTGACATTGGCAAGCACCAAAATGCCAGTAAATATCTAAGCCGTCTGAAACAGCTGGGTGGCTGCAGCCAAGACAACAATCAGCTGGGCTGCAACAGAACAGGAGGTGGCAGAGCAGGAGAAAAACGGAGCAGTTTGAGGCCCAAAACCAACCTGGAACCCTGCTGACGAACCAGCCAGCGAGAGACCAGGCGGAACTTTAGTCGCCAGCAGCAGTCAAGTAGCAACAGCAGCTAGTTGAGTGCCATGGACCAGGGAAGTGGCTGGGCAGCTCAAGACTTAAGACTAGCCCATGAACTAAGTGAGCTATTGGCTCACCAAAGAAGCAACTGGCACCAATAAAGGAGAATATTTGTAGCTCAGGTTTGAATTGAGGGGTCCTTGGTGCTCTCTGAGCTTGGCTGTTTTCTTGCAGATGTTCCATTACCCAAACTAGGGAACATCATCAGTGCTAGTAAGGAGTGGGGTTTGCTCTCAGTTTATATTCTAGTGGCTTGCACTGTCAGTGTT
Source organism: Rhabdophis nuchalis (assembly GCA_039707465.1). Classification (NCBI taxonomy): domain Eukaryota; kingdom Metazoa; phylum Chordata; class Lepidosauria; order Squamata; family Natricidae; genus Rhabdophis; species Rhabdophis nuchalis. Next base: position 5,161,107 of record CM077650.1, read on the forward strand.
GGTCAGGGTGGTCTTAGAGGTTCTTTGGTTGGGCTGCTTACTGATGGCTTGTTTGGCCGTTCCTTGATTGGGGTATTGTTTAGTTTTTGACTGTTGGTCTGGTCTGGGAGTTATAATCTATGCTCATCTGGATGCTGATTGATGGGGAGGTGGTCTTTTTGTTCCCTTTTTGGCTTGTTCATTGTCTCTTTTGCATAGTATATAGATATTGTTTACACCTGTGTCTATTGATAGCTAATTTGTCAGCGTGCTAAGTTTCTAGAAATACCTTAGCATTTTTGGACTTGGCTTGGTCTAGAATGGTCACACTTTCCCAGTTGAAACTATGGTAAAGTCTGTCCACATGTTGTGAAATTAAAGAGTTTTCATCATGACTTCTGACTGCTAGTTGGTGTTCATGGATGCGTTTTGCTAGTCTTCTGCCTGTTGGTCCTATGTAGTGGCTGTTGCAGTCATTACACTGCTTTTTCTTCTGGAGTCGCTGGGTCTTTTGGTTTGCTTAGGATGTTTTGAAGGACTTTAGTAGGCATCAAAATGCCAAGATGTACATCAAGAACATCTCAGGAACCACCAACAGACTACTACAACCACATGGAATCAGCATAGCACACAAGACAACTAAAGCCCTTCAAAACATAACTCCATGAAGGGTGGGTGGAGATTCATTGGCATATGATACAGCTCCTCTCATTTGGACAAAGCTTAGGAGAAAACATCTAATCATTGCAGGCATCCTTTCCCCAAAAGCAGAACTTTAAGATCCAAAATGAAGAATTCTGAAACATCTAGATATACCTTGTGAACTCTGGCTGAGCCTAGCAGAAGATCGTGTCACACGGGCAGACCGGCGTGATGCACCATCACTTTCTGAACTGTATGTATGTTCTGGGTCTGTAGAGAAATCTGAGTCTTCTGTTCCATCTGAACTGCTTCCTGCATTTCTCTGAAAGGCCAACACATAAGGCAAATTATTTAATGCAGATCTGCTCAACTTTTGTGTGTGTGTGTGTGTGTGTGTGCTTTTGTGTTAGCTTTTTTTTTTTTAAGTTGTATTGGTTTTTACAAAAAAAAAAATTTTTTTTTAAAAGGAAAAGGGTATAAGGTAATACAAAGATATTTTGAGGACATCTATGTCGGAGGTGTCGACCCCCTCCGAGGCTTCTTACAAAAAAAAAAGATAAGATAATACAAATCATTTTTCATTTCCCTACAGAGTGGAAAGAGATACAAATATATCAGTTTATGTTCATGCAATCAATCATTAATTCTATAAACATCCAAATAGCGGTTACACTATATAGAAAAAAGTCATTTGTGAGATCTAAGTCTTTTAGCAATTGTATCTTCCTCTCCCTGACCTCCAGTGGGCGGAGCCGTGGCCCCCTCTGCTCCCCCATTTTCATCCTCCAGGATTGGGGAATGTTTTTTAAGAAAGGCTTCCGCCTCTGCAATTGTTTTAATTCTTACTCTCCCCCCCTCCCAGAACACTAACATTCCCTCTGGCATCAACCACTTGAACCACACCCCCTTTTTATATAAACTTTTTGATAAGAAGGAATATTTCCTCCTTATTTCTCTAATCTTTTTCGGGATCTGTTTCAAAATGGCAATCTCAGTCTGTTGGTATATTAAGGGACCATCTCTTTGTGCTCTCAGGATCCTGTCCCTCGTTGACCTTCTTACAAATTTAATATGTATCTCTCTGGGTACCTCATTTATTCTAGCATATGCTGAGTTAATTCTATAAGTCAAATCGATGTCCCCCCAAATATCCTCTTTGCTCTGTTTAGTATAATCTGCTAACATCGTACACATTAAATCTTTTAAATCTTCAGAAGCAACTTCAGGAACATTTTGAAACCTTAAAAAGTAAGACATCCTTTCAAAATCCATCCTAGACATATGACTAGCTAAATCCACAATTTGCCTTTGAGAATTTTTTATCTCTCCCCTCATCTCAGCCGTCCCCCCCTCCAATCCATCAATTCTTTGTTTATTTTCCATTAGTGCTTTCTGTGTCTCCAAAAGTTCCAATTTTGAGCTAACATTGTCTTTCCGGATTTCTTTTATTTCTTTCATAATATTTTGAAGAGTTTCCTCTATTGCTGATAACTGTGTAGCTTCCACCTCTGTTCCTTTGGATAACATTGAAGTAATCTTGGCTTGATGTGGCTGCTTTTTTGAAGCCATAATGAAAGTATTAAGTTCTTGTCACTAATATGGCGTCTGTTGGAGAGGTAGTCCGTGAGGTGAAGAGAGAGCAGAAGTCAATATCCAAATTAAAAGTTCAATTTGCTTACAGTCCAGAGAGAGAACAATTTTTAAAAGCAATCAAATAAGAAAAAGGAAAGAAGGCACATCTGGGAAAGGTCCTAATAGTCAATTAAATCAATCCACTGTTAAAGAGTTCAGTCCCAAAGACGAGGGAGTGTCAGCAAATTTCAAAAGTGAACATTTCCTGCTGAGAACAAAGGAACGCCATCTTCCCCGCCCCTCTGGAAACCGCGGAGATCTAGTGAAAGTTCATTTCAGTTGTTGCCAGACAAAGATACAAAGTATCATTGAAATTCTTAAAGTAAGAGACTTTCACTTGTAGTTTAAAAGTCGGATGTTGATTCTTCCACCTCCCCAAGCTTGGGGAACATTTCAAAACGCCGCTTTATTTTCCTTTCCGAGGAGGGGTTTTACAAACTCCCTCCTCCTTCTTCTTTTAAAATGAAAGTCGAAAGCATTAAGTGCAAATCACTCACAATCCACTCTGTAGCCATGAGCCTCGGCGTTGCCTCCAGCCCTCGGCTTTCAGCCCGTCTTGAATCTCAGCAGCTGTTCCGGCTCTCCATCGGCGAAGGGGACGAAAGAGGAACTCCCCCCCCGCGACTCGTTCTCCTGCGCCTAGGTCGAAGCGGGAGCCACCCCCCCAACCGCCGTCGAGGTGGGGGGGACTCACCGCAAGCCGCCCGTGCAGCGGGAGCTCTTTACAAGAGCCCCCTGCCCCCGAAGGGGCTGCAGAAGCAACCAAGCGGCGGACGAGTACAAGACCAGACCGTCGCCTCCGGCTAACCGGAAGGAAGTCCTTTGTGTTAGCTTTTGACTCCTGGTGACTGGGGCCATGGTGGCTCATGTGGTAAGATGCTGGGCCTGCGCACTGCTGAGGTCAGCATCCCGTGGGTAAATAGTAGTTTTGAACAAACTCATATTTACATTTTTATTTATATAGAAAGATTATTTATTATTTATTTATTATTTATAACATGTATTAAATATAGTGTATCCTAATTTTTGAGACGAGACCTTGTTTGGTGTAGTGTTTAAGGCACCGAGCTCCAAACAAGGAGACTGGGCCTTCTAGTCCAACTTTAGGCACAAAGCCAGCTGGGTGACCTTGAGCCAGTTTCTCTCAACCCTAGGAAGGAGCCAATGGCAAACCACTTCCAAAAAACCTTGCCAAGAATACTACAGGGACTGGTCCAGGCAGTTACCAGGATTTATTTAGCGTATGGCACGTGTTAGCCAGGGATCACCAAGGTGACTGGCTGCCTCTGTGAAAGGAATTTGTTTTGTGCAGTGTTATCATCTCAGAAACTACTGCACCGATCGCCACCAAATTTTCACACGTTCCTTACAAGTGCAGCACCAATGATACGCAGATTGTGTGGATGGCACACCTGTGCCAGGTACACGCTACACAAATGTAAAAGTGCGGCACTTCTGAGTTTTTTACCTCCCTTTAGCTCCTCCCACCCGGCTGCTTCTTATGCTGCCTCACGCACACGTGCAGCAGTGCGTGCTAACGCCCTTCCCCCAACGTCACATTTCCAACGGTCGCTTCCTCAATGAACTACCCTTCCCACAAGGCCCTGCAGCCCTGGCGGCGTGAGGCATATACGTGCGCGTGGATGCACGCACGCACGCACGCACACTCAGCCCCCTGTCCGAAGATTACTGGGATAAGGGGGCAGAGTTTCGGGGCAGGGCTCCCCACCCATCCCCCAATTGGAGCCTCCAGGTGGAAAGGCAGTCTGCCTGAACTGGGAGGGAAGAGTAGGAGGAGGCCCAAGAGACAAATCACCTGGGTGCTTCCAGGATTCGGGGGCGGGACTTCCGCTCTTGGTCCCCCATCACTCCCTGCGCTTGCTGGCACCGACAGAGCCTGATCTGCAGCCGCTGGAGGCTGGAAGCCAGGAGAGTCACGGCTGAAAGTTTTTCCACCGCGACTGCCTTCCTTTTTTTTGGGTGGGGGAGGGACGATTGGGGAGGTGAGGTAGGACCTGATGGTCGCTTGGAGGGAGGGAGGGAGGGAGGGGGGCCTGGAGGAGGTTGACGGGGGGGGGGGGGTCTGGGGAGGGGAAGGTAGGTAGGTAGAGGGATAGAGAGAGAGAGGGAGAAATACAATAGGTAGGTAGGTAGGTAGAGGGATAGAGAGAGGGAGAAATACGGTAGGTAGGTAGGTAGGTAGGTAGGTAGGTAGGTAGGTAGGTAGGTAGGTAGGTAGGTAGGTGGGTGGAGGGAGAGAGTAAGAAATACAGTAGGTAGGTAGGTTGGGGATTATACGGTGGCTGTGTGTACACAGGTTGCTTGGCCATTTAACCAGACTGGGCCACAGCAACGCGTGGCTGGGTACAGCTAGTTTAAAATAATGCTCATGTGCCTAACAGACATTTAGTTCTGGATAAAGCCTAGGTGAATTTCAGAGTTCTCTGTCATCTTTGTATCCAACCTTTGTATGGCGTTTCATTTAATTTTGAGAGACTGTAACAATATACTATAAAGGAACCCCTAAGTCAATTTGCCATGGATATTATATTTTTTTTCTTTTAATGACCCTGTAATCCCTTGCATTGGTATGGAGTCATGGCGACTGAATGGAGCTGAGCATTAACTGGCAGGATGCCTTTCCTGATGCCTATGTGCGGAGTTCATACCAGATATTTTCTTTTTGTGCCCAGAGAAACATCTGCCGCTACCTAGGATTGAATTTACAGCTTCCTGATTGTGAGGCGAGAGCTCCATCTCTAGGTCATCATGGATATTATACATGAAGCCTACCGGTAGTTCCCTCTAATTTAGACTTGCAGATCACATGAACCATCTTATTAAGGGAAATACCAATGTTCTTTTTTAAAAAAAGATTCTATATCTAAAACTCTCTACTAAACATGAATAATTCTTCACAGAGCTGGCAAAGCTAGTGACATCTTTACAAAAATTTAAGCTAAATTAAATTTGCTAGCCTTTAAGTTAAGTATCATGATGCTCATTCTTGCAGGGATGTCTGCCAGAAAAACTCCAATTTGCATGCTGTTCAGTAGAACTAGAAATTTCTTACAAAAACCTGGTTTTATAGCTCATTAAAACTGTGAGAATGGATGGAAAGCTACTCTTTTATAAAATGTATCAGAAGAATTATAAAATAATTTAAGTCAATGACTCTTACTGCAAGCCTCAGTAGCAAGGCCAAATAAAAACCACAAATGATAAAAGAGCTAGTCACTGTGTGTCAGCACAATTTTAATGTTCAAGGAAATAAGCCCACGCTCCGGACAAATTGTAGAAGACAAGATAAGGTAGATCCTGTTGTAACTAGGCAGGGATAATTACGTTTGTCATGAACACAGAATGTTAAGGGATCTTAAGCGTGACGTATATTGTATGGAACACGTATATTGTGGAAATGTATAAATGCCTTGTGTGAAACTTGAAGAGCATGCTTCACGATCTCAATTCAACTTGGGAAGGGACGTGGAGACCTGCCTTTGCAAATGCAATTCAATAAACCTTCTTTGTACATCAGAGTTGTCTGTCGAATTAGTGAGTATAAATTTTGGATGTTTTAAACTCTCACAAAACGTTTGGCATATTAAAAAATGCAGTTCCATTCTAAACAAATTCAACTTACAGGCAAACCCAATTGACTTCTAGCAGACATGCAAATAAAATTAGAATGACCCAAAAACAAACCTATTGCCCATTCAATCTTGTTGTTGTTCAGTTGCTAACTTGTGTCTGACTCTTCACAAACCCATGGACCATAACTGTCTTCCACTGTCTTCCGGACTTTTTTTTTTTTAAAAAAAATCAGATTTCTATACCGCCCTATCTCCCAAGTGGGATTCAAGGCGGTGCCCAACTTCATGTTCATTCTGTTGATGACACTATCTAACCAGCTCATCCTCTGTCATCCCCTTCTCCTTTTGCCGTCAATCTTTCCCAAAACCAGGGTCTTTTCCAATGAGTCCTCTTCTCATTAGGTGGCCAAAGTATTTGAGCTTCAACTTCAGTATCTGTTGTTCCAAAGAACCATCAGGGTTGATTTCCTTTAGGACTGACTGACTTGATCTCCTTGCAGTCCAAGGGACTCTCAAGAGTCTTCTCCAACACCACAAGTCGAAAGCATCAATTCTTCGGAGCTCAGCCTTCCTTATGGTCCAACTCTCACAGACATACATTACTACAGGAAAAACCATAGCTTTGATTATATGGACCTTTGTTGGCAAGATGATGTTTCTGCTTTTTAATATGCTGTCTGGGTTTGCCATCGCTGTCCTCCCAAGGAGCAAGCATCTTTTAATTTCATGGCTGCAGTCACCATCCACAGTGATCTTGGAGCCCAAGAAAATAAAATCTGTCACTGCTTCCATTTCTTCACCTTTTATTTTCCAGGAAGTGATGGGACTGGATGCCATGATCTTAGTTTTTTTAATGTTGAGTTTCAAGCCAATGTTTGCACTCTCCTCTTTTACCGTCATTAAGAGGCTATTTAGTTCCTCTTCACTTTCTGCCATTAGAGTGGTATCATCTGCATATCTGAGGTTGTTGATATTTCTCCCAGCAAACTTTTAATTCTGGCTTGTGATTCATCCAGCCCAGCATTTCACATGATATTCAGCCTTGTCTACCATATTTTGAATCATTTCTAACATTTTCTTTTGCCTCCAATCCTACCAGAGAGGGGGTTTGACTTTTGTAACACTCTCTTCCCCAATGAGAAACAGTAGCAAGGCGGGATTTCAGGGACACCGATTCAGAATCAATGCCTCCCTCAACATCCACTGCCAAAGCATACAGCCAAGTTTGGATACAGGAGGGGGAAAAACCGCGCCAGTAGGAAATGATAAGGAAAACAACCAGTTGAGACGCGAATTAATTAAAAACGAAAGGAGGTGGGCTACAACAGTCATCGCACGGGTGGAGGGAAACAACCATTGGGGAAAGGAGTTCCGCTTAACTTATGGCGAAGATGCTGCGGGAGGCAGGAATAGCCAATCACACCGCAAGATGAAACGGGGGCTTGAAGGCCTACGCTTTTAACTGGTTTTCAAGCCTGGCGGTCTAAGCTCGTAAAAAGGGGGAAAGGTTGGTTCATTCTGCACTTACCTTTCTGCGCGACATCCTTGATGCAGGTGGCAGCGGCGGCAGCAACAACAACAGTGAAGGTGGCTGTGTTGGCTACCGATGAATTCGTGGTGACTGGCGTGAGACAGGTTCTCCAGCGATAATCGCGCCACTTTATTTTCCCTTTGCTGTAAGATGTTACCCTTCAGTCGACTCCCATCACGAGGGGCGGGGGGGGGGTGAATCTTGCGTATCACGTGACACAGACAACTCTCACCCTCACGCCAATGACACTCTTCTGTCTTGGAATCGGGAGGAGCTCCTCCGAATCTAGCCGATGACGTGTAATGGCCATTTTCACTGTGGGCTACAGCCCTATGTATGAATAGGGAAAGCGGCCATATTTTTGTTGGGCAAGTAGTCACCTGTAATAGGAATCGCTGGTGCAGCGAGACTACAGCCGTAACGCGATTCTCATTGACGTCTTGATTCACCATCTTTGTTTTGGGACTCAGCTGGTTTTTGTGATCAAAAACTATATCTGGGAGAGAAAGACGGTTGCAGTGTCCCAGTTTGTACCCAAAGGATACATTATTATCTTATAATAGGAAAAATAGTTCTGTTAGGGAAGAATTGAATTATTTATGAACCAAAGCTACGTGTTGACAATAGGTCAGATAAGTGAAGAACAATTTATTTCTGATTAGAAAAATGGTGTTGACCAACTGAAAAAAAAAACTTTTAAAAAAAGTAGTAAGTAGCCCTCGAGTTATGACCACAATTGAGACCAGAATTTCAGTTGCTAAGCAAGGTGCTTAAGTGAGTCATGCCCAATTTTGTGACCGTTTTGCCATGGTTGTTAAGCAAATCACTGCAGTTAAGTGAATTGTGATCATTAAGCAAATCAGGCTTCCCCGTGGGAAGAAATATCCATCTGGTTACGTTCCAAGCTGGGAGAAAGACAATGCAAACATGGAGGCTGAATGGAAAGATGGTTTATTGATGAAGCAGAACCACATGTGATTCTGGGCAGCTGACAAAATGGAGTTGAGAGTGGGTGGGATTTTATACCTTATTTGGGCTTTGTATTTGAGCTTCCTGTTCCTGTGCAAGAACATGTCCTTTAATATTTCATTGACTCTTGTCAGATTCTGTTGTCCCCAGTTCGGGTCTGAGCCTGGTGCCGAAGCCAATGATGAATGCCAGACACGAGGTGCAGGTTTTCTGATTGCTTTTTATTGGAGTACTCCAAGGAAAAGGGTTCCTGGTCAAAAGGCCAAGAACCAAGAACAAAGGATTAAGAAAGCTTTTATACATTTTCAGTAAAGAAGAAGGCGGGACAAGGTGAAACAATAAGAAACATCCTCTAATAAACATTTTAGCACTAATTCTACAATTTGTTCTATTGGTCTATAGCTGTCCCATTCCTAGGTCTTAGCTAATGAATGCCCCAGGAGTTATCTAATAGACATTTCATTTGTTGCTGGACATCTGTATTCCTAATTTTTAGCTGAGGTCTGCAAATTGTCTCATTCTTGTTGCTTTTATCAACTTTCTAGCTTCCCATAATTGCTACAAAAATTACGCATGCATATTTCTTGTTGATAAGCATTCTTTGTTCTTGTGAGACAGAGAGACAGACCCCCCCTATTACAGTCTGTCTGATTTATTTTCAAGGCTTGCTTTAGCAGCCAGTCCATCATTCTCCCCCTTTGAATCTGAAAATAATCTAATTTTCCAAGATTCACACGTCAGTATCCGTGTACTGGGAGACACACACACACCCTGCAGTTTGCGTATAGGTGGAAAGGCAAAACAGAGGGCATTGTAATGCACAACAGGTGATTATGAGAACAATGACTCTGCCTGCCAGAGTCATTATTAGGTACCTAACCAGTGAAATCAGGCAACCATCCTGTCAGTCAATGCCACTAGCCCAGGCATGTCCAAAGTCCGGCCCGGGGGCCATTTGCGGCCCGGGGGTCGGTTTAATACGGCCCTCCAACAGCCCTCCCTGCTCTGTGTAAATGTGGCCCTCCCTTCCTCCCTCTGTCTCTGGGGCTGTGTGGCTGGGAGGGAGGTGGACGTGCGGCCCCAGAACGTGCGCTTGGTGCCTGCCAGAGGGACCGGCTTCCCTCCCTCCCAGCCATGCAGTCCCAGAACGTGCAGCTCCCGCCGCACAAGGTCGCCTGGCAGGGGCGTCAGGCAGGGAAGCCGGACGCGCGGCCTCAGAATGTAAGCTGTGGTGCCCGCCGGAGGGAGCCGCAATGGAGACGCGACCGGCTTCCCTGCCTGACGCCCCTGCCGGGCGACCTGCCGGACGACCTTGTGCGAGCACCCAAGGCTACCGTCATCTTAAGCACCACCGAGGCTGTTGCCCGGCAGGTTGCCCGGCAGAGGCGTCAGGCAGGAAAGCCGGTCGCTTCTCCATCGCGGCTCCCTCCGGCAGGCACCAAGCGCACTTTCTGGGGCCGCGCGTCCACCTCCCTCCCAGCCACGCAGCCCCAGAACGTGCGCTTGGTGCCTGCCGCAGGGAGCCGCGATGGAGACGCAACCGGCTTCCCTGCCTGACGCCCCTGCCGGGCGACAGCCTCGGTGGTGCTTAAGATGATGGTAGCCTTGGGTGCTCACCCCGCCTGCTCCCTCGCCCGCTGCGGGAGGAGGCGTCCGTAACCTCCGGCATACCGGCCCTTCTGCTGCTTCCCGGGGTGGGGGAGGGGAGGAGAGGGGAGAGAGGGAGTGACTGACAGACACAGAGAGAGACAGAAGGGGAGGGAGGGAAAGACAGAGAGACAGACAGAGACACAGAGAAAGAGAGGGAGGGAGAGAATCAGAGAGAGTGACACACACAGAGACAGGGAGAGACAGAGAGAGGGAGGGAGAGACAGATAGATAGAGACTGATTGAGTGAGAGACAGACAGACAGACACACACACAGAGTGACAGAGAGAAAGAGGGAGAAAGAGAAAGAGAGAAAGAAAGAATGAGAGAAAGAAAGAGAAAGAGAGAAAAAGGGAAAGAAAGAAAGAGCGAAAGAGAGAGAGAGAAAGAAAGAGAGACAGAAAGAAAGAGAAACTGAGAGAGAGAGAGAGAAAGGGAGAGAAATGGAGAGAGAGAGAGAGGAAGAAAGAGAGAGAAAGAGAGAGAGAGTGAGAGAGAAAGGGAGACAGAAAGAAAGAGAAAAAGAGAGAGAAAGAAAGAGAGAAAGAGCGAGAGAAATGGAGAGAGAGAGAGGAAGAAAGAGAGAAAGAGGTAGGTAAGTTTTTTTAAAATTTATTTTCAATACATTGTGAAAACTCAACTGTCAGTTGATCTTAATGTTATGAAATGAAAAGTATGTCATTTGCAATTAACTTGGCATAAAATAATTTATTTGCATTTAATTGTAATGGTTCAAAGAATGTTTGGAAAAATGTTCGGCCCTCCACCATGTTCACTTCATCCAATCTGGCCCTCTTTGAAAAAAGTTTGGACACCACTGCACTAGCCTTTCCGTTGGTCCATGTGGGGGTGGGGGTGTTGCAGCTATCTTTGCAATGTGTATAGTTCAGCTGTGGAATTCCTCCGATTTGTCCAGAATATCCACACAGCATTGTCCAAATAGTGCACACACATCTCCTTAGGATACCAATATCATATCTAGAGCCATTCTATTCTGAACTGTCATTGTCCGAATGGCTCCTTGTTCTTTTGCTGCAGCAATAAAAAGCTCCCCAGTCTCTTTAACCAGGATTTCCTTCACCGCTTGTATATGAAACAAAGCATTATTGAGGGACCATGCCTCACAGAACAAAGTAAGGGGTTGGTAGTTCTTCAAGTACTTTCTGAATTGTCCAAGGTTCCTATGGTTTCCAATCTTTCTTTCAGGTAAAGTGGGCATAATATAGGTGGGTGGGAAGACCACAGATACATAACAAACCATATGGTCTCATCCCAACAGTTAAGTCTATTTGTATTAATGTCTTAGTCTTCACACACACACACACACACACCAATCAGCTAGTGGTAATAATGGGGTAACTTCTAGTGTGAGTAGCTACAAATAGCTTTTGGGGAAATGTTCTAATTGAGAAAACACCTATGGGAGATGGCAGTTCTCCTCTCATACAACTATGGTTCTGGAAACTTTTGATACTGGAACAATAATTTAAGTTCCAGTTCTGCTACTGTGAAAGTCACAGGTTGCGCAGTCCAAGAATCAGGAAGGGCAGATCGTGGGTATTTCTTCACTCTGGAAGTGATGTATCCAAGATGCCAGGCCTTCCGCTTTTAGTGCTGTATGGGTGGTCTGAAGCACTTGAAATGGTCCCTTCCACTGCTGATCCAAGGAATTTGTTGGTCCCCACATCTTCACAAGCATCCAGTCTGCAGGCTGAAACAGATGCGCTGGATGATCTAGTCCTGAAGATAACGGGAAAGAAAATTCATAACCCCAGCGAGTTGTCTTACATTTTTGGTACAAGGTCAGTTTGCCCACCAGTGGGATGGACCTCTCCTCTGCCTTTAAGGAGGGATGTGGTCATCCAAAAAGGGCCTCAAAGAGGCTCAAGCCTGTTCACTTTCGAGGTGCAAAGTGAAGCCCTAACAATGTGAGTGGCAAAGTTTGTGGTGAGGACAGGTGAGCCTCCTGGCATAGCTTAGCTATCTGTTGTTTTAGTAAATCATTGCAATTTTTCCATAGGACTACTTGCCAGGTAGTAGGCTGAGTAAAGCTTCCAAGTGATGTTTAACTGTTCACACAAACTTAGCTGTGAAATATGGGTCACAATCAAATGATATACTATTTGGCAGCTTTGTATTTGAGCTTCCTGTTCCTGTGCAAGAACATGTCCTTTAATATTTCATTGACTGTTGTCAGATTCTGTTGTCCCCAATTCGGGTCTGAGCCTGGTGCCGAAGCCAATGATGAACGCCAGACACGAGGTGCAGGTTTTCTGATTGCTTTTTATTGGAGTACTCCAAGGCAGTGGCGTAGCGTGGGTTGTCAGCACCCGGGGCAAGGCAAGTAATTTGCGCCCCCTAACCCGTGGATTTTAGCACTCGGGGGAGGCAGCTCTTCTTGTGGTGTCGAGCCCACGCACCTCCCGCGAGGATCCGGCAGGCAGCCGCTGCCCAAAGGGCTCGGCCATCCGGGTCCGACACTCGTTGCCTCGCCTTGGGGAGAAGCGGGCGCCCTTTGCGTGGTGCGGGCCTGGGACACCCGACGCTCCTTTCTACGGAGGGCGACGGCCCAAAAGCCGGGGCAAGAGGGTCTTCCCGGGCCGCCGCGGGGCCCAGGTCGCCGCTCCTCTGGCTGGCTCGGAACGGAGGAGTCTTCCAGGGTCTCCGCACGGCCGTTGCTTCGAAAGACCTGCGCCTTTAAGTCTCGCCTGGCCCCCTCGGGTGGCGCTGGCGGGTGCGAGGAGCTGGCGCTGGCCTCAGCCGGGGGATGGCCCGGGAGGGTTTGGCCCCTACTGGCCGCTGTTCGCTCCCCGACTCTCGCCGGCCCAGGAGCGCCCAGGCGCCGCCGCCGCCAACTCCAGAGACCCGCGGAGGAGAGCTTCCGAGTCGGGTCTCTGGAGCGCGCCCCCCAGATGTTGCGCCCGGTGCGGCCGGCCCCCCCTGCACCCCCCACGCTACGCCTCTGCTCCAAGGAAAAGGGTTCTTAGTCAAAAGGCCAAGAACCAAGAACAAAGGATTAAGAAAGCTTTTATACATTTTCAGTAAAGAAGAAGGCGGGACAAGGTGAAACAATAAGAAATATCCTCTAATAAACATTTTAGCACTAATTCTACAATTTGTTCTATTGGTCTATAGCTGTCCCATTCCTAGGTCTTAGCTAATGAATGCCCCAGGAGTTATCTAATAGACATTTCATTTGTTGCTGGACATCTGTATTCCTAATTTTTAGCTGAGGTCTGCAAATTGTCTCATTCTTGTTGCTTTTATCAACTTTCTAGCTACCCATAATTGCTACAAACTTTACGCATGCATATTTCTTGTTGATAAGCATTCTTTGTTCTTGTGAGACAGAGAGACAGACCCCCCCCCCCCTATTACAGTCTGTCTGATTTATTTTCAAGGCTTGCTTTAGCAGCCAGTCCATCAATTCCTATGGAGGTTATGTAGGGGTCATAGCTGGCTCTATAGCAGGGATGTCAAACTCGTGGCCCGCAGCTTGGATGTGTCAAGCACTAGCCACGCCCACCTCCAATTTAGTGAAGGGGGGGAAGTCACGGTATGTCACATGATGATGAGTTTGACACCCCTGCTCTATAGGGAAAAGAGGAAATGCAAATCCTAGGTGTTTGTCTGAGCTAATCTGGTCAACCTCTGGTTTATTGTTTATCTCGGCTCCCACATTTCTGTGACTTTGAAGTTTGAACTGCTCTGGAGGTCATATATTTATATTTATATTTATTCAATTTATACCCCGCCCTTCTCCAAACGGACCCAGGGCGGCGCACAGGAAAATTAAAATGCATACAAAACATCATATAAAATTTAAAAAACTAATGCAATGAAAGAGCTTGTGTTCTGAAAGGGTGTTTGGCAATTCCTATTGTGGCTAATGGCTTTCGTCCTCTGTTGGATCTTGGGTGAGGGGCTGCTTTCTAATCCTATCATTCTGCCTTTGTTAGCTTTGCTGCAAGGAGTTTCAAAATATCCTTTCTTGAATGGATTACCAAATCTGAATTTCTAAAAGCTGGCCTCCTCAGATTCTGCTTGCGGAGCTATTAAGAAAGAGTCTGTTTTCTGTCTTTAAGAGCATGGGATGCTGCAACTGTTGTAAAATACATGCTGGTTGCCAAGTGCCCAAATGTTGATTACATGATCATGGGGGTGCTGTGATCGTCTTAAGTGCAAGTGTGAGAAACAGACTCACCAGTCAAAAATTTGACAGAGCCATTAAGTGAAGCAGCAAGCAGTTTATTGTATGTAAAATATGTTCTTGCAAGAGTGGGTGGCTAGGGAAGCAGACACACCCAAGAATAGATTTCATCAGCTTTTTACTCCCTCAACCCAAATCACAAGTACCTTCCTTGCAGCCCCCTTTGACAAAGACTACAAGGTCACAATCTTCTCGGAACGCCTATACCCCTTTCCATGAACTTCCCCATTTTTATCTGTCTCCCCACCTTTTGCTTACATTCCCCTTTTTCCTACACTACCTTTTTCCCTTTTTAAATTGATTTCTTAAACTATAGTTCCTGATTCATTATCTTAGCAGCATAAGCATAATAAATTGAGGCAAGTGGTTAATCTCTCTACTATGTGCCAGACTGTGTGGTTAAAACTGTTGGCTAGTCTGTGCACAAGCTGACTTGCTTATCAGAACCGCAGACCTTTTCTGTTTTTTTCTAATCTTTTTTTTTCCAGTAATTTTTTATTTATTTTGAAAAAACACAAATAAGGCAGGCATATTTAAAAAAAAAAAGAACATTTTCCATTACAAATTAGAAATCATAAAAATTATGTCAGTTAATCACAAAAATCCATACATTTCTTCTATATTAATTTTGCAATTATTATATCTCAACCTCAATTTAATTAATCCTTTTATATATAACACCAGAAATATAGAATAACATTCCATCAGCAAAAAACCATTTTCCCTTACAAATTACAGATCATGAAAATTGTATCAGTTAATCACAGAAATCCATATATTTCTTCCATATCCATTTTTGCAATTATTATATCTCAACCTTAATTTAATTGATTACCTTTACATCCTTTTATATGTAGAACAAAAGTATAAAATGGCATTGCACCAGTAAGACAAAAAAAAGATAAAAAGGAAAAACCATCACTCTAGAATATATCCTTTAGAAAGTATACCGACCAGTCTCACATAACTTCTGTGCATCTCTAAAATGATTATCATCCATAAATAATCTCATTTTATAAATTTATAAATCAGAAGTTTCATCATGTGTCTTAGTATCAGTACTACGAAATTCTCATCTAATGTTCCAAATTTAATCTATCTTCTTCTTCAAACCTATTTTTAAAACAGTGCCACCTAATAACATCCATTTTCTATTCTCAACAAACATACACATATACATACAATAATATTCTAAACCCATCTAACTAATTATTAATCATCAATATATCAATTTCCATTATCAACCAGTATCAATTTTAATTATTCCACTATCTTAAAATAACTCCTAATTTCTATGTTAATGGCTCTTCAATAATATCGAATAGTCTTGAATTTATTCATGTCTAATCTCCTAAATTTCTACAAATACATAGAAAGATAAGTATATATCATTAAACTATAACATTATTGTTAAACAATCTTATTATGAATGACTATTAATTAACTAATGATCCTTCAGTGATATTCTAAACACAATCTAACTAATAATTAAAAATCAAAGGATAACAGCTTTCCTTGTTAGCCATTATCTTTCCATTTGCAGATTGGGATTATCTCAAATTTTTTATAAACTTTCTTCCGCATTCTATTGACCAATATAACTCTCCAATAATACCGCCGTCCAGTGCCTATCTTTAAATCTTGGTTATTTTTAAGTGTCAGATGTACTTCTGGAGAGGTTTCTCCTCTTTGGTTCATCTTCAAATCTTTCTTTTTCCCCTCTTTTCCTTGATAACCACGCTGAGGCTCAGGTTCTCCAAATTCCCCTGTAAAAATTTCTTCCTCTTCTTTATTTTTATCTGAAATACATATCTGTTCTTCCTGCTTTTGTTCTCTCTCTTTAATTTCTAGAATTTCCAGTTGATCATAGTCTGGTATAATAAATGAAAATCTATCCAATGCATTGTTTATTCTTGTAGTGTTTTCTTTCACTAATTTTAAAATTTCAGCCAACACCTTCTG
This sequence comes from Rhabdophis nuchalis, assembly GCA_039707465.1. NCBI lineage: Eukaryota > Metazoa > Chordata > Lepidosauria > Squamata > Natricidae > Rhabdophis > Rhabdophis nuchalis. The sequence continues at coordinate 5,177,272 of CM077650.1, forward strand.
GTTTTCTGAGGTGCTCAATCAAAATGTAATGCCATGTTGACAGCTTCAAAAGATAATAAAAGTTGGTGCTTGACTGCACCTGGACTGTAACTTGTTTTATTTTATTTTAGTGTTCCGTTATCAAAAAGCAAATACTGTGACCTTGGATTTCATAATAACCAGACAACGACCTCTAGTGGCAAAGAATTTTTTTTTTACCTTTTCAATAAGCAGTTCTTTGTTGTTAGGAAAAAAAAACGTAATTATTATTCAATTCTAAAAATGCACAGTAAATCTTCAAAATTAGTTATAGAAATAGTCCCAGCTTCAAAGTTTTGAATAACAAAAAATAGAGTAGAAATAAAGCCAGAAAGTCCAATCATTTCTAAAGGGAAAAAGAAAAAAAAAAGCTTTGTTCTGACGCTTCAATCCACAAGTTCAGAAAAAAAAGTGTATAAAAAAACCCGGAAACCTCTCAGTTCAGAGCCTGTTAAATTAATTCCGCTGCTTACTTCATAGCTAAGGGCTTTAGTTACTAAAAAGAAAAAAGAAAAAGGGGGTTTTTTTTTGAGCAAAATGTTTCAAAGAAAAGTTAGAATACCTTCCCGGCCAGTCACTTTCACTTTCAGCTTTCTTCCTTCCTTCTACCGGAGCTCGCCAGCGCCTATGTTCCCGGGGGGGGGGGGGGGTTGCTGCCTTGCAGGAGCTCTTTCCTTGGATCAAAACAGGGGTTTGCGGTACCCCTGTGACCAGCAAGGCTTCGTCTCCCTCATCACCATCCCTGCAAGACGGTTTAGGACCAAGGGGCAGCAAAAGGTCAATGCAGGTCTCTGAGAGTTCCATAACTTTGGTCGCAACCAGATTTGGTTGTGACCTGAACCTAACCAAATTTAATGCAGTGGCCACACGTGGGTTGCTGTTGTTTGTAAAATTTGGCGCTTACAAAAAACCCTGATTTGGTCGTGGTCAGAAGCGTTCATGACCAGAGGTTCTACTGTAGATTAAAAGCAATGGATAAAAGTATCTCATCTCCCAAAGTATTTCTTATGAAGGTTAATAAATGTATGGCATTATCCAAATATTGTCTAATAGCATCATCTATATTTGATGCTGATTAAAGAACCATGTTAGGATAATTAGCCTGATGTTGGGTTGACATATATATGTTAGTTTTTATGAGCTGATCAATAAAAAATATCTAAATATTTTTAAATATCTAAAAAATATTACACAACGTAACTAAAAAATGGTTCTCTGTCTAGATGGTCTCTGGTGATGAGCCGACAGGCAGAGAGGGAAACAGCATGTCTCCTCCCTTAATTGGGGCCCTTACAGGAAGTTGTGGAAACAATTATATATATGTGGAATCTGATTGGCTGTGCTTCCCAGCTTAATCATAAAAAGCAGCAGGAAATACAGTTAATCCCTTTTTGCTTTCCTTGCTTCTTGATTGCCACTGAGGAAGGAGCTGAAACTGAAGATGGAAGAAGAATCATTGTTTTGACTGACTGTAAGATAACTGTGTTTTGGTGAAGGACTGTTTATTGTTGGAGGAGTTAGTATCACTGTTTGGAAGAAGTACAATACAATACAATAGCAGAGTTGGAAGGGACCTTGGAGGTCATCTAGTCCAACTCCCTGCCTAGGCAGGAAACCCTATACCATTTCAGACAAGTGGCTATCCAACATCTTCTTGAAGACTTGCAGTGTTGGGGCATTCACAACTTCTGGATTTGATTTGATTTTTGATTTTATTCCATTTCTATACCGCTCCTATCTTCCCAATGGGACTCAGGGCGGTGCACAGGAAAGTTTAAAAAATAGAAACATACAAACTGTAATAAATACAAATACAACGCTAAAATATAATTAAATTAAATATGGCCTGTGCTAAAAATATAATTAAAACTACAAAAAGTTAAAAATCACTAACTCAATCTGTAGAAAATTACCTCAGGATCTAAGCTAGGCCGGCTAGATGGAAAAAAATGAGTCTTGAGTAAGAGGCGAAGGTCCGTGGTGGTACGAAGTTCGGGGGGGTAGGTCGTTCCAGAGGGCTGGGCCCGCCACAGAGAAGGCCCTTCCCCTGGGGGCCGCCAGCCGGCATTGCCCGGCAAACGGCACCCTGAGAAGGCCCTCCCTGTGGGAGCGGATCGGCCGAAGGGAGGTGTGTGGTAGGAGGCGGTCCCGCCAATAGCTAGGCCCCGTGCCATGGAGCGTTTTAAAGATGGTTACCAGCACCTTGAAGCGCACCCGGAAAGCCACCGGTAGCCAGTGCAGCTCATGCAGGAGAGGTGTTACATGGGAATGCCGTGAGGCTCCCAAGATCCCCCGCGCAGCCGCATTCTGTACCAACTGGAGCCTCCGGGTGCACCTCAAGGGGAGCCCCATGTAGAGAGCATTGCAGTAGTCTAGGCGGGACGTAACAAGTGCTTGAGTGACAGTGCGGAGGGCGTCCCGGTTGAGAAAGGGGCGCAACTGGCATACCAGGTGAACCTGGTAAAAAGCCCCCCTGGCCACGGCCGTCACATGGTCATCCATGGATAGCCGTGAGTCCAGGAGGACAGCTAAGTTGCGGACCCTTTCCACGGGGGCTAATGACTCGCTCTTGATGGCCAGTGATGGAGTCAACTGGCTGTACCGGGATGTCGGAAACCACAGCCACTCGGTCTTGGACGGGTTGAGTCGAAGTTTGTTACTCCCCATCCAGACCCGCATGGCCTCCAGACACCAGGACATCACTTCAACGGCATCGTTGGAGGGCCAAACCTGCGAGAGGGGGGACTCCCGCAGGGTAAGGAGGTCAGCCCTTGAATACATACGGGATAAAGTGACAATTACAAAGGGAGGTTGTACTGGCCATAGAGGAAAATTCATCGCAGGGTCCCCAGGGGGGCACCCTCAACAGCAAAACATAGATGGCATCGAATGATCAAAAGTTCAAAAGTTCAGAGAGGTAGTGATGCAAATAAGGTAGATGATGTAAATAAGGTAGATGAGGTGGTACTGGGGTTCTCCGAGCAGAGAGGATGGAATAGGGGTCAGACAGTCAGACTAGAGTTGAATTGTCCTAGGCGGTCCAAATGGTGGTTGTAAAAGGCCTCCTGTTCGTTACCCAAGGGACGAGTATGTTGATCCATAATTTCGTAAGTCCAAGCGTCAATTAAATCAGGCGGGGGGGAGGAGGGCAGGGGAGAAGGGCAGGCAGGCCTAGCATGGATGGTACAAATAGGGCCGAAGAATAGGCCCGGATATCGATTTTTAAAACTGGCCTGGTCTCGCGTTCCTCTTCTTGGCGGCCATGGCACGGCCATGGCGTTGCCAACGATGGCCTCCCTGCAGCTCCTCCAGCCCCGTTCAGATCGTCCTCGATGCGGTCGCCCCGCCTAGCTGGGTCTCTCACTCCACGGACCCAGGCGAGGCCTTCCGCTTCGCCAATGGGCTCCTCTCTCCTCGCTCCTCTCCTCCTCTGGAGACAAACTGTTCCACTGATTAATTGTCCTAACTGTCAGGAAATTTCTCCTCAGTTCTAAGTTGCTTCTCTCCTTGATTAGTTTCCACCCATTGCTTCTTGTTCTGCCCTCAGGTGCTTTGGAGAATAGTTTGACTCCCTCTTCTTTGTGGCAACCCCTGAGATATTGGAACACTGCTATCATGTCTCCCCTAATCCTTCTTTTTATTACACTAGACATACCCAGTTCCTGCAACCGTTCTTCATATGTTTTAGTCTCCAGTCCCCTAATCATCTTTGTTGCTCTTCTCTGCACTCTTTCTAGAGTCTCCACATCTTTTCTACATCGTGGTGACCAAAACTGAATGCAGTATTCCAGGTGTGGCCTTACCAAGGCATTATAAAGTGGTATTAACACTTCACGTGATCTTGATTCTATCCCTCTGTTTATGCAGCCTAGAACTGTGTTGGCTTTTTTGGCAGCTGCTGCACACTGCAGGCTCATATTTAAATGGTTGTCTACTAGGACTCCAAGATCCCTTTCACAGTTACTGCTATCGAGCAAGGTACCACCTATACTGTACCTGTGCATTTCATTTTTGTTGCCTAAGTGTAGAACCTTACTCTTTTCGCCATTGAATTTCATTTTATTAGATAGTGCCCAATGTTCAAGTTTGTCAAGATCCTTCTGTATCTTAAGCCTATCTTCTTACGGGATCTATCTTACGGGACCGTCTCCTGCCACATACCTCTCTGTGTCCTATACGCTCCCACAGAGAGGGCCTACTGAGGGTACCGACCGCCGGTCAATGCCGGCTAGCGGTGCCCAGGGGTAGGGCCTTCTCTGTGGCAGGGCCGGCCCTCTGGAACGACTTTCGCCATTCACTCAAGACGTACTTTTTTCAGCAAGCTGGTCTTGTTTAACACTGAGATCGGACTGTTATATAGCTCCTGCCGCATTCGCAAATGGACGTTGGGTTTTTAGTGGGAATTTTAGCACAGGTCCCTAATTTAATTCCTTTTAGCTATATTTATATTCTATTTATTGGCTTTTAGTTTCCTGTGCACCGCCCTGGGTCCGTTCCGGCGGAGAAGGCGCGGTATATAAATCGAATTAAATAAATAAATAAATAAATAAATTCTGGAGTGTTGGCTATTCCTGCCAGCTTGGTGTCGTCTGCAAATTTGATGAGTTCCCCGTTTATTCCCTCGTCCAAATCATTGATGAAGATGTTGAAGAGTACTGGGCCTAAAACAGAGCTTTGGGGGACTCCACTGCATACTTCCTTCCATGTAGATGCAGTTCCATTGAGGACTACACGTTGAGTGCGGTTGGTCAGCCAGTTACGAATCCATCTGGTGGTGATGCTGTCTAACCCACATTCTTCTACTTTATCTAGTAGTAGGTTATGGTCTACCTTGTCAAATGCCTTACTGAAGTCCAAGTAAACTATATCGACGGCATTCCTCTGGTCCACTAATTTTGTCACATTATCAAAGAATGCAATAAGATTAGTCTGGCATGATCTGTTTTTGACAAAACCATGTTGGCTTTTGGTTATTATTTTGTTTGCTTCTAGGTGTTCAGTAATTCACTGCTTGATTATTTTTTCAAGAATCTTTCCTGGTATTGAGGTCAGGCTGATGGGTCTGTAGTTTCCTGGATCGATCTTTTTTCCTTTTTTGAAGATGGGAACCACATCAGCTTTTTTCCAGTCCTCTGGTAGTTCCCCAGTGTTCCAGGATCTCTGAAAGATATAGTTCAGTGGTTCTGAGATCTCATCTGCCAGTTCCTTCAGAACCCTGGGGTGTAATCCATCCGGTCCTGGTGATTTGAATTCGTCTAGGGTAGACAGGTGCTCACTTACTATTTTCTTCCCTATTTCAATTTGTGTTTCTAATCTGATTTTTGTGGTGCTGTTTTTGATAGATTGGACTGTTTTATCCCTTTGTGTAAAGACAGATGCAAAAAATGAGTTGAATAGTTCTGCTTTCTCCCTGTTGCTTGTCACCTTCTTGCCATTTTCTCCCAGCAATGGACCAATTGTTTCTTTAACTTTTTTCTTGATTTTAACATGTTGGGAAAAGCTTTTTTTGTTATGTTTTACTTTTGTGGCAAGCCTTTCTTCATTGTGAGCCTTAGCCTTCCTCACTTCAACTTCACAGGCTCGGGCTATTTGCTGATATTCTGCCTTAGTTATGTCCCCCTCTTTCCACTTTTTATACTTATCTTTTTTGTCTTTCCATTTGTCAGAGAGTTCTTTATGCAGCCATGCCGGTTTCTTTTGGGAGCTGTTATTTTTCTTCTTCATTGGTATTGGGCTTTTGTAATCTCATTTTTCAAAATTTCCCAAGCTTCTTGGGTTGTTTTCCCCTTGAGGATTCTCATCCATGGATTTTTTTCCAAGCTCTCTCTAAGTTTATTGAAATTAGCTCTCTTAAAGTCCAAGATTCTAGTTTGACTTTGTTCTACTACTTGCGTTTGCATAATGTTGAATTCCAATATTGCATGGTCACTTGCCCCCAGGGTTCCTGTGGCTTCAACACCTTCTATCATTTCCTCTCTGTTAGTGAGAATTAAGTCCAATATGGCTGATCCTCTTGTTCCCTTCTCTACCTTTTGGGAAACAAAGTTGTCTGCTAGGTTTGTTAGGAACCTGTTGGATCTTCCACTTGGTGCAGAGTTTGTTTCCCAGTTGATGTCAGGGTAGTTAAAATCCCCCACTATTATTGTGATGTGCTTCCTACATACCTTGGTTAGCTGACTAGCAAAAAGTTCATCTACTTCCTCTGCTTGGTTGGGTGGCCTGTAGTATAGACCTATGGCAATGTCATTTCCCCCCCAACCTTTAATATTGAGCCAAATGCATTCAAGATAGTTCACATCATTGTTGTGCTCTATTTCTGTAGAGATGTAATTATTTCTTATATATAATGCAACTCCACCTCCTCTTTTATTTGGTCTATTTCTTTTAAATAATTTAAATCCTTCTAGCTGTACGTTCCATTTGTCAGTTTCATCCCACCAAGTTTCTGTAATGGCAACAATATCGTATCTGCCCTCTTTTACTTGAATTTCTAATTCACCCTGTTTATTCCTCATACTCTGTGCATTGGTGTATAGACATTTGAGTCCATTTTGATTGACCCTGTGTTTACTGTCTACATAACTTGTGTTGTGCCTGACTTCCCCTATTTTCTTGCCACTTGTATGATTCATGCACATGGTTTGGCACTCACTATTAAATGCTTGATTTTGCTTGACAGCAGGAGTGATAATCTTACCATCACAAACATCTGTGTTACATGTGCTGATAACCCTATGAATTTTAGATTGCTGGGGACAGAAATGTTCTGTATCAGTTAATTCTCTGTCCCCACTGTTCAGTTTAAATGTTTATCCAGAAAATCTGCGAATTTAATGCCAAGTAATTCAGTCCCTTTCTTGGATGGGTGCAAACCATCTCTTTTGTACAGATTTTCATTGGACCAGCTGCAGGCATCATGACTAATAAAACCAAAGCCTTCCCTTTTACACCACTCCTTTAGCCACACATTAAACTCTGCTACACGCTGGCCCTTTCCTTTTTGTTGCTTATATACTGGTAAAACCTCTGAAAAGATAAGCCTACAACCTATACTGTTAAGTCCGTACCCCAAGCTCTGGAAATCATTCTGCACAGAAAGTACATCTTTTGGGGACAGATCATTAGTGCCAAGATGTATAATAGCATCAATGTCACAGTCCTTACTTGCATTCCTGACTATCTTAAGAATACGCCTCTTGTCTCTGCTGGCAGTAGCACCTGGCAGACACCTGACCTCTTTTAAAACCTCCATATCCTTTCCTAAATTTACATCCCTTACGATTGAATCACCAATCAGAAGGTGACTTCTTTTTACATACCTTGCTCTTCTTGTGCGACTGATGTGTGATACCTGGTCCCCCATTTCGCTTCTCCGAAGTAAGTTCTTCAAGTATTTTAGTTACATCAAGAGTAAAGACTGTTTATTTTTCTACATCCCTGCGGCCGATTTGCTCCCACGGAGAGGGACTTCTCCGGGTGCCGTCCACTAGGCTGTGCCAGCGGGCGACGCCCAGGGGAAGGGCCTTCTCTGTGGTGGGCCCGACCCTCTGGAACGACCTTCCCCCCGAAATCAGAACAACCACGGACCTTCGCTCCTTCCGACAGAAACTAAAAACACACTTCTTCTGCTTGGCTGGCCTAGGGTAATTTAAATTTTTAAATTGTTTAGGGGTTTTAGGGATAGTTTTAGTTTTATAGGAGTTTTTAGCGCAGGGCCAGTTTAATTTGTTTTTAACTTTGTATTTTGTCTGTTTTAATTGTTTTTTAATTCCCTGTGCCCCACCTCGAGTCCCTTCGGGGAGAGAGAACGGGTTATAAATAAAAATTATTATTATTATTATTATTATTATTATTATTATTATTATTATTATTATTATTATTATTATTATTATTACTATCAGTGTTTGAGAGTTCTTGTGTGGTTTAAGCAACGTATCTCTTGCTGTCCGTTGTATTGCACTATTCCACCTGTTTTTTTTCCAACGGGGGTGTTTTACCCCTAACAAACCAATGTAACAAGCTGGTATCTATGCATATTTCCCAGACCAAAAAAAAATTGTGCTATGTTCAGTGGTATTTGTTCCCTGATGGAAAACCTTATACATTAATTTTATGCAGACTAAACTAGATGCAGCTATACTTTTAGTTCATTTTTTAAAATAATACTCAAAGAAACTAAGCATGACTGAATGTGGGATTTACACTCATTCATGTTTGGTTAGACGTAATGCTATTAATTATAGCAGAGTTGCTTCCTTTTGCATAATTCATGTACTGTAGTTAGGAGAAAAGTCTTAAAATCGGGTTGCAATTCTACTGCTTTTATTTATTTATTTATTTATTTATTTATTTAAATTTATATCCCGCCCTTCTCCACAGAGGACCCAGGGCGGCGCACAGGAAATTTAAAAACATAAAAAATACAATAAATATAATTTAAAAACTATTAAATAAACCTATCCTGCGCTAAAACCAAATTTTAAAAACCCAATTTAAAACTATCTAAAAGTCCCAATGGGAGGTTAGGCTAGGCCGGCTTGTTGAAACAAATATGTCTTAAGACATTGGCGGAAGAGGCGGAGGTCGGTGATGGTACGTAATTCAGGGGGTAGGTCATTCCAGAGGGCTGGCCCCGCCACAGAGAAGGCTCTCCCCCTGGGTGTCGCCAGTCGGCATTGTCCGGCCGACGGCACCCTGAGGAGGCCCTCTCTGTGGGAGCGTATCGGTCTAAGGGATGTATGGGGCAGGAGGCGGTCTCGCATATAACTAGGCCCCGAGCCATGGAGCGCTTTAAAGATAGTTGTCAAAACCTTGAAGCGCACTCGAAAGGCCACAGGAAGCCAATGCAGCTCGCGCAGGATCTGTGTTATGTGGGATCACCTAGTGGCTCCCATAATCACCCGCGCGGCTGCGTTTTGGACTAGCTGTAGCTTTCGAGTGCACCTCAAGGGAAGCCCCATGTAGAGAGCATTACAGTAGTCGAGTCGGGACGTCACGAGAGCTTGAGTGACTGTGCGAAGGGCAGCCCGGTCCAGTAAGGGGGCGCAATTGGCGCATCAGGCGTACCTGATGAAACGCCCCCCTGGCCACGGCCGCCACATGGCCCTCCAAGGACAGCCGGGAATCCAGGAGGACACCCAAATTGCGCGCCCTCTCCACAGGGGCCAGTGTTTCGCCCCCGATGGCCAGAGTTGGAATAATCTGGCTGAACCGGGGTGCCGGAAACCACAGCCACTCAGTCTTGGCAGGGTTGAGCTTGAGTTTGTTACCACCCATCCAGATCCGTACGGCTTCCAGACACCGGGACAGCACTTCGGCGGCATCGTTGGGGTGGTCTGGGGTGGATATGTACAACTGAGTGTCATCAGCGTACAGATGGTACTCCACCCCAAAACCACGGATGATCTCACCCAGCGGCTTCATATATGTGTTGAAAAGGAGGGGCGAGAGGACCCCACATAGGAGAGGCCTCGAGGTCGACCTCTGCCCTCCCGTCAACACATATTGCGACTGACCAGAGAGGTAGGACGAGAACCACCACAGAACGGTGCCTCCCAGCCCCAACCCCCCCAGTCGGTGCAATAGGATACCATGGTCGATGGTATCAAAAGCCGCCAAGAGGTCTAATAGGACTAGGATAGAGGAATAACCTCTATCCCGCGCCCTCCAGAGATCATCAACCAACGCGACCAATGCCGTCTCGGTGCTGTGACCGGGTCGGAAGCCGGACTGGCGCGGGTCTAGATAATCAACTTCCTCCAGGTGTCGCGGAAACTGTTGGGCTACCACACTCTCAACAACCTTCACTAAAAAGTGAAGGTTGGAGACCGGACGATAGTTCTCTAGTAAAGCTGGGTCCAGGGACGGCTTCTTGAGGAGGGGCCTCACTACCGCCTCTTTCAAGACGGCAGGTAAGGACCCCTCACTCAAAGATGCGTTGACAATGCCCTGGAGCCAGCCTCGTGTCGTCTCCCAGGATGCCAGTACAAGCCAGGAGGGACACGGGCCCAATAAACATGTGGTAGCCCTAAGTCTCTTTGACAACTTGTCCATATCCTCGGTGGTAACAAAATCAAACTCCTCCCAAGATGGCGTCACAAGAACAGCCTCGGCCCGCTCGACTGGACCACTGTCGATGGAGGGTAGCTCGTTCCGAATCCGAGTGATTTTCTCCTGCAGATAAATCCCAAATTCCTCTGCTCGCCCTTGCAGAGGGGCTTCCCGCGGCCTCTGGTGGAGGAGGGAGCGGGTCACCCCAAACAGGGCAGCAGGGCGGTTATCTGCGGATGCAATAAGGGTGGCACAATACTCACGTTTGGCCACTCTTATCGCCACTAAATAAGCCCTAATATGGGTTCTCACTAGTGTTCGGTCGGCTTCGGAGCGAGAGGATCTCCATCTGCTCTCTAGGCGTCTCTTGTGGCGTTTCATCCCCCGAAGCTCCTCAGTGAACCAAGGAGCCTGGGTGATTCGTCGCCGCAAGAGAGGCCGCAAGGGCGCGACTCGGTCCAAGGCCCCCGTGGCCGCACTTAACCATGCGGCCACTAGGTCCTCAGTCGAGTCGCGGGGCAGGGTCACAGGAATTGGCCCAAGCTCCCTCTGGAACCTTTCCGGGTCCATCAGAAGCCTGGGGCGGAACCATATAGGAGTGTCCGGTTCCGCCTTCCCGCGGTGGGGTGTAGCGATTGGAAAGTTTTAGATCTGCATCCTCACAGTTGAAGTTATTTGAAGTTTTCCTTTCAAATCTTTTATTTTGCAGTTCCCAATACTTCATAATACTCTTGCATCATCCCTACTGAGCTGAAGAGTCTTGGTAGTTTTTAGCAGCATTTCTATCATATTGGTTTATATAGGGTTTCAGCCCCTAAAAAAGGAAGAGCCAACATCGCGACAGAACAACGTGCTATCTCGAGGCTGCGAGACTGCCGTCGACACTTTTACCATTGGATGGTCCATTTGAACCTAAACTGTCCCGCAGAGACGGTGAAGAGGAAGACAAAGCCTTGCTGATCACAGGGACACTGCAAAGTCCCTGATTGATTCAAGGGAAGCGCTTCTAACTGGTGGTAAACAGGCAGCCCCTAGGCTGGTGAAGTTGGGGACGGCTTCGGGAGGAAGGAAGTGAAAAGAGAAAGTGTGTCCATCTGGTGAGGTATTTTTTGCTATTACAAGAAAGATTGCCCAAAGCAATTCTTTTTTCTTTAAGCTAAATTAAATCCTTAAGCAAAGAATTAAGCGACGAATTTAATCTTTATTGGATCATTTTGGAAAGTGTCGGATTTTTTCACCTAACTATATTTTGTGGATTGAAGTACTTGCAGCGTTGTTTTCTCCTCTTAAAGTGAATGGATCAATTTTTTCTTCTTCTGTTTTTTGCTATTTTATCTTCTGACTTATGGATTAAAATCCTTTTCTTTATTTTAACAATGTTTCCTATTTCTTGTTATTAAATTTTACTCAAGAATTCTAACTTTTTAAAGTCTTAGATAAGCAGCAGAGAGTGAAAGGAAGCAACATTGCCACCTGGAGGCTACAGGCTGGAATTTTTGAAACAATGTATCTTCTTTTCTTTTCCTGTGTGATCTCACTGACTTTGTAGCTGAAAGGTCTGTAACTTATTTATAAAAACTGATAAAGAGCCAAGGACACAAATTGTTTTCACAGGTGTTCCTTGAGCAGAGAAAGGGGGAAAACTGACTCTTTTTCCTTTGAAGATAACAATAGAGTTTGTGTTTAAGCCAACTTAAAATTGAAAAAGAAAGGGCCTAAAGCTAGAGAGTGGCAGTTGCTATTAGTTCTTTTTTTCTTCTTTTTCTTTCTCTCTTTTTGGAAATACGGATCAATACTGTTAGGATATTGCACTATTCCGCCTTTATTTTCCAACGGGGATGTTTTTTTACCCCTAACAAATACTCAGAAGAGGAAACTTTAAAACTTTAAAATTGCAAAGTATCTTGGTTGGAATTCAAAATTTACTAGATGTAAACCGATTGGAAAAGTTATTGGAAGTAACTGGGAGAATTGAGAAGACGTTGGAAAAATTAGTGCCTTTCTCAGTAAATGATGATGGGGTTGGACCCCCAAAAACTGAAGGGAAGAATGAAGATAAAGATATGATAACTGATGATTTTACCAATGGAATAAACGTGGGTGAAAGTAGAAAAGGAGGATCATGGAAAAGAGAACTCGATGAATTGGAGCCTCACTTCAGATTTCAAGATACAAAAGAAGAAGAAAGAGAAATGATTTTGGACTTAAGGAGAAAAATTTTACCAGAAGCATGATTGATAACCAGAGACAAGTTAATTTCAATACTAGATGGAGGGCAACGAGACTACTTGAGAGATGCTACAAACAATAAAGTGCGGAGAGAAGTCCATAAAAACTTTATGAAGGAGATAAATAGAAGATTAATACCACAGATGGCAAAAGAAAGAAAGAAGACGGTACTGCTATTGGAAAGATACAGGTTGATAATGAAAATTGGCAATAAAAAACTAGTTAATTTCTGTAATTAGTGAGTTGTAAACTAGTAGGTTTTAGACTGTTTTAGAATGTTATCTCAAATAGATAGTTGATAGTGGTGATAAGATATAAAGATGTATTAGTTAGATGAGAGGAAGTCGGGTAATAAATGGTAAATGGTTTTTTTTACTTTTTATTGGCAATAAATAACTAATTATAATAATAACAAAATGACAAAGGATATACCTTAACTATATATATGTGTGTGTGTGTGTGTGTGTGTGTGTGTGTGTGTGTGTGTGTGTGTGTGTTAGTTTTAGTTTCAGCCGAAAGGCAGAGAGGGAAACAGTATGTCTCCTCCCTTAATGGGGCCCTAACAGGAAGTTGTGAAAAACAATTATCTATCTATCTATCTATCTATCTATCTATCTATCTATCTATCTATCTATCTATCTATCTATCTATCTATCTATCTATCTATCTATCTATCTATCATCTATCTATATATATACTAGCTGTACCCGGCCACGCGTTGCTGTGGCCCAGTCTGGTTAAATGGCCAAGCAACCTGTGTACACACAACCACCATATAACCCCCAACCTACCTACCTCTACTGTATTTCTTACTCACTCCCTCTACCTACCTACCTACCTACCTACCTACCTACCTACCTACCTACCTACCTACCTACCTACTGTATTTCTCCCTCTCTCTATCCCTCTACCTACTCTACCTTTATCTATAAAAATGTAACTATGAGTTTGTTCAAAAACATTAATCTCAGAAACTACTGCACCGATCGCCACCAAATTTTCACACAATGTTCCTTACAAGTGCAGCACCAATGATACGTACAGATTGTGTGGATGTCACACCTCTGCCAGGTGCATGCTACACAAATGTAAAAGTGCGGCACTTCTGAGTTTTTTATCTCCCTTTAGCTCCTCCCACCCGGCTGCTTCTTATGCTGCGTCACGCACACATGCAGCAGCGCGTGCTGACACCCTTCCCTCAACGTCACATTTCCAACGGTCGCTTCCTCAATGAACTACCCTTCCCACAAGGCCCTGCAGCCCTGGCGATATGAGGCATATATGCGCATCCTGGCATGGATGCATGCATGCACGCTCATCCCCCTGTCCGAAGATTACCAGGATAAGGGGGCAGAGTTTCGGGGCATGGCTCCCCACCCACCCCCCAATCGGAGCCTCCAGGTGGAGAGGCAGTCTACCTGAACTGGGGGGGAGGAGTAGGAGGAGTAAGGCGTCCTTGTGGCCCAAGAGACAAATCACCCGGGCGCTTCCAGGATTCGGGGGCGGGACTTCCGCTCTTAGTCCCCCATCACTCCCTGCACTTGCTGGCACCGACGGAGCCTGACCTGCCACCGCCGGAGGCTGGAAGCCAGGAGAATCACGGCCAAAAGTTTTTCTGCCGCAAGCGCCCCTTCCTTTCTTTTGGGCGGCGGGGGGACGACTGGAGAGGTGAGGGAGGATCTGATAGTCGCTTGGAGGGAGGGAGGGAGGGGGGCCTGGAGGAGGTTGATGGGGGGGTGTCTGGGGAGGGGACGGGAAGGTAGGTAGGTAGAGGGATAGAGAGAGGGAGAAATACAGTAGGTAGGTGTTCTGCCCCCACCGACAGATACAAGACTGGCTGCTTTCCACTATCTCCCTTGGCTGCTTGCAATTATCTTAAAGTGACCAGATTTTAACATTGGTAAAGCGGAACACCATTGACCGGGGTAGGGGGGGTGTCTTGATTAAAAATTTGGTATATGGAGCAACAAAAATTTTGGGCTCAATTGTGGTCCTAAGTTCTTTCTTTCTTTCTTTCTTTCTTTCTTTCTTTCTTTCTTTCTTTCTTTCTTTCTTTCTTTCTTTCTTTCTTTCTTTCTTTCTTTCTTTCTTTCTTTCCTTCTTTCTTTCTCTTTCTCTCTTTTTCTGTCTGTCTCTCTCTCTGTCTGTCTGTCTCTCTCCCTGTATCTGTCTCTCTCTCCTCCCTCCGCCCATCTGTCACTGTGTGTGTGTCTGTCTGTCTCTCATTCACTCACTTAATCACTCATTCTGTGTCTCTGTCTATCTTTCTCTCCCTCCCTCTCTGTCTCTCTCTGTCTCTCTCTGTGTGTCTGTCACTCTGATTCCCTCCCTCCCTCCCTCCCTCTGTCTCCGATTCAATCCCTCCCTCTGTCATTCTCTCTCTGTGCTTCTCTCTGTCTCTCTCCCTCCCTCCCTCACCATCTCTGTCTCTCTCTCTCTTTCTCTCTCTGTACTCTGTGTGTCTGTCAGTCTCTCTCTGATTCCCTCCCTCCCTGTCTCTCTCTGTCTGTCTGTCTCTCCCCCCCACCCCTCCCTGGGAGCCTCTTCAGCCCCTGGGAAGCGCTCCGGCTGTCCCAAGGCAAAAAAGGCAGCTGTAGCCTCCCCAGCAAGCATGCCGGCCACTCATCTGCTTCCCAGTGGCTGAAGGGGTCGGCAATGGCTGCAGCAGCCCTGGAGGAGCTCCTGTTGCGGACTTGGCCTGCTGACACTGGACACACGTGATGACGTACGTCTGAACGTCGTGCCACAAGCGAGGCCACCAGAATGTACGAGAGACCAGGTGCAAAGTCTTGAACAGGCCAAAATGCCCCACTGCCGGTTTGCCATGGCACTGCGTGAGAATAAGCCCCTGGACGGGCCCCGCAGCACATAGAGCCTGTCCCGGTACCTCAAGAGGTCATCGTCAAAGGTCCACGGGGAGGCCTGCCCCACCTCGGCCTTCCGCCACTCCACCCACTCATTGTGACGCTGCACATCCTGTATCCAAGGCCGTAAATCCACGGGCTTGTGGACCGCAGCGAAAGACTCGACGGGCAAAACTGTCCGGGGTGGGAGCGGGTCTGTGGTGCATGAGTACTCTGGTTTCCGGGATAGGGTATCCGCCCTTTGGTTGCGCGCACTCGGGATGTAGGTGACTTGGAAGTTGAACCGGGCAAAAAACAGGGACCAACGGATCTGGCGCTGGTTTAGCTTGCGCACTGTCTTCAGGAACTCTAGATTCCAATGGTCCGTCCGGACCTCGACTTGATGCCTGGCCCCCCTCCCGGTGATGCCTCCAGGCCTCAAACACTGCCTTAATGGCCAGCAATTCCTTCTCCCAGATGGTGTAATTGCGCTTGGAAGGATTGAGTTTCCGCGAGAAGAAAGTGCAAGGGAAAAGGGTGCCGCCAGGGGCGTGAGCCTGCAGTAACACCGCGCCAACCACAATGTCCGACGCGTCCGCCTGCACCACAAACGGACGATGGGGATCAGGGTGCTTCAGGATCGACTCCTTCATGAAGGCTTGCTTCAGGGCCTGAAACGAGTGTTGCTCCGTGGGCCCCCAGCGAAACAGCACTTTCTTCTGGAGGAGCCGAGTGAGGGGCGTGGTCAGGGACGTGAAGCTGGGAATGAAAGTCCGGTAATAGTTGGCAAACCCGAGAAGACGCTGAACATCCTTCACTCTCCAAGGAGGTTGCCAACTGCGCAAGGACTCCGCCTTGCCTGGCTCCATCGCCGGCGGGCTACCAGACAGCAGAAGGTGTGCGGCCAAGATCAGGTGTCAGGGAGGGCCGTCAGTCTCTGGCTCGGAACAGGGCTCCCTTTCGGTGTGTGCCCGACCTAAGGTCTTCCTTAGCTCAGGCTTCGCCCGTTTCTGGGACTGAGGGGTAGGTCCAGGATCTTGCAGGCTCCTATTCTTCTTGGGGCAACCATCTGCCAGGTGTCCCCAATCCCCGCAATAAAAGCACAACCCCCTGGAGCGCCTCCTGTCCATCTCCGTTCACAACAAGAGGAGACTGGCGGCACCTAATTCCAGTGGGCTCCTCCCGTGGAGCTGAAGCCTCCCGCCTCTGCAACCGGGCGTCAATTCGTAGGCACAAGTGGACTAGGGTGTTGAACCTGGGTGGCCTGTCCAACCGCACCAGCTCGTCCTGCAGGTCCTCTGACAGCCCATCCTGAAAGGTGTCCATGAGGGCTGCCTCATTCCAGGCCGAATCCTGGCTAAGAAGCCGGAATTTGCTGACATAATCCTGCAAGGAGCCCCGGCCCTGCTCCAGAGACTTGAGACGCCTGGTTGCAGTCTCCTCTTTGATGGGGTCTTCATACATAAGTTTCAGGTGTTCAGAAAATCCCCTAAAATCGTCCAGCAAAGGGTTAGCCTGAGCCAGCAATTGGGTCGCCCACCGAGCGGTGGAGCCAGAGAGTAAGCTGATAATAAATCCCACTTTAGCCTGGTCAGTGGGAAAGTCCTCCGCTCTCAGGCTGATAAAGAGCTGAGGGAAGAAGCATATTGCTCTCCTTTTCTGCCTTTTCTGACTTATTTATTTTCTGACTTATTTATTTCCTTTTCTGACTTATTTATTGATCAGCTCAAAAACATAACACACATTAAAAAATTACACAACGGAACTCATGGCTTTCTGTCTAGATGGTCTCTGGTGATGAGCTGAAAGGCAGAAAAGGAAACAGTATGTCTCCTCCCTTAATTGGGGCCTAACAGGGTGTTGTGACACAAGTATAACCAATTTAATTGTAATTTTTACAATGACAATAAAGATTATTATTATTATATACTTATCCTCCTGTCTCAGCTGATCAGGAAGAGAACCTGGTGGCTTAAGTGGCTAAGGCTTTGCCTAACATGTAATACAGCCCCGGTTCAAATCCCAGTAAGGGTATGACTAGCTGATGAGAGCTAAAAAGCTCGAAATAGATCTATCCTAGTCTCCCTAACTTACTTATTGATCAGCTCAAAAACGTAACACACACACACATATATACATATATACATACATACACACACACACACACACACACACACACATATATATATATATTTGTTCCACAACACCCTGTTAGGGCCCCAATTAAGGGAGGAGACATACTGTTTCCTTTTCTGCCTTTCGGCTCATCACCAGAGACCATCTAGACAGAAAGCCATGAGTTCCGTTGTGTGATTTTTTAAAATATGTGTGTTAGTTTTATGAGCTGATCTCTGGTGATGAGCCGAAAGGCAGAAAAGGAAACAGTATGTCTCCTCCCTTAATTGGGGCTCTAACAGGGTGTTGTGGAACAATTATAGATACTAATCCTCCTGTCTCAGCTGATGCAATGGGAGAGCCTGGCTGGCTGAATGGCTAAAGGCTCTTGTGTCAACGTTCCAGCGTTGCCATAGGGATTATCAGAACTGTCCTAACGAAGTGAAAATTCTTCACATTCCTGTGGTCGGAAAAGGATTCTCAGGATGACCTGTGACTGCGCATGCATAGATTTACTTTCGATGCTAATTGGGGAACGTGATTTATGACAGGCAGAAGGGAGGGGACATAGGGGGGTAAAGTTTAGAAGCCATCAAATAACTTTCATTCTTGGCTACACAGGAGTTCAGCCAAGATGCTAACCCTAATAAATGGATGTTTCTTTGTCTTTATCTTGAGGCCGTGAATTAATTGGGGTTTTCCCTTGGGAGCTTCACAGATAGCCAAGAATGAATTAAAAAAATTTCCCGGATTTCCTGGAGTCCGGCTCTTCGAGCCATCCCTTTGGACTGCACGGAGAGAAAATCAGGCAACAAGAGATTGATTGCAGCTGAAGGCATGCCTTTCTCAGAAGCAGAAGCAAGAAAACTCATCCCCCAGAGCCATAGTGAATGCAATTGCAGAGGGACTGGAGGGAGACGCAAGGTAATGGCTAGCAGCCCTTCACAAGAGGAGAGCCCCCCCCCAACTGCAAGATGTAGAGGATTTCCTACGACTGCTAGAGGCCAGATTTGAGGGGGTGGAGGAGGACCTGTATGCGGAAGATGAGCTCAGCGACCTAAAGCAGAGGGGCCGCCCCATTAAAGAGCACATCTGCGAATTTAGAAGAGTCATTGGAAGGCTACCCCCTTTACCAGAGCGTCTGTTAGTGTATTTTTTCAGAACAAGTCTGGACCAGCAGATTGCCCAGGTAACTGCATACTGTGACATCCCAAATCAACTCTCTGAGTGGTTCCGAGTAGCAACGAGAGTCGACAACGGGCTGCGCACCAACGACATGAGAAAGCAACCAGGGGCAAAAGAGAGAGGTCAACCTGACTTGAGACTGCCCCGCCAGCAGAGAACCATAGCACCACCGCGGGCCCTGAGACCAGCCCTCCCTCAAGGTTCCCTGAAATGCTACAGATGCGGGGGAATGGGCCATATGGCAGCTGCATGCCCAACCCCAGCCCCAAAACCAAGGTCAGACCCACCGCCCAGGACACCAAAACAAGGCCCTAAACGAACCACCAACACGTCCGGGAAAGCCCTCCAAGCTGCAGAGGTCCCTTCCTCCTCAAGCAAAAGTGGTGGAATCTCAAGCAACAACAACCAGTCACTCGAATTATATGACAGCAAAGATGAGGGAGAAAATGACCCAATGGTGAGTGAATCAATTCACCCGTTCCTTTTTCCAATACGCCTCACAGCCCCAAAAACAGGAAACCAGGGGGATTTTCAAGGGCTAGTAGACTCAGGCTGCACAAGATGCTTGATTAACCTAACTAAAGTCCTGAAACGGGATCAGAGCAAAAAGACTGGCCCACCCGATCCGGTTCGAAAAGGTCAACAGGTCCCTAATGGGAGGAGCCTATGTCACCCACCTAACTGAACCAGTGAGACTAGAATTGGCGGATCACTGGGAAGTAATTCGATTCCTAATAGCCCCCAAGATGACAGACACAGTCATACTGGGACTTTCCTGGCTAGACAAGTGGGGACCGACCATCTGGTGGCAAGGGGGTACCCGCAGACTTAGGATATCACCAGGCCCTCAACCCCTCCCTCACGAGCAAGCAGAAATGCCACCCACATTGGAAACCCCCCAAGAGAGCCCACGAGAACAACTGGCAACCACATCTGACAAAACCCCAGAGGCTGAACTGATTCCAATGGAATACCAGGACCTCGCAGAAGTGTTCAGTGAGACAGAATGCAAAATCCTGCCCCCCCCACCATGAGACAGATTGTGCCATTGAAATCATCCCTGGGGCAAAACTACCCAAACCCAAGCTGTATGCCATGATGCCTCGAGAGATGCAAAAAATGCGTAAATACATAGACAAAAACCTAGCACGAGGGTTCATCAAGCCAGCCAAGCCACGGGTTGCAGCACCAGTCCTCTTCAAAGAGAAAAAAGATGGAACTATACGTCTGGTTGTGGATTTTCGGGGGATAAATGCAGTGTGCGTACACAACCTATACCCGCTCCCCCTCATGAAAGATATGCTATCTCACTTGGCCAAGGGAAAAGTCTTCACCAAATTAGACCTCAGAGAAGCATACTACCGAATACGGATCCGGGAAGGAGATTAATGGAAAACAGCGTTCAACTGCCCTTTAGGGAGTTTCCAATTCAAAGTGATGCCTTTTGGACTACAGGGAGCCCCAGCAGTATTCATGCAGTTAATCAACGAGGTGCTGCATGAGCAACTCTACAAGGGGGGCCTCGTCTACCTAGATGACATCCTTATTTACACTGAGACTGTCGATGACCACATACCCCTGGTCCGCCAAGTACTGGAAAAACTTCTGGCAGCCAACCTGTATGTCAAGCTATCAAAATGTGAATTCCACCGTGAGCGACTAGACTACCTAGGCTACCGAGTGTCAAATGAAGGAATAGAGATGGACCCAGCCAAAGTGCAAGCCGTCCTAAGCTGGCAACCCCCTCGCACCCACAGACAGCTACAAAGCTTCCTAGGGTTCGCAAACTTCTACAGGCAATTCATCCCCTCCTTTGCGAAGATTGCCAAACCTCTGACAGACCTCCTGAAGACAGGGAGCCCAGGAACGAAACCTCGTCTGGGACAACCCCTACAGTGGAGCCTAACCTGCCAAGAGGCATTCGAAACACTGAAAGAAATGTTTGCAAAGGAGCCGGTACTGAAGCATCCTGACCCCGAGCAACCTTTCGTGATCCAGGCAGACGCCAGCGACATGGCAGTAGGAGCAGTGCTACTCCAAAGAAACAACCAAGGAAGTTTACAACCCTGCGCCTATACCTCCCGCAAGCTCACAGACACAGAGAGACGATGGGCCGCACGGGAAAAGGAGGCTTTTGCAGTGAGATGGGCACTGCTAACCTGGAGACACCTGTTAGAAGGGAGCCAGAAACCGTTTGAAGTCTGGACCGACCACAAAAATCTGGAGGCTCTCAGGACCCCATGAAAACTGTCACCCAAACAAGTCCGATGGGCTCAATATTTCAACCGTTTCGACTTCGTACTAAAGCACATTCCAGGGCAGAGGAACTTTCTAGCTGACGCTCTCTCCCGCATGCCTCAGTACAAATGTGAACAGGAGCACGTAGTGGACGCCATTATTCCTTTACTCAAACAGCTGCCCAAGTAACCACCAGGCGGCAACACCGTGACCGGCGGGGCCAACCCGCAAGCGACCTAACCACAAGACTCAAAACTGAGCTGCTAGCAGACCCCTGGTTCCAAAACAACCAACACATCTTAACAAAGAGAGATGACCTCGCCTGGAAGGGGACAAAACTCTATGTTCCAGAATCCCTACGTATCCTAGTTCTCCAGAGGAGCCACGACGCCAAATCGGCAGGCCATTTTGGGTTCCTAAAGACTTTACACTTAGCCCTGAGACAGTTCTGTTGGCCCGGCATAAAGAAAGACATGGACAGTTACGTGAAAAGTTGCACTATCTGCGCTACAATGAAAAGATGACCAGGAAAACCCCCTGGACTGCTGCAAACAGTGGCAGAACCAACGAGGCCATGGGAGGAGATTGCAATGGACTTTATAGTAGAGTTGCCAAAAAGTGGGGGAAACACAGTGATTTGGACTGTAATAGACCTGTTCTCCAAGCAGGCACACTTCATTCCCTGTAGCAGACTACCCTCGGCTCACAAGCTGGCTAAACTGTTTGTGAAGCATATCTACTGACTGCATGGAGTACCTCGAAGAATCATCTCAGACAGAGGGGTCCAGTTCACGGCTAAGTTTTGGAGGGAGTTCCTGCGGTCCATTGGGTCATCTCAGGGTCTTAGTTCAGCCTTTCATCCGAGCACTAATGGGGCAGCAGAGAGACTGATAGAGCAGTACCTGAGGTGCTACGTGAACTATCAGCAGTCTAATTGGGCAGACCTTTTATCTTTTGCTGAGGTTGCATACAATAATGCTGTTCACAGCAGCACAGGACTCACGCCGTTCAAAGTAGTGAGCGGCATGGACTTTGTCCCAATGCCTGAGTATCCAAGAGACCCTCCTTCCTCAGTCAGCTTGACTGATTGGATGTCGATGTTGAAAGCAGCTTGGGAAAATGTCAAGAAAGCACTAGCCAAAGCGACACAAACCTACAAGAAACAGGCAGATAAACACCGGGCTCCGCAACAGCCGTTCTGGGTAGGAGAGAAGGTTTACCTCTCCACAAAATACTTGAGACTAAGACTGCCTAGCAAAAAACTGGGGCTGAAATTTGTGGGGCCATTCCCCATAGTAAAGTTCATCAACCCAATCAAAGTGATATTGAAACTACCTCGATTGCTGGAGAAGACATATCAATCATTTCATAGCAGCCTTTTGTTTGAAAAAAAGGTTTTATTGGGTTTTATAAATTTTTTACAAATAGGGTAAAGGGTAAGGTGTATAAAAGATATTGTGAGAACTTTCACGTCAAAGTCGTCGACCCCTTCCGAGGCTTCATAACAAAATATAGATAATACATTAAACTTTCATTTGTACTACAAAGTGGAAAGAAATGCAAATATATCATTGTAAAAACTATGCTAGCAATCATGTATAAACATCCAAACAAAAGTTATACTATACTGAAATAAAGTCACTTTTGAGATCTAAGTCTTTTGGCAATTGTGTCTTCTTCTCCCTGGCCCCCAGTGGGTGGGGCCGCGGCACCCTCTGCTCCCCCATTTTCATCCTCCAGGATTGAGGAATGTTTTTTAAGAAAGGCTTCCGCCTCTGCGATTGTTTTAATTCTTACTCTTCCTCCCTCCCAGAACACCAACATTCCCTCTGGCATCACCCACTTAAACCAGACCCCCTGTTTAAATAATCTTTTAGATAAGAAGGAATACTTCCGTCTTATCTCTCTAATCTTCTTCGGGACCTGCTTCAAGATAGCAATCTCTTTCTGTTGATAAACTAAAGGACTGTCTCTCTGCGCCCTCAAGATCCTTTCCCTTGTCGACCTTCTTACAAATTTAATATGTATCTCTCTGGGTACTTCATTTATCCTGGCATATGCTGAGTTTATTCTATATATCAAATCAATGTCCCCCCTAATCTCATCCTTAGGCTTGTGTAAATAATCTGCTAAAATTGTACACATTAAGTCGGGTAAATCTTCACCACTCTCCTCCGGAACATTCTGAAATCTTAAAAAATATGACATCCTTTCAAAATCCATCCTAGACATATGACCAGTTAAATATCCTATTTCATTATTAATACTTTTAAGCTCTCCCCTTGCCCCAGCCAACCCCACCTCCAGATCATCAGTCTTTTGCGTATTTTCCATTAATTTCTTCTGTACCTCCAAAAGTTCTAACTTAGAACTGACATGGTCCTTCCTCATTTCTTTAATTTCTTTCACCAAGGTCTGAAGAGTTTCTTCCATTGCTGTTAATCTAGCATCCGTATCAGGTTTTTCGGGTAACATCGAGGTGATTTTAAGTTGATGTGTCTGCTTTTTTGAAGCCATGATGAAAGATTTAAGTCTGTGTCAGTAAGATGGCGTCTGCTGAAGAGGAGTCAGTGAGGCAGGATATGAGCAAATTCCAATAAACAAAGTCACAATTGTTGCCTAATTAGAGTCCAGAGAAAGACCAAATTCTTACAATCAGATAGAAGGAAAAAGGCACTTCAGGGAAAGGACCAATTAATCAATTACATACAATTATTAGTAAAGAAAAAGAGAGGCAGTCCCAATCACAAGGGAATGTCAGCAATCATCCATGAAGAGTGTGTCTCCAGAGAACAAAGAAACGCCATCTTCCCCCACCCATCTGGAAGCCACCGGGAGTTAGCAGAAAAAAAATTGCTTCTTTATTGCCAGACTTCGATACTAAGTATCTACAATCATTCCGGAAAGACTTTCACTATCATTTAGAAAAGTTTGAATGTGGATTTCTCTGCTTCCTCAAGCCTGAGGAGCATTTTTAAAACGCCGCTTTTCTTCCGTTCCAAGGGGGGGTTTCGTAAACTCCCCCCTCCATCGTCTTTCAAAGCAAAAGTTGCAAGCAGAAAGATAAGGTCACTCACCTTATCTTATAGCCAGGAGTCTCGGCGTTGCCTTCAACTCTAGCGATTCAGCCCTCTCAAGAACAATTAGATGTTCCGGTCCTCCGTCAGCAAAGGGAACCAAGCCCCCCGCAGCATGTTCTTCTACGCCTGGGTCGAAGACAAGGACCCCCCCCGACCACCGTCGGGATGGGGAAATCCAGGCAAGCCGACCGTACGGCGGGAGTCCTTTAAAAGGAACTCCCTGCCCGGTGGGGGCCGTAAAAGGAACAAAATGGCGGACGAGTCCTAGGACTCGACCGTCGCCTCTGGGAAACCGGAAGGAAGTCCCATAGCAGCCTTTTGAAACCCGTGATCGGTTCCACTCTGAGACCACTGCCCCGGGTGCCCCCAGGCCCTATGGTCATAGGGGGCCAAACCCATTATGAAGTTCAACAAATTCTTGATTCAAGGTGGCACAGAAGGCAAATGCAATACCTAATCAAGTGGAAGGGTTAACCCTTATCGGAGGCATCGTGGGTGAAACATAGAAACATCCAAGCTGATCCACTTATAGCAAAATTCCATGCAGAAAACCCAAGCAAGCCTGGGGGGGAATGCCTCCCTAAGTTATACACCTGTATTTGAATTGTTTTGTTTCCCATATGTTGCTTTTGGGAAGTAAGGGGAGCCGGATGTCAACGTTCCAGCGTTGCCATAGGGATTATCAGAACTGTCCTAACGAAGTGAAAATTCTTCACATTCCTGTGGTCAAAAAAGGAATCTCTAGATGACCTGTGACTGCGCATGCATAGATTTACTTTCGATGCTAATTGGGGAACGTGATTTATGACAGGCAGAAGGGAGGGGACATAGGGGGGTAAAGTTTAGAAGCCATCAAATAACTTTCATTCTTGGCTACACAGGAGTTCAGCCAAGGCGCTAACCCTAATAAATGGATGTTTCTTGAACTTTATCTTGAGGCCGTGAATTAATTGGGGTTTTCCCTTAGGAGCTTCGCATCTTGTTTGATATGCAATACAGCCCCGGTTCGAATCCCAGTAAGGGTATGGCTAGCTGATGAGAGCTAAAAAGCTCGAAATAGATCTATACTAGTCTCTCTGATTTATTTATTGATCAGCTCATAAAACTAACAAACATATTAAAAAAAATCACACAACGGAACTCATGGCTTTCTGTCTAGATGGTCTCTGGTGATGAGCCGAAAGGCAGAAAAGGAAACAGTATGTCTCCTCCCTTAATTGGGGCCCTAACAGGGTGTTGTGGAACAATTATAGATACTAATCCTCCTGTCTCAGCTGATGCAATGGGAGAGCCTGGCTGGCTGAATGGCTAAAGGCTCTTGCCTGATATGCAATACAGCCCCGGTTCGAATCCCAGTAAGGGTATGGCTAGCTGATGAGAGCTAAAAAGCTCGAAATAGATCTATACTATCCTCTCTGATTTATTTATTGATCACCTCATAAAACTAGCATATATATATATATGTGTGTGTGTGTGTGTGTGTTAGTTTTATGAGATATATATATATATCTAAGAATGATTCTTACCAAAGATCCACAAGGCAGAGATACCCCTATGCCCTATCGTCTCCCTTCGTGGCACTCCCACATTTGGCTTAGCCAAGTGGTTACATGGGCAACTGCAACACCTGGTCGAAGGTGCCACTACCACTGTGAGATCACCTACGGACTTTTTACAACGGTTGGAGGGAGTGGTAATTAGGGAGGATGAGATTATGGTGTCATTTGACGTGGTGTCATTGTTTACATCCATCCCCCAGGAGTTAGCGACCCTAACCATAAAGAAGATGCTATTGGGAGATGAAACACAAAACCCTAAATGCCTTAATACAAATGATCTCCTCCACCTGTTGAATTTCTGCCTCAGAACCTATTTTACATTCAATGGCCAAAGGTACGAACAGATAAAGGGTACACCTATGGGATCCCCAATCTCAGGAGTGATCACGGAAGCGGTTCTCCAGAGGTTGGAATATGAGGCAATGAAAATCTATAAGCCCAAGTTTTGGACACGCTATGTCGATGACACGTTTGCCATCATCAAGAAACAAGAAAAGACCAAGTTCATGGGAATCCTCAATTCCATATATCCCGACATCCAGTTTACGATGGAGGAGGAGGCCAATAACACGCTGGCCTTCCTAGATGTCCTGGTCAGCCGCAATTCTGGTGGGAGCCTTGATACGTGTGTGTACTGGAAAACCACAAACACGGACGGCACCTTACATAATGAGAGCAATCACCCCTCAGCACATAAGATTAGCTGCATCCGGGCATTGTTCAGTAGGATAGACACCCACTGCAGCACACGGGCAGCCAAAACAAAGGAGCGGGCACGTCTTTATTGTATGCCCAATGGGTATTCCATAAACTTCATCCGACGGTGTATTACATCTAGGGCCCGTCAGCCCAGTGAGGGTGCAAATGGAATATCCACGTGGAGGGTGCTCCCATATATATGGGGGGTATCCGAAGCTGCTGCACGCACCCTCTCAACACATGGGTTCAAGGTGGCGCATAAACCGGATCAAATACTGAGGAAGAGGGTGATGCACCCAAAAGAAGCATTACCTAAAAAGGAGGCATCCTCAGTAGTCTACAGCATCAACTGTAATAACTGTGCAAGCAATTACGTAGGGGAAACAGCTAAGCGGCTACAGACCAGAGTGCATGAGCACGAACTGGCTGTTCACCGTAAAGAACAGCGCTCTCAAATCTGGGCACACATGAAAGAGCACGGTCATACATTCGACTTTCAAGAGGCAGACGTTGTGGCCCATGATGCAACAAAAGGGGGACGCCTACTCAAAGAAGCCTGGTTCTCTGACAATAATTCCATCAACAGACACATTGACCTGCTACCGGCCTACCAAGCGTTGAGGCACCAAGAAAGATCTAGCAGGAGAAGCAGAGACCAACTTCTGTCTGGGAGTAGGGATCAACAACACACTCTCACCTTTGGACATGCAGATATGGACATAGCCAGCCCAGGTCGAATGCAGGGGAGCCCGGTGGCATTACCTCAAACTATAACGGAGGTAAACAATGAAAAACGAGCCGGGGCGGTTACAAGATCAAAGGCAAAACCGAAAGTGAAGCTGGCTGGGATACCAGCCAGGCCTGTAAGACAGAAGAAAAGGGAGGGGGCGTGGGGGGAAGCCAGAGAAAATGCCTCTGAATTAACATTGGATAGCTGAGCGTTGTTTTCTGGGGAGGAACAAGCTAGGTTTGATAGGGGAGAAAGGTGTGAGCTACTCTGGGTTCAGAACCAGTGTTAGCAAATGAATGCGGAATAGTGTAATTCACCAGACAGTAAAGGGATACGTTGCTGTAAACCACAAACAAACTCTAAAACAGTGATAGTAAGAAAATAAATAGTCTTTACTTTGTAGCAACTAAAATGCTTCTTCCGACTAACTTCTCAAACAATGATAACAGTCCTACACCAAACAGAGTTTATCTTACAGTGATGCAAAACAATCCTCCTTCTTCTTCTTCAGCTTCTCAAATGGCAATCAGGGAACACAGGATCACAAGGAATCGAACAGGGAATGAGCTGCATTCCTGACCTTGATTATATAGTATAGCTGATACTCACAGCCAATCAAACACAATCAGAATTTAAGTCAGTTCTTAAAGCTACATAACTTCTTAAGAACATAGGCTCATATATATTGTCAACCCAATATAAGTCTGAATATCCTAACATACTCCCCCTTGGGTTGATCAATATATATTCACATCCTTAAATCATAATGCATCACAACACTCCATCATATTTACATACCTAAAATCAGTGTGTTTTGATCTTGTCTTTCAAGCTATATTTGTATCCTTTAGTATAGCCGCTTGATTGTCCTCATACAGTAATTGGACACCTTACTTTAATACCTAAACCTCACAATAATTGATTTACACTTCACAAACCCAGATTTTCTAAAACCTTATTTACTCTTCCTTAACAACTAACAGTGATGTTGTTTAGCCTTCATTACCCAGTAACCTCTGCGTATATATCATTCCTGCCCACGCAGGGGGTTGGACTAGAAGACCTACAAGGTCCCTTCCAACTCTGCTATTGTATTATTGTATATGCTCTCACAGTGCATGCAGATACGCCGGCTCCATTTCCAGGTGATTGATTACATTCGTGTGTCTAGCCCACACATTATCCTGCCCTGAGAGTATTTGCCTTGTTGCATACCCTTTGTTATAATCAGATACAGACTGATTAAAATTCTGTTCCATCTATCATCCTTTATATGTAACCCTTCCTTTGATTTTCCTTTCTTCAGCTTTTATATATCCACTTGGACCCTTTTTATATTTATCCCCTGTGGGTTTGTAACCTACTCATGAAGTTCCAGATTCCTTAATTGTTTCACCTTCTTATCCATCACAGCTTTCCACATTGTCTGATCGTCCTCTTGGTATGTTGCTATCTCAGTGTACTTTGTATTTATTTTTCCTATAGACCAGACTTGCCTGATAACGATCAGGTGGCCTGGTGTTTCGTTTTGACCTCCTCGGCAGTTCAGGACTTGTGGATGGACTCTCCACCTTTATATATTCCTGCTCTCTTTCCTCCTCTTGAGTAGCCTCTACTATTTTTTCCTCTCCTACCTCCTCCTGAGTAGTCTCTACTGCTTTCTCTTTCTTTACTTGAGTATTTTCAGTTTTTGACTCAAATATTATTTCCTTTCTATTCTCCATTTTATCCCAGTTTATATATTCCAGGAATCTTACATCATTACTATAATAATAATAATAATAATAATAATTTTTAATTTCTTGACCGCTCCCTCTCCCCGTAGGGAATCGGAGCGGTGCACAGGGAGACTAAAAAACCATAAATATACAATCAATATACAACATCTTAAAAACAAATTAAACCATACCTGTGCTAAAATACCCATTTTAGACTAAAATTCCCCCTAAACAACTAAAATCCCATAGAGAGAGACTACCCTAGGCCGGCCAAGCAGAAAAGATATGTTTTTAATTTTAGACGGAAGGAGCGGAGGTCCGTGGTCGTTCTAATGTCGGGGGGAAGGTCATTCCAGAGGGCTGGGCCCGCCACAGAGAGAGCCCTTCCCCTGGGCGTAGCCCGCTGACAAAGTCTAGTGGACGGCACCCGGAGAAGTCCCTCTCTGTGGGAGCGAATCGGCCGTGAGGATGTATGTGGCAGGATCCGATCCCGCAAATAGCTAGGTCCCGAGCCATGGAGCGCTTTAAAGATGATGATTAATACCTTGAAGCGCACCCGGAAGACGACAGGCAGCAAGTGCAGCTCGCGCAGGAGAGGTGTTACGTGGGTAAACCTAGAGGTACCCAGGATTGCCCGCGCGGCTGCGTTCTGGACCATCTGCAGTCTCTGGGTGCACCTCAAGGGAAGCCCCATGTACAGAGAGTTACAATAGTCCAGTCGGGATGTCACGAGAGCATGAGTGACTGTGCAAAGGGCGTCCCGATCCAATAGGGGGCGCAACTGGCGAACCAGGCGAACCTGGTAAAACGCCCTCCTAGCCACGGCTGTCACTTGATCTTCCATGGACAGCCGGGCATCTAGGAGGACACCCAAGTTGTGCGCCCCATCCACAGGGGCAAGATGTTCGCCCCCTATGGCCAGCGATGGAATTAGCTGGTTGAATCGGGCAGCCGGAAACCACAGCCACTCGGTCTTGGTCGGGTTGAGCCTGAGTCCGTTACTTCCCATCCAGATCCGTACGGCTTACTGTTAATCATCCTCGTCGTGCCTTTCTTCCAGAACTTGTATGACTTATGGTTAGCATTGTAACCCACAAATATTAATTTCTGAGCTCTACTTTGCCCCTTTTGTCTTACCCATGCAGGTGACCCAAACGTGTGAATATAACTCAGATCAGGCTTCCTACCATGCCACAATGTGTATGGAATCTTCCCTGTATTAGAATTCACTACATTGTTTAGAATATTGTTTGCACATGACATTGCCTCCCCCCACAAAGCTATCGGTAAACCTGCATCATTCAGCGTGGCTATTACCATGGCTTGTAGAGATTGACCCCTTTCTCCAATGTGTGCTTTGTGTTGTGGAGCAGAACACTTGTGTTTTATCCCCAGTGTACCTAACATGGTTTTAACCTTGTTAGTTACAAATTCTTTTCTACTATCAGTGACTATGGTTACAATTTTTCCCTTTGCTTTTCTCTCGGCAAACCTTATCCAGTTCCTTAATTTCTCAAATATTTCAGCTTTGTTTTTGAGTAGATAGCAAAACCCATACCTGGAATAATGATCTACTATACTTAGTACATAGCAAGCTCCCCCTAAACTAGCCTTCATCAGGCCTATAATATCAGCAAAGACTACTTCCAGTGGCTTCTTTGTCTTGAACCCATCTAACCTGTTTATTTATTTATTTATTTATTTATTTATTTATTTATTTTAATCGCATTTGTATACCGCCCTATCTCCCTAGTGGGACTAAGGGCGGTGCACAGAAAGAGTAAAAAGGCAATACACACAATAACAATATAAAAAGAAATTAAAAATAGATTAAATACCGCGTGGGCAGTTATGGGAACTTCTAGGTTTTCCCATGTAACACCGCTCCTGCGCGAGCTGCATTGGCTGCCTGTCGTCTTTCGGGTGCGCTTCAAGGTGTTGGTTATCATCTTTATTTTTTTTTAATTTTTTTTTATTGAAATTTTTATAATATTTTACAATATTTCACCCAGTGCTGTACAAAACAAAAGGAAGAGTTGGTTTCAAGTATCTTCTATTATCTTTAAGATCTCCAAAATCCACGTTCTCTAGGTACAGGCGTCGAGGCATCCAAAGTTCCAAGTGCATAGTCCACAAATGGCTTCCAAGTCTTCCAAAATATATCTTTTTTATAAACCCCCTCTCTAAATTTAATATCGCACGTCATTTTATCATTTAAGGCTAATTTCCACATTTCACAATACCATTCTTCTATTTTAATATTTAGCTCTATTTTCCAATATCTTGCTATTACAATTCTACCCATTATAATCATAATTCTAATCAATTCTTTCTCATGTTTTGTTAACTCTAGTTCATTAATTATCAATAACAATATAGTTTCTGATCTCAATATTATTATTCTTTTCATCATTTCACACATCGTTCTTTCTAATTGCTGCCAAAACTTTTTAATTTTCACACATTTATACCACATATGTTCATAAGTTCCCAATTCCATATTACATCTCCAACATTTATCACTCATTTTTTTATCTATCAGTGATAATCTTAATGGGGTCCAATACCATTTCCAAACAACCTTAAAATTATGCTCTTTAATCCTTATAGACAAAGTCCTCATGATTCGACCCTTCCAATTCTCATTCCAATCCAAATCCAATATTTTAATCTTAAGGTCTTCCTCCCAATTCCTTTTCATTACCATTTGTGGATTTCCATCGAAGTTTATAATCTTATATATCTTACTAACGAGTCCTTTTAACCCAATTTCATCCTTAATAATTTGAGATACTAAACTTTCAAATTTAGTTTTACTTCTATCTATTTTACATATTCCCCTTACTTTCGTGGTCCATTTTTCTACCTGTATTTTTTCGAACCAATTCAACTCCAATTTTTGAATTACTTTTTTTTTCCTACTCTCAATTCCTAGAGCTCTTAACCAATTTACTATATTTCCTATATTTTCATCCTCAATTACTTTATCCCGACTTATATTAGTTTTAATCGGCCAACTTTCAGTTGTCTTCCCCAAGAAGGCTATATCCGGGATCAGTTTTTTAACAAATTTATTCCAGATTCAGCCCCTTTAACCAATAACTATTAATTGCCTTTTTTGTTTTTGCTCTATCTAAAAACCATATAGACCCAAATCTCTTAATATCTTTTAACTCCAGATCTCCCCAATGACCATCTCCACCTTTAAGTATTTTTATCACGGTTCGAATATTATACGCCCGATAATAATTAAGTAGATTGGGAATTCCCAATCCACCTTCTTTTTGATTTTGATACCACATTTTCTTCATTAGTCTTGGTTTTTTCCCACCATTACAGAATTTATCTAATTTCTTCTGATATTCTTCTATATCTTTCTCTGTCAAATTTAATGGTAGCATCTCAAATAAAAAATTAAACTTTGGTAACAACATCATTTTACACATTGCAATTCTACCAAACCAAGACAACTTTATCTCTTTATATTTATCTATCTTTTTCTCTACTTCCTTCAACATCACCTCATAATTAATTTTTTTCAATTCTCTAACTTTAAGTGAAAGTGTTATCCCCAAGTATTTCAATGTATTCTTAACTCTTATCCCAAATTGTTCTTGCATACTCTCCCACTCCTTACCATCTTTATTCATTAGTAATTCAGATTTTAACCAATTTACCTTTAAACCTGTCATTTCTTCAAATTCTATCAAATGTTTATTTATCCTCTTTAAATCTTTCTCTATATCTTTCAAAATAATCAAGGTATCATCCGCATACAAATTTATCTTATATCCTTTGTACCCTTCCAATTCTTCATCTGCTTCTATCAATTTAATCAAAACCTCCATAACTAACAAGAATAATGTTGGGGACAAGGGACATCCTTGTCTCGTACCTGCTTCCAATTTAATCTCTCCCGTCATTGTTCCATTCACCTTTACCTTTGCACTACTTTTTTGATACAATTTTGAAATAACATGTATAAATTTATTACCAAAGCCTAATGCCTCAATAATTACCTTAATAGTATCCCATTGTACAGAATCAAAGGCTTTAAAAATATCTAACGATATTATACCTATTTCATCACCATTATTTTCAGCTACATCTATAATGTTCAATACTCTTCTAATTATATCACTCATATATCTACCTTTAACAAAACCTACTTGATTATAACTTATATATTTATCTATAAAACTATTTAATCTATTACTTATAATAGCTGTAAATATTTTTGCATCTTGGTTGATTAAAGAAATGGGTCGGTAGGACTCGATCCTCTCAAGATCTTTATCAGGTTTAGGAATTATAGATATTACTGTCTTATTCCATGACATCGGGACTTCTCCACCATGTAAAATTCCAGTAAATAGTTTTTGCAGTTTTGGTATTATTAGTTCTTTAAAATCTTTATAGAATTCAGCAGGTAATCCATCTTCTCCTGGGGTCTTCCCTAATTTTAACTCTTGTATTATTTCGTTGATCTCCTCCTGTGTTATATCTCCTTCCATCAAATCTTTATATGTTTGATCTATTTTCATAGCATATTTTCCAAGATGATTCTTCAATTTTTCTAAATCAATTGATTTCTTTAAATATAATTTTTGAAAAAAATTCCTAGCTACTTCACATTTCTCCAATCTCTTATAACACCTTGTACCTTTTTCATCTATCAGAGAACCAATTTCTCTCTTTTGAGTTTTATTTTTCGCCATCTTTGCCAATAACCTAGAATTTTTGTTACTAAATTCAAAAAAATCCCTATTTAAATATCTTAAATTTTTTTTAACCAATTCAATATCTTCTTCTATCAATTTAGTTTTTAATAAGTTCAATTCCTCCAAACATTTTTTATCTTTCGTAAGTGAGAATTGGTTCTCTAATATCTTAATTTGTCTTGTATCCTGATCTATTTTTGTTTTATATTCTCTATATTTCCTGCTTGACAGTTTAATACTTTCTCCTCTAAATATTGCTTTCATCGTATCCCAAACAATTTCAAATTTAACCTCTCCATTATCATTCAATCCCCAACTTTCCTCCCATTTTTTGAATATCCATATTTTATCCTCCTCCTTTTTATACAATTTTTCATCATATCTCCAACCTCTTTCCTTTTTCTCAAAATTAAAATCTATTTCCATCGTAACTTCTGCATGGTCAGAATCCTTAAAAATTCCCACATCTACTCTATCTACATTATTCAACAAATCTTTAGAGACAAAAATATAATCAATTCTTGAATAAGTATTGTGTACCTTAGAGCAAAAGGTATACACCCTTTCAGAACCTTTCAACTCCCTCCAAACATCTACCACACTGTTTCAAACCATCCATTTATTTAAAATTTCCCCTTTATTTGTTTGTCTAAAGCGGGTGGGATTATTACTATCAATTCTATCCCTAATTAAATTGAAATCCCCCGCCACAATTATTTTCCCTACACTTTCTGTTTCCAAAATCTTAGTAATTTTATCAAGAAATCCCTTTTGTTTTTCATTCGGTAGATATAAATTAACCAATGTCACTTTTTGCTCATTAATATTCCCTATAATTATTAAATATCTTCCTTCTTCATCTCTAATTACTTGTTTTTTCTCAAAGTATACCCTATTTGATATCAATATCGCAACTCCTCTAGCTTTGGAAGTCCCAAAAGATTTTTCATAAATCTGCATACCTTTAATATTCATTCTATTAAAATCCTCAGATTTTTGGTGAGTTTCCTGCAAAAATAATATGTCTGGTGAGTCCCTTTTAATTTTAAGCTCCAATCTTTTTCTTTTTATATGATTGCCTGTACCCTTCACGTTCCATGTCATTATTTTTATAAACCGCGAGCTGCACTGGCTGCCTGTCGTCTTCCGGGTGCGCTTCAAGGTGTTAGTCATCATCTTTAAAGCGCTCCATGGCACGGGACCTAGCTATCTGCGGGATCGCATCCTCTCCCCATACATCCCTGCGGCCGATTCGCTCCCACAGAGAGGGACTTCTCTGGGTGCCGTCCACTAGGCTGTGCCAGCGGGCGACGCCCAGGGGAAGGGCCTTCTCTGTGGCGGGCCCGACCCTCTGGAACGACCTTCCCCCCGATATTAGAACAACTACGGACCTCCGCTCCTTCCGTCAAAAATTAAAAACACATTTTTTCTGCTTGGCCGGCCTAGGATAATCAACTGTTTTTAGGGTTTTTAATGATTAATTTTTAGTTTTAATATGATTTCAGCGCAGGGTTAGTTTAATTTTATTTTATATTGTACTATGTTTGTGTTTGTTTGTTTTTTATTGCAAAAGTTTTATTCAGACAAGTTTTCCCCCCTTTTACCCCCCCGACATATAATATAAAATCACATACAAAAAGTATACCCCTCACCTCCCCCCGTCTTAAAATAAAATTCTCATTCAAATATTGAGTATTATACCCCCGACCAACATGATATAAATTTAGTGTAAGATACATCAATCTCTCCCTGACACCCTCTTCCAGGTTAATTCAACATATATACATCATAACATAACCATATCCCATTATACCCATCTCTATATTGCTTATCCACTTATATTTCCCCACCCTCCACCCTAACCCACCCCCACCTCCCAGTCAATCCCACCCCCCCTGAGTTCCGCTGTACACCACTGTAAACATTCCAAACATCCCATATATTATTTAATCTATTCACCTATCAATCCAAACATTCCTACCTAAAAGCTACATGGTATTTCCCAGTCTGATATTTATTCTGTATATAATTAATCCATTTTGCCCATTCCTGCGTGTAGCTCTCCTGCTTCTGGTCTTTTAGGAAAGCTGAAAGTTTTGCCATTTCCGCAAACCCCGCCACTTTTTGAATCCATTGAGCAATTGTCGGTACAAAATCTTTCTTCCAATGTTGAGCAATCAACAACCTAGCTGCTGTAACCATATACAAAAACAATTTTGTTTCCCCTTTACGAAAATCCTTAGTTATGCCCAATAGAAACATTTGCGGGGTAAATTCTAATCTTTTCTTAAATACGTTTTGCATAACCCACCATATTTTTATCCAAAAAGCTTTGATCTTATTGCAAGTCCACCACACATGGAAGAAAGTAGCATCTAAACACCCGCATCTCCAGCATTTAGGTTGAAAATTAGGATACATACATGATAATTTCTTAGGATCCAAATACCATCTATAAAACATTTTATAAAAATTCTCCCTTAAACTTTGTGACTGTGTAAATTTAATATTTTGAACCCATATTTTTTCCCACGTATCCAACATAACGGGTTCATCAAAATTCTGAGCCCATTTAATCATACAATCCTTGACCAACTCGCTTTCTGAATCCCTTTCTAACAGTACATTATATATTCTTTTAACATGTTTTGGGCCAGTCTCTTTTATCTGCTTGATCAACTCCACTTCTTTCTCCATAAAACCAATCCTGCGATCTTCTTTCCATCTCTTCTGTAACTGTGTGTAGTGTAACCAATTTAAAGTAATTCCTGCCTCCAACAGTTGTTCCAAAGTTTTCATCTGCCATTCGCCCCTGTCAAAAGTAAGCACATCTTTATATAAACACCCCCCGAGTGACTTAGTATTTGTAATCCACATGGTGTCTGCAAGATCCAACCAAAGCGGTATTTTATAATCCCAATTAGGCCGGTGCTTCCTCCAAATTCTCATCAGGGCACTTCGGAGAACATGATTGTTAAATGCTTTATCCACCTTTTCTTCATAAAACAGATATGCATGCCAACCCAACACAAGATCATGACCTTCTATATTCAATAGTTCAGATTTTGTTTTCCCAAACCAATCTGCCACACACGTCAGTACTGCCGCTTCATAATACAATCGGAGGTTTGGGAGTCTAAGGCCACCTCTTTCACGAGTATCTTGCATAATCTTCATCTTTACTCTCGGCTTTTTCTCCTTCCAAATAAATTTATTTAATGTTGCTTGCCAATCTGACAAGATTTTATCTGATTTAAGCACCGGTATCATCTGAAATAAAAAAATGAATCTAGGTAGAATATTCATTTTAATTGCTGAAATCCTTCCAAGCAGAGATAGTTGTAGCTTATTCCAAGCTTGAAGATCCTTCTGTATCTGTTGCCACAACACTTCATAATTATTTGAAAAAAGTTTTGTATTTATTTCTGCAATTTGTATTCCTAAATATTTAACTTTAGAAACTATTTCAAAACCTGCCAAGCTTTCAAGTGACTTCCTCTGAGTCTCTGACATATTTTTAACCATCATTTTCGTTTTGCCTTGATTCAGTTTAAACCCAGACACCATACCAAATTCTACTATGATATTTTTCATCTGAATTACTGAGTTCATAGGATGTGAGAGGGTAACAACCAGATCATCGGCAAATGCTCTAGTTCTGTATTCTTTTTGCCTAATAATTATACCACTTAAAGTGTTAGAGTCCCGAATTGTATTCAACAAGACTTCCAGGGTTAAGATAAATAACAATGGAGATAATGGGCACCCTTGTCTTGTACCTTTTTGTATTTCAAAAGTTGTAGTCAAACTTCCATTAATAATAAGTTGTGCATATTGCTGCTGATAAATTGCACCAATCGCTTGTCTCATTCGTGGTCCCATATCCATCTTTTCCAAAGTCTTGGTTAGAAAGTTCCAGTTCACTCGATCGAAGGCCTTCTCCGCGTCCAAAAAGACCAGCACTGCAGAGATCTGCTTATTCTTATCAAGATAGTCAATTAAATCTATAATTTGTCTTACATTCTCCTTCATATGTCTCCCTTCAATAAATCCTGCTTGGTCATAGTGAATAACCTCTTGGATAACTGGCATCAATCTGTTGGCAAGTACTTTAGCATATATTTTATAATCCGTATTTAGAAGAGATATCGGTCTGTAATCCTCTGGTTTCTTAGGGCCGTCTTTGTCCTTAGGTATCAATGATATAAAAGCCGCTTCCCATGAAGAAGGTATTTTACCCCCTTGCTGTATATTACAAAATAACTGTGTAAGATATTCAATCATTTCCAATTGTAAAGTTTTATAGTAGACTGCGGTCAATCCATCAGTCCCTGGAGCCTTGGCTAGTTTAAGTTGATTTATAGCTAAAGCAAGCTCCTCTGCAGTTATCAAGCATTCCAGATTTGCCTTTTGGAGCACATTTATTTTGGTCACCCTTTTTCCTTCCAGAAAGTCATCTATTGAGTTATTCTGTATATTATCCTGTAAATATAACTTGGTATAATAATCCACAAATGATTTTTTAATCGAGTCCTGTTGATATACCGTTTTCCCTCCATATTCAATCCTATCAATAATTCTATTATTCGTATTTTTTCTCAAGGTATAGGCCAACCACCTACCAGGTTTATTCGCATTAGCAAAGGTGTTATGTTTAGCAAATTGTAAGTTGGTTGCTGTTTGTTCTGATATAAGCATTTGAAATTGATCTTTCAACAACTTTATCGCCATCTGGAGTGTCTCATTTTTTGGATTTACTATAAGTAGCTGCTCCTTTTTCTTGATTTCGTTTTCCATTTCCATTCTTTTTTTCTGCCTGCTTTGTTTATGTTTAAAATTCATATGTATCAAAACCCCCCGCATATAAGCTTTACTCGCATCCCATACTATTTCAATAGAGGTACCTTTATTCATGTTAAAACTGAAAAATTCCTTCATGTGTTTTTTAAGTTCTTCAACATTTTTTTCATATCTAAATAAGTTTTCATTTACTCTCCATGACCTTCTTAACCTCTTCCCTAGATCGATCTCTAACCACACCGGGCTATGATCAGTTAATGTCCTGGGGAATATCTTAGTTTTCTTAGCTTTAGGAAGTAAATCCGGTGTTAACAAAAAAAAATCAATCCTTGAAAAAGATTTGTGCCTATCTGAGTAAAAAGAAAAGTCCATCTCTTTTGGGTGTTGTATCCTCCAAACATCTTTTAACTCCAAATCATTTTTAAAATCAAAAAAACCCCGTGGTAATTGGGTGGAGACTTTAGTCATTGTTCTCTTATCTATCCTTGGAGAGATCACACCATTCCAATCTCCCATAATTAAAACACTCTTAAAATTCCAATCCAAAATTTTCAAGTGAAGCATCCTGTAAAAGCTTTCTTGTTGTTGGTTAGGTGCATATATTCCTACCAGCAAGATAGGACCAAAATCTGTATCAAGTTCAATTGCTATAAATCTACCACTGTCATCCGCCTCTATAATTTTAGCTGAAAATCTTTTGTTAATATATATTACCACACCATTTTTCTTTACTAAACTGGAGGCTGCATAATATGTTTGTGTTTTTATATGTATTTTAAATTCCCTGTGCCCCGCCTCGAGGCCCTTCGGGGAGAGAGAGCGGGTTATAAATTAAAATTTATTATTATTATTATTGTTATATTAAATATAGTGGGTCTGTGCTAAAAATTATAGTTAAAAGCAATTAAAATTATTATACTCAAACTATGTCATTAAAAACTATGCCAGGCCAGCCACATGGAATAGATGTACTTTTAGTGCCCGGCGGAAGAGGCGTAGGTCTGTGATGGTGCGAAGGTCGGGGGGCAGGTCATTCCCAAGGGCAGGGCCTGCCACAGAGAAGGCTCTACCCCTGGGGGTCGCCAGCCGGCATTGTCCGGCAGACAGCACCCTGAGGAGGCCCTCTCTGTGGGAGCGGACAGGTCGAAGGGAGGTATGTGGTAGGAGGCAGTCCCGCAGGTAACCAGGTCCCGTGCCATGGAGCACTTTGAAGATGGTTACTAGCACCTTGAAGCGCACCCGGAAGGCCACAGGCAGCCAGTGCAGCTCACGCAGGAGAGGTGTTACATGGGAGTATCTTGAAACTCCCATAATTCCCCGCGTGGCCGCATTCTGGACTAGCTGGAGCCTCCGAGTGCACCTCAAGGGGAGCCCCAT
Source organism: Rhabdophis nuchalis (assembly GCA_039707465.1). Classification (NCBI taxonomy): domain Eukaryota; kingdom Metazoa; phylum Chordata; class Lepidosauria; order Squamata; family Natricidae; genus Rhabdophis; species Rhabdophis nuchalis. The sequence continues at coordinate 5,216,634 of CM077650.1, forward strand.
GTAGAGAGTGTTACAGTAGTCCAGGCGGGAGATGACGAGGGCTTGAGTGACCATGCGTAGGGCATCACGATCTAGAAAGGGGCGCAACTGGCGTATTAGGTAAACCTGATAAAAAGCCCCCCTGGCCACGGCTGTCACATGGTCATCCAAGGACAGCCACGAATCCAGGAGGACGCCCAAGTTGCGAGCCCTTTCCGCGGGGGCAAATGACTTGCCCCCGATAGCCAAAGATGGAACCAGCTGGCTATATCGTGGCGCCAGAAACCACAGCCACTTGGTCTTGGATGGGTTGAGTCGAAGCTTGTTCCTCCCCATCCAGGCCCGCACGGCCTCCAAACACCGGGACATCACTTCAACGGCATCGTTGGGGTGGTTAGGGGTAGAGATGTACAGCTGAGTATCATCAGCGTACTGATGGAACTCTACCCCCAAACCACGGATGATCTCACCCAGCGGCTTCATATAGGTGTTGAACAGGAGGGGCGAGAGGACCGACCCCTGAGGCACCCCACACATCAGGGGCCTCGACGTCGACCTCTGCCCTCCTGCCAACACGAATTGCGACCGGTCGGAGAGGTAGGATGAGAACCACCGTAGAACGGTGCCTCCCAGCCCCAACCCCTCCAGCCGGTGCAATAAGATACCATGGTCGATGGTATCGAAAGCCGCTGAGAGGTCTAATAGGACCAGGATAGAGGAATGACCTCTATCCCGAGCCCTCCAGAGATCATCTACCAACGCGACCAATGCCGTCTCTGTGCTGTACCCAGGTTGGAAGCCGGACTAGCATGGGTCTAGATAGACAGTTTCCTCCAGGTGCTGGGGGAATTGTCGTGCCACCACACTCTCAACAACCTTCGCAAGAAAACGAAGGTTGGAGACCGGACGATAATTAGCCAACACCGCTGGGTCCAGGGAAGGCTTCTTGAGGAGGAGTCTCACCACCGCCTCTTTCAAGACGGCGGTAGGAACCCCTCACTCAAGGAAGCGTTCACTATTTCCTGGAGCCAGCCTCGTGTCACCTCCCGGGAGGCCAGTACAAGCCAGGAGGGACACGGGTCCAATAAACATATGGTAGCATTCAGCCGCCCCAGCATCCTGTCCATGTCATCTGGAATCACAGGGTCGAACTCTTCCCACAAAACGGTCTCAGGACCTGCCTCCGCCCGCCCGCCCGGGACTAACCTCATTGGAGGCCAGTTCATCCTGGATCTAAGCGATTTTATTATGCAGATAACATCCAAATTCCTCTGCACGACCCTGTAACGGAGCTTCCCGCAGCCTCTGTTGAAGGAGGGAGCGGGTCACTCTGAACAGGGCGGCAGAGCGGTTATCTGCGGATGCAATAAGAGCGGAGAGATAATTACATTTCGCCGCTCTTATTGCCACAAGGTAGGTCCACAAATGAGACCTTACCCGTGTTCGGTCAGATTCGGATCGAGTGGACCTCCAAATGCTCTCTAGGCATCTCTTTCGGCGCTTCATCACCCTCAGCTCCTCAGAAAACCAAGGAGCCAAGGTAGATCGGCGCCGAGTGAGAGGCCGCAAGGGCACGACTCAGTGCAGGGCCCCCGTGGCCGCATTATTCCAGGCGGCCACTAGGTCCTCAGTCGAGTCGCGGGTCAGGGTCTTAGGTATTGGCCCAAGCTCCGTCTGGAACCTCTCAGGGTCCATCAGGCGCCTGGGGCGGAACCATCTCGCTATCTCTGGTTCCGCCTCCCCGCGGTGGGGTGTAGCGGTTGGGAAGTCAAGCCGGAGGAGAGAATGATCTGTCCATGACAGGGGTGTGATGACTAATTCCCCTAATCCAAGATCATTCGTCCATTGGCCGGAGACCGCTGTCCACCGCTGTGAGTGGGGTCATGAATTAGTTGGGTCAGGTCCATGGCTGTCATGGAAGCCATGAACTTCCGGGCCACCTCAGATGTTTCGCCTATCGATGGCAGGTTGAAATCCCCCATGACTAATAGCCTGGGGGTATCAACCGCCACCTCAGCTATCACATTGAGGAGCTGGGGCAGGGCTGCTGATACGCAACGGGGAGCCAGGTACAGAATCAGCAAGCCCAACTGCCTCCCAGGACCCCACTTCATACACAGGGACTCACAGCCAGCTGTCTGCGGCACTGCGGTCTCCCTCGGGTCAAGACTATCCCTTATAATAACCGCCACCCCTCCACCCCGACCCTGGGCCCGTGGCTGATGGAATGCCCGGTAACCTAGTGGGCACATTTCCACGAGGGGTACTCCCCCCTCATGGCCCAACCAGGTCTCCGTGATTCCCACCAGGTCCGGCTCCCCCTCCAATACCAAATCATGGATGAGGGGGGCTTTGTTGACCACGGACCTGGCGTTACATAGCATCAGCCTAGGGCCCAGGCCCTGTGATCCCGAACCCCCTGGAATGCGAGATGAGCCCTGGGGACCGGAGGGCGCAACCTCTAGCAAACAGCGGGTGCGCCCTCCCATAACCTGATATGGTCCCCGGCTCACGCCATACCTACCTCTCCCACACACTGTCCTGATGGTGTAGCCCCCTGTAAGATTGACCTTTACTCCCCCCCCCCAATATCGGACCTTACTTCCTCCCCATCGGGACCATGGGCCGACCTGGAGATAAAATCACGTGGGTCAATCCCCTCACCCACTCTCCTAGTCCCAGGTAACCCTACCCCCACCCTGGGGCCCCATAAAAAACAAATTAAAAAAATCCCCCCAAAATTCCTAAGTTTCCGTTTACGCCACCTCTCAGGATTTAGAATGCCATCATCGAGGGGAATCTCTCAGGGCAAGGAGGTCCGCTGTAGAGTACATTAAGGTCTGTGAGGGTAGATTATCGGAGAGAAAGTGTCGTCTTGGTAGTAGATGTCATCATGGCCCATAGAAAGGCAGTCGCTGGTAGCGGGCATGATGGTAATGATGGTAATAGCAGCAGCGGATGAACCAGCTCACACAGGGCGCAACACACAACAAGCCGCAATTGGGACAGGCGGTCAGAGCGGCAAAAAAAACCAGGCACCAACAGGTGGCGGGATAGAAACGGAGAGACAGGCATTGGGGCGTCGAGACTAGGGGACCAGCGGACAGACCAGCGGACCAAACAGCAGGATGATGAGACAGAAGGACGAGGCAGACGGCAGCGCAGGCAGCTGGCCAGGACGACGGGATGCCGAAACGGAATGGAATGACAAGACGAAGCGAAGTGAAGACAATGAAGTAAAGCAAGGGCTTGTTTGCTCTTCTCTTTGTTACACACAATACAACTCAGATATTTGTCACATGGTTTCAACCTCAAACCATTAACCAACTTAGCAGTCCGTTTAAGTTTCTGAAAATTAATGTGCCCTAAACGTCTGTGTAGAAGGTGAATGCACTCATCATGTGGCCTCACATTTGAGCATACAGTATTAGCTATATGATTTTCAGTTAATACATACAAGCCATCTTTCAATGTTCCAGTAACCTTGGTTCCACCCTTCTCTAACAAACACACATTCTCCTTGAATGTAACTGTATAACCTAGCTTAACTAAAACTCTAACAGACAGTAAATTAAACTTTAGCTTAGGAACATACAGCATATGCAATTCCTCCTGTACAAATTTACATTTAGCCATTCCTTCCCCAACTGCTTTTAACTTCTCTAGTGATGCATAGCGAAGCTCCTGTCATGACTGTTTCCATCAATCATCAAGAAAGAACACATTTGACTTCATTTATAAAGTTCAAAGCTACTTTTACTGATAATGATGTGGCTTCAGCCAACTTCAAGCAAGGAATGAAACATTTAGGCGCGCAACATACGTAACAAAGCATAATCCAACCTCCCCCCTTTGACCCCAGCATGTTGTCCAATGCAAAGTCAGCCACGACATCAGGTGCAGTTCCTTCTCAGGGCATCATCAGAATGGAATGTAGTTCGTTAGCTGAAGGTGATAACAACTGTCCGTTTCTCCCTCCTTCCCCCCCAGTAGCTTAGCAACCCTAGCCCTCCCCCCGTTTCAACATGTCAGCTGAATGCAGGCAAAAGCAAAGCAAAAGCAGAGGCTGACAGCTCCACTGTCAATAACCCACAAATCGTGGTTCACTGATGCCTTACTAGAGGTAGTTATATTACAGTTATGTCTTTTCCTTCTAACCATGTTTTGTGGTTTAACTCTTTTACAATATTTAGCTATATGGCCCTTTTCCCCACAATTAAAACATTTTACAGTATATACATGGTTATTTACATTTTCATTTACATCAACAGTTTCTGGCTCAGCTCTAAGTTGTTGCCTTTCTACTCGCCATCTTGACTCTTCTAACAGACACGAAGAGATGTTGGCTAATGTAAGTTCTTGTTGAGGCAGCACTTCAAATGATGTCACTACAGCGTCGTAGCTTTCATCCAGTGATGATAGCAGTATGTACACCTGCTGCTGGTCTGTAAAATTCAGTCCCTTTTCCTGCAACTCTTGAAACATGTCCTTCATGCAGTTAATATGAACTAACATATCTCCTTCCTTGCTGAGCTTTGTCCTAAACAGTTTTCTGGTTAAATGTATGTGTGCTCCCACAGTGTCACGAACATACAGTCTCTTTAAATTCTCCCAGCATCTTGCAGCAGAAACTTCGCCCCGAATTTTCACTAGCAGGGAATCATCATGCGTTAAGCCTATGATGCAAAGTGCCCTTTCGTTGTTTTGCTTAAACTCTTCAAGTTTTCTGGCATCTTCGGCATTATCCTCACTCCAGGCAGTCACGTCCGGTGGATTCGCCACAACCTCCCATAGCCCCTCTCTGCGCAACATCAGACTGCACTTGGTGGACCAGGAAACGTAGTTGGTGCCATCCAGCTGTCTAATAACTGACAAATTTGGACCCTGGACTTGTGCCATTTTCACCAGAGTAGTTTCTTGTGTTTAGCAACTCCTCTATAACTGTAAACCGGTATTTACACTGTGCAGTCTGGGCCCATAACCAAATGTGAGCTACTCTGGACCCATAACCAGTGTTAGCAAATGAATGCGGAATAGTGTAATTCACCGGACAGTAAAGGGATACGTTGCTGTAAACCAGAAACAAACACTTTTTTTTTTTTTGTAAAGCAATTTTATTGGTTTTACAATTTTATAGGGATAAGGGTATGTAGGGTACAATAGAAATATTTTAGAGCTTTCATGTCGGAGATGGTGGTCGTTTCCGAGACTTCATACAAAAACAATTTCAATAAAAAGTGGAAAGGGATACATACATATTATATCATAAATTCATGCATTCAATCATTTGTTTTTGTTAACATCCATTAAGGAATTACTATATATATATATATATATATATATAAAAAGTCATTTTTGTGATCTGAGTCTCTTTGCTATAGTTTCTTCTTCTTCCTTCCCGCCGGTGGGCTCATATCTTCGTCCTCCAGGATTGAGGAATGTTTTTTAAGAAAGGCTTCCACCTCTCCTATTGTTTTAATTCTTATTCTACCCCCCTCCCAGAACACCAACATTCCTTTGGGCATTAACCATTTGAACCACACCCCTTTTTTGTATATTTTTTTTGATAAGAAGGAATACTTCCTTCTTATTTCTCAATTTGTTTTAGGGATCTGCTTCAGAATGGCAATTTCTTTTTGCTGGTGCATCAAAGGCTCTTCTCGCTGCGCTCTTCAGGATCTCATCCCTGGTTGACCTTCTTACAAATTTAATATGTATCTCTCTGGGTACATCATTTATTCTGGCATATGCTGAATTTATTCTATAAATCGGGTCTATGTCCCCCCCAGATATATTCTTTACTTTCTTTAGTATATTCTGCTAAAATTGCGCTCATTAAATCTTTCAAGTTTTCTGAATTTGATTCAGGAACATTTTGAAACCTTAAAAAGTAAGACATTCTTTCAAAATCCATTCTAGACATATAACCAGCCATATCTGTTAATTCTTTTTGAAATTCCCTTATCTCTTCCCTCATGACAACTGTCTCACCCTCCAACCCATCAATTTTTTGTTTGTTATCTGTTATTGCTCTTTGTGCCTCCAACAGTTCCAGTCCTGAGCTTATCATGTCTTTCCGGATCTGCTTTATTTCCTGCATTATGCTTTGAAGCATTTCATCTATTGATATTTGCTGAGTGTCCTCTCCTGCTGCCTCTTTTTGCAACATTGCAGTGATTTTTGTTTGTTGAGGGAGAGGACTGGCTTTTGTAGAAGCAGGGGCGGAAAAGGATTTTCCAGTTGGAGGCTTTCTTGCTGTCATAGTTAAAGTTTTAAATTCTTATTGTTAAAGATGGTGTCTGGTGGATGAACAGTCTGTGAGGTCCAAGAAAAGGCAAAGTCTGTATCAAAGTTCAAAATGGGTGTTATATAAACTCCAGAGAAACAATTGCAAACTCCATTCCAACAAAAAAAGAAGGGCACACAATGGGAGAAACACTGAGAATCGCTTGAGTTGCCTCTACATATAAATTTTTTAGTCTTGTAAAATTGAAGGAATGTTCAGATCTCAAAGGTTTTCTGCTGGGAGCAAAGAAGCGCCATTTTTCCGCCACTTTGGCGGTCGTGAAGAATTTGTAAAGATTCCATTTCCACTCTAACAAGGCTCAGATACAAAGTCTCAAAGAGCAATTCCATATATGGTAATACTTTCGCTTTTAACTTGTAGAGAGTCGGATGTTAGTTTTCTCTCTCTCCCCAAGCCCGGGGAGCATTTTAAAACGCCACTTTTTTTCCGAGGGGGGGTTTCTGCAAACTCCCCCCTCTATTTTTCTTTTTAAGAGGTTGAATACATCAAGCCAAAAAACTTACAGTCCACAGAGTCAATGCTGAGCCTCAGTACGATCCTCCGGCTCCGGCATTTCAGCCCGTCTTTTAAGCGTCCATAGTTCCAGCGTTCCTTCGGCGAGAGGGCTTACCCCCCCGCAGTCTGTCCTCCGGCTCCTGGGGCGAAGCGGGAACGACCCCCCTGACCGCCGTCGAGGTGGGGGTTTCACTGCTGGCCGCCCGTACAGTGGGGGCTCCCTGCAAGAGCCCCCCTGCCCCCGAAGGCGCCCACTGGAGAAACCAAGCGGCGGACGTGTCCAAAACACGTCCGTCGTGTCCGGAAGCCGGAAGCGATCTCCCACAAACAAACTCTAAAACAGTGATAGTAAGAAAATAAATAGTCTTTACTTTGTAGCAACTAAAATGCTTCTTCCGACTAACTTCTCAAACAATGATAACAGTCCTACACCAAACAGAGTTTATCTTACAGTGATGCAAAACAATCCTCCTTCTTCTTCTTCAGCTTCTCAAACGGCAATCAGGGAACACAGGATCACAAGGAATCGAACAGGGAATGAGCTGCATTCCTGACCTTGATTATATAGTATAGCTGATACTCACAGCCAATCAAACACAATCAGAATTTAAGTCAGTTCTTAAAGCTACATAACTTCTTAAGAACATAGGCTCATATATATTGTCAACCCAATATAAGGCTGAATATCCTAACAAAAGGAATACAAACATTGATTAGCATGCCTGATGCAAGAAAAACAAGAGGGCTAATCACAGGTGAGAGGCGAATGAATGGACCTACCACACGTGCAATGGCTAATTGATTAACATTGTATAAAGGCAAACATCCTTTTATGGATTTTACACTCTGACGATGCTAGCAGTTGCTAACGAAAGCTCAGTGAGCAATATATTTTTAAATATATTTTATATTTTAAAGTTCCGGAGATCCTCATGTCTGTTTCTTTTATATATATATACATAACTCCTTAAGAACATAGACTCATATATATTGTCAACCCAATATAAAGCTGAATATCCTAACAATACCTTATATATATATATATTGTTAAGGTATTGTTAGGATATTCAGCTTTATATTGGGTTGACAATATATATGAGTCTATGTTCTTAAGGAATTATGTAGCTTTAAGAACTGTTTGAATCTGATTGGCTGTGAGTATCAGCTATACTATATAATCAAGGTCAGGAAAGCAGCTCATTCCCTGTTCGATTCCTTGTGATCCTGTGTTTACCTGATTGCCGTTGGAGAAGACGAAGGAGTATTGTTTTGCATCACTGTGAGATAATTCTGTGTTTGGTGTTGGACTGTTATCATTGTTTAAGAAGTTAAGTCAGAAGAAGCATTTTAGTTGCTACAAAGTAAAGACTATTTATCTTCATACTATCACTGTTCTAGAGTTTGTTTGTGGTTTACAGCAACGTACCTCTTTACTGTCCGGTGAATTACACTATTCCGCATTCATTTGCTAACACTGGTTATGGGTCCAGAGTTGTGACACTGGTTCTGAACCCAGAGTTGCTAACATTGGTTATGGGCCCAGACTGCACAGTGTAAATACCGGTTTACAGTTATAGAGGAGTTGCTAAAACACAACAAACTACTCTGGTGAAGATGGCACAAGTCCAGGGTCCAAATTTGTCACTTATTAGGCGACTGGATGGCACCAACTACGTTTCCTGGTCCACCAAGTGCAGTCTGCTGTTGCGCAGAGAGGGGCTATGGGAGGTTGTGGCGAATCCACCGGACGTGACTGCCTGGAGTGAGGATAATGTCAAAGATGCCAGAAAACTTGCAGAGTTTAAGCAAAACAACAAAAGGGCACTTTGCATCATAGGCATGATGATTGCCAACTAGTGAATATTTGGGACGAAGTTTCTGCTGCAAGATGCTGGGAGAATTTAAGGAGACTGTATGTTCGTGACACTGTGGGAGCACACATACATTTAACCAGAAGACTGTTTAGGACAAAGCTCAGCAAGGAAGGAGACATGTTAGTTCACATTAACTGCATGAAGGACATGTTTCAAGAGTTGCAGGAAAAGGGCCTGAATTTTACAGACCAGCAGCAGGTGTACATACTGCTATCATCACTGGATGAAAGCTACGACGCTGTAGTGACATCATTTGAAGTGCTGCCTCAACAAGAACTTACATTAGCCAACATCTCTTCACGTCTGTTAGAAGAGTCAAGACGGCGAGTGGAAAGGCAACAACTTAGAGCTGAGCCAGAAACTGTTGATGTAAATGAAAATGTAAATAACCATGTATATACTGTAAAATGTTTTAATTGTGGGGAACAGGGCCATTTAGCTAAGTATTGTAAAAGAGGTAAACCACAAAACATGGTTAGAGAGAGGAAACACAAATGTAATGTAACTACCTCTAGTAAGGCATCAGTGAACCACAATTTGTGGGTTATTGACAGTGGAGCTTCGCTATGCATCACTAGAGATAGAGGTAATTTTAGAAAAATGTATTCTTCAAGTCACAAGGGTTCATTAGCCAATGGATGGAAGTTAAAGGCAGTTGGGGAAGGAATGGCTAAATGTGAATTTGTACAGGAGGAATTGCATATGCTGTATGTTCCTAAGCTAAAGTTTAATTTACTGTCTGTTAAGAGTTTTAGTGAAGCTAGGATATACAGTTACATTCAAGGAGAATGAGTGTTTGTTAGAGAAGGGTGGAACTAAGGTTACTGGAACATTGAAAGATGGCTTGTATGTATTAACAGATAATCATGTAGCTAATGCTGTATGCTCAAATGTAAGGCCACATTATGAGTGCGTTCACCTTCTACACCGATGTTTAGGACACATTGGTTTTCAGAAATTGAAACAGACTGCTAAGATGGTGAATGGGTTAAAGTTGAAACCATGTGACAAATATCTGAGTTGTAATGTGTGTAACAAAGAGAGGAGCAAACAAGCCCCTCAAACAGGTTAGATGGGTTCAAGACGAAGAAGCCACTGGAAGTCGTGTTTGCTGATATTATAGGCCCGATGAAGGCTAGTTTAGGAGGAGCTTGCTATGTACTAAGTACACAGGATCATTATTCCAGGTATGGATTTTGCTATCTACTCAAAAACAAAGCTGAAACATTTGAGAAATTAAGGAACTGGATAAGGTTTGCCGAGAGAAAAGCAAAGGGAAAAATTGTAACCATAGTCACTGATAGTAGAAAAGAATTTGTAAATAACAAGGTTAAAACCATGTTAGGTACACTGGGGATAAAACACAAGTGTTCTGCTCCACAACACAAAGCACACATTGGAGAAAGAGGTCAAACACTGCAAACCATGGTAAGAACCATGCTGGCTGATGCAGATTTACCGATAGCTTTGTGGGGGGAGGCAATGTTATGTGCAAACAGTATTTTAAACAACGTAGTGAATTCGACTACAGGTAAAATTCCATACACATTGTGGCATGGTAGGAAACCTGATCTGAGTTATATTCACACGTTTGGGTCACCTGCATGGGTAAGACAAAAGGGGCAAAGTAGAGCTCAGAAATTAATATTTGTGGGTTACAACGCTAACCATAAGTCATACAAGTTCTGGAAGAAAGGCACGACGAGGATGATTAACAGTAATGATGTAAGGTTCCTGGAATATATAAACTGGGATAAAATGGAGAATAGAAAGGAAATAATATTTGAGTCAAAAACTGAAAATACTCAAGTAGAGAAAGAGAAAGCAGTAGAGACTACTCAGGAGGAGGTAGGAGAGGAGAAAGCAGTAGAGACTACTCAGGAAGAGGTAGGAGAGGACAAAGTAGTAGAGACTACTCAATAGGAGGAAAGAGAGCAGGAATATATAAAGATGGAGAGTCCATCCACAAGCCCTGAACTGCTGAGGAGGTCAAAACGAAACACCAGGCCACCTGTTCGTTATCAGGCAAGTCTGGTCTATAGGAAAAATACATTTTTCGGCAAAGTACACTGAGATAGCAACATACCAAGAGTATGATCAGACGATGTGGAAAGCTGCGATGGATAAGAAGGTGAAACAATTAAAGAATCTGGAAACTTATGAGTAGGTTATAAAACCACAGGGGAAACATATAAAAAGGGTCCAAGTGGATATATAAATGTGAAGACAGGGAAATCAAAAGAGATTACATATAAAGGATGATAGATGGAACAGGAATTTAATCAGTATGTAACTGGTTATAACGAAAAGTATGCAACAAGGCAAATACTCTCAGGGCAGGATAATGTGTGTAATCAATCACCTGGAAATGAAGATGATGTATCTGCATGCACTGTGAGAGCATATGATATACATGCAGAGGTTACTGGGTAATGAAAAAAATAAACAACATAACTGATAGTTGTTAAGGAAGAGAAAATAAGGTTTTAGAAAATCTGGGTTTGTGAAGTGTAAATCAATTATTGGGAGGTTTAGGTATTGAAGTAAGGTGTCCAATTACTGAGGACAATCAGGCAGCTATAAAAGTGGCTACAATTATAGCTGCATAAGCTGTATAGGCAAGATCAAACACACTGATATTAGGTATGTAAATATGAGGGAGTGTATAAAGATGAAATGGTACAGCTTGTTTACTGTATGTCAGAGATGAATGTGGCTGACCATTTTAAGAAGACTCGAGCAATATAGCACAAGGAGTGTTGTTATGATTATGGATTAAGGATGTGAATATATATTGATCAACCCAAGGGGGAGTATGTTAGGATATGCAGCCTTATATTGGGTTGACTATATATATGAGTCTATGTTCTTAAGAAGTTATGTAGCTTTAAGAACTGTTTGAATCTGATTGGCTGTGAGTATCAGCTATACTATATAATCAAGGTCAGGAATGCAGCTCATTCCCTGTTCGATTCCTTGTGATCCTGTGTTTACCTGATTGCCGTTGGAGAAGAAGAAGGAGTATTGTTTTGCATCACTGTGAGATAATTCTGTGTTTGGTGTTGGACTGTTATTTGTTTGAGAGTTAGTCGGAAAAAGTATTTTAGTTGCTACAAAGTAAAGACTATTTATTTTCTTACTATCACTGTTTTAGAGTTTGTTTGTGGTTTACAGCAATGTATCTCTTTACTGTCCGGTGAATTACACTATTCTGCATTCATTTGCTAACACTGGTTATGGGACCAGAGTTGTGACACTGGTTCTGAACCCAGAGTTGCTAACAATTTCCTCGAAGGCTGGGGGGGAAAAACACAGCCCCTTTAAACCCCGCAGCTGATTTTTACCTTTGTAAAATCTAAAGACACATATTTTGCCAATTGCACACTCAAATACACATGTAACCCTTTGAAGCCCACCTACAGGAAAAGACAAGGAATATTAACAGGAATTAAAATGTTCACAAGAACCAAGCCACCAGGCTGCATGCAGGGGTTAAGCCTTGTTGAGGCATGCCCAGGAAGTGCCCGGGCATGCCTTACCCGCACACCCACCCCCTGTGATTCTGTGCATGCACAAGAGGCATGCCGGGGACATGCCTGGGCATGTCATGCCCCCCATTAGTCTGGGCATGTGCAAGGCTCAAGGACTTGCCATTACAAGAGCTGGGAACTTTGTGCAGGTAGTCCTTGATTTCAGCAGTCTCTTGAAGATGGCAACCTCAGATGGAGATTTGTTTGATGTAAATTTGACCCCCAAACCTCACAAGCATGGATGTAGAATAAGAAAAGGACCTGAGCTATATGACTTCATTGAAGAGAACGATCTTATAAAGTCTTGTTATTGCAGGTTCTGCAAAACATCAAGTGGTAAGTAAATATGAAAATTAAGAAAACAGTATTTTGATTAGTTGAAACAGCCAATCTAATTCTACCTTATTTCCTGCTTTAGAAACGGTGGAGCCTCAAAATGTCAGCATGCCAAAGGTTCTGAAAGCGTGTGTTATTAAGATAATACATCATTGTTTAATGGACTGCTTAAAATCAGAAAATAATGTGGATGGTAACAGTGAAACAGAGCTTATTGACAGCTTATGTATTAGACTTTCTATGTCACATGTTCTCTGGATCATCATCAGTATTTCTGACAAAGTGAATAAATTATATTTCACCCCGGATTCCCTTGGTGAGCTCAAGACATTCATACAGTGTATCGAGAAGAGCAGTAAACTGCTGTTGTTAATGTGAAAGATTGAAGCTGAATTGCCATTGGCTCTGAAGAGGTTCATATGCCAGAATGTAACAGAAATTAATTACAAGAAACTTGACTTCCGGGGCGTGGCGTCGCCACGACACAGGGATTTTCTGGAGCTCTGGAATATCCCTGATCCTTGGGCTTTGGATCGGTCTAAAAATAGACCCAGCCGCCCCGTAGAGGTGGCGAGTGGGAGGGGTAGCTCCTAGTGATCTCAAGGGTACCCGCAATATCTTTGGGATCAAGGGAAAACCCCCTGCAGTCCATCGTTCAAGTGACTCCCTCCTCCTAGTGGGGGGGAAACAAGCAGCCGACAGCCTTTAAAAACGGAGCAAGAATCAACATGCCGTTCGGTGAGAACGTTTACCTTTTCTAAGTTTACCATCTGCCAAAGAGATCACCCTGAGATGAATTAACAGTAAAATAATAAAATAACCTGAGTTTAGCAGCGAGCTTTTTTGCTATTGAAAACATTCAGGAACTCGTGTTTCCTTTTTCTCTGCTACTAAAAAAAACCGGACTGGACTTATATAATTGTGGATTGGCAACGTCAAGCCTTTTCTTACTGTTTAAAGGGAAAGAAGAGGCTGAAACTGAATGATTGAACATTGGTCTTGCCCTTTCTTTCCACTAGTTTTTGGGCTACTCCTTTTTGTCTATATCTTATTACTGGCTTAAAAAAAGCAAAACCTTTTAATTTATTCTCACTCCCCGTGACTGGATTTTCTCGGAGGAATTGTACTATTTAAAAGCACAAGATTGATTTGTTTCTATTCTACTCGAGCTCCCCCTAGTGGCTGGAAAAGTAACAGGGAGAGTGAAGAGAGAAATCACCAAGAATTACTAAGCAGAAGTTGGAGTGACCTTGAATTAAAGAAGAAGGGAAATCTTTATCTTTTTTTCGTTTTGTTTTGCTGGCCTCTCTAAGACATTGTGGACTATTAAGAATTTGTTGCTTTACAGACGGTTATTTCAAAGAGACACTGTTGCTTCCATTTTTATTTTTCATTCTTTTCTTTTCCCGGTTCCTTGTTCTTTTTCTTTGGAATTTTTGAATTTTTAAATTTTTGAATTCAATTTAATACTTACTACTGTGGATTCATTTGTATTTTCATTTTTCAGGTTTCTCCTTTCTTTTCTTTTTTTTTTTTAAAAAGAGAACAAGAGAATCCTTTCTTTTTTCTCCCCTGGTTTTTTTTTGTGTACTGTTTATTTTATTTTTGATATTTAGTCTAGCTTATACCCCTCTTCTCTATAGGGGATCCTTCTCATTTCATTTTTTTCCTGTCTTATTCATTTTTTCTCCCTTTATTGCTTCGTTCTTCATTCTTCCTTTGATATTCTTCTTTTCTATTATTTCTCCTTTTTCTTCTCCTCTGTTTTTCTTTTTTTATTTTATCTTCCACCCCTGTTAATTCTATTTTAATCTGTTCTTCTCTTGATATAAAGCACTACCAATATACTAACTTCTGATATCTTTTCTAAAATTTACTAAATTTACACCGCTAAATGTGTTCTAAAGAAGAAAGGAAAAGAGAAAGGATAGAATCCAAACATGAGTAGGAAGATAACCCCGGCTGGCTCATCAATAGGGACCCCGACATCCTCCTTAACAGGGGGACAAAAATCAATACAAACAATGCTCCACCAAGAAAAAGAAAAGCAAGAAAAGGAAAAGGGTGTAACACTTGATACACTTCTGCAAGAGATACGGATGTTAAGAGAGAGTATGGAGCGGAAAATTGAAAATATAGAACAAAGACTAGAGGCAAAAATGGAAAATACAGAGCGGAGGTTAGAGGCAAAACTAGAAGCACTCGATAAGAAAATAGAGAATATTGAAACTAAAACAGCCTTGACAGAAGGGAAAATGGAAAAGATACAGCAATGGATGATAAAACAGGAAGAAGCTATGGAAAAACAAGAAAAGTCCATAAACGAGATGAAAGGAAGATTGGACAAAAAAGATGAAAAAGAGGAAGAGTTGGACACCAGGCTGAGCAATATGGAAAAAGAGAGTATGGGACTAGGATGGGAAACAGACAAGGCTGAATATTTTCTAAGGTTCCAAAATGTTATTGAGGAGAAAGGAGAGGACCTCCCTATAATAATATCAGAAATGTTAACAGAGATATTAGAAACTCCACAGGAATTAATACGGGATGGAATAGATGATACGTTCAGAGTGAATACGATGTATGTGACCAGAAATGCATTACCAAGAGAAATACACGTAAGGTTCACTAAAAAGATCCTGAGATTTCAAATACTACAGAAAACAAGAGACAAAAAACTGGAATATAGAGGAAAGGAAATCACAGTGTTAAAGCAAATCCCAAGAAAAGTGAGGGAAAAGAGAAGAGGATACCAGTTTCTATCTACATTTTTGATAAGAAAAGGAACCCAATTTAGATGGCTCATACCGGAAGGTTTGATATTTACATGGGAAGGACAGAGATATAGACTAGATACTATACAAAAAGCAGAAGAGTTTTACAGAAGACATGTCAATGGAACGACTGAGAAAGAGCATTCATTGTTAATAAGATCAGAGGGACCATTAGAAGGCGCAGTAGGTGGAGTGATCACAGAAGAAGAGGCTATACCAGGACCGGAAACTAGAGAACAGAGAGAAATAAGAACAACTAGAGCTATAAATCCTCAATATAAAACATAAGATATGGAACAAAACTCAATTTTCTCAGTTAATATAAATGGACTTAACTCCCCAGTTAAAAGAAAAAAAGTATTCCAGAAACTAGAAAAAATAAAAACACAAATTATTTGTTTACAAGAGACACATATTCGAAAGAAAGATGCGTATTTATTAACACAACCCAAACTTGGGAAAAAATTTTCCTCATTGGCAGACTTTAAAAAAAGAGGTGTGGTTATTTACGTTAAAGATAGCATACCAACCAAGCAAATCTACGCAGATGAAGATGGAAGGATCTTGATGATTGAAATTACGGACAATAACAAAAAAATACTCTTAATAGCAATCTATGCACCTAATGAGAAACAGGATGAATTTTTAAAGAAACTACATGAAAAGATTTTGGAGTTAGAATATGCAGACATTTGCATGATAGGAGACTTTAATGGAATTCCAAACCAAAGTAGAGACTATAAAGCAACTAGGACGTCTAAAATAAAAAGAAAAATATTACCGAAGTCCTTTTTTAAGATGGCAGATGAAATGAATTTAAAAGACATATGGAGAGAAAGAAATCCAAATAAAGAACAATACACGTATTATTCTTATAGACACTTATCATTCTCAAGGATAGATATGATTTGGCTCTCTTCAGAGTTAAGTGACCTAGTTCAAGAAGTGGAAATAGAAGCCAGTACTTGGGCAGACCACAATCCAATGATAATTAAGTGGAAAGGGTCAAAGATTAGATCCAGATGGACATTAAATAATACAATATTGAAAGAGAAAAACTTCGTAAGTAAAATGGAAAAAGAACTGAGGTGTTATTTTAAAGAAAACAAAAAAGAAGATACATCTATTCAGAATACATGGGATGCAATGAAAGCAGTTACTAGAGGTTTAATAATAGATTATACAAGAAAAAGAAATAAAGAGAAAAGAGGGCTAGGGAAAAGATTAGAGAAGGAATATAAAACACTGGAAAAAGAACTACAGAAACTACCACAGAGAAAAGATATTAGAATGAAAATGGATCTAATTAAACATAAAATGGATATTCTAGAAAAAGAAGAATTGGCTCAGAAGATAAGATCTGCAAAACAGAATTATTTTGAAAACGCAAATAAACCTGGAAGATGGTTGGCATACAAACTAAAGAAAGAGAGAGAGGCAAGGAAGATTCAACAATTAAAAAATGAACAAGGACAAATACATTATTTAAATAAGGAGAAAAAAAAGATTATTCAGGAATATTATACAAAACTATACGAAAAAGAAAACATACTAGAACAGGATGTTAAAAACTACTTACAAGAGGCAAACCTTCCGGTTATATCGGATGACAGTAGAAATATACTAAATGCAAAGATAACGATGATGGAACTAACTGAAGCTATTAAAAGACAAAAAAATGGGAAAGCCCCGGGACCGGATGGCCTCCCAGGAGAGTTTTATAAAACTTTGGAGGAAGTACTATCCCTTCCTTTATTAGAATTGATGAATGAAATTATGTCTGGTAGTAAAATGCCGAATTCTTGGTCAGAAGCCTATATTTCACTGATACCAAAGGAAGGAACAGATCTCCTGCAGGTAAAGAATTATCGACCAATTTCATTGTTAAACTCGGATTATAAGTTATTTGCATCAATACTAGCAGAAAGGCTCAAAAAATACTTAATTTTATACATCCAGATCAAAATGGATTTTTACCAAAGAGACAAATTAAAGATAACATGAGAATAATTTTGAATACGTTGGAATATTATGAAGCACATTCTGAAAAACAAATGGCTTTGATGTTTCTTGATGCACAAAAAGCCTTTGATAACGTGAATTGGAAGTTTATGTTGCAACAGCTAGAACAAATGAAATTTGGTCAAAACTTTATACATGTTATAAGTACTATATATCACAACCAAACAGCTAAGATAATAATAAATGGAGAGCTTTCAGATAACATCCAGATAAAAAGAGGTACAAGACAAGGTTGCCCACTATCACCTTTACTTTTTGTATTAACGCTAGAAGTGTTAAATAGAAAGATAAGAGAAGACAAAGAAATAAAGGGAATGACAATTAGGAAAGAACAATATAAATTACAAGCTTTTGCTGACGACCTAGTTTTTATCCTCGAGGAACCACTTAAAACCGCGTCCAAACTGATAGGGAAAATTGAGGAATATGGAAAAATAACAGGTCTGAAAATAAATAAAGACAAAACACAAATCTTGACAAAGAATATGACAAGAAGACAGAAAGAAGAATTAACAGAAATCTTGAAAATTCAAATTACAAATAAGCTTAAATATTTAGGAATCTACTTGACGTCGAGATGCAGCACCCTTAAAAAGGAGAATTACTCTAAACTCACACAACAAATAGAAGCAGATCTTACGAGATGGCTGAATTTACAACTATCATTACTAGGGAGAATAGCCACGATAAAAATGAATATTTTGCCTAAAGTACTATACTTATTCCAGACAATCCCAATTAGATTGGGCAAGGACTTTTTTGAAAAATTAAGAAAAATGGTCTTAAAGTTTATATGGCAAGGGAAAAAAGCTAGAATAAAATTAAAATTTTTACAAGATACTAAAATAAGGGGAGGTATGGGATTGCCTGATTGGGAACTATACCATCAAGCTGCAAATTTGATGTGGATTAAAGATTGGATTACACTAAGAAACACTAGATTATTAGAATTAGAGGGACATGATTTGCCATCAGGAGGGCACGCAGCTCTATGGTATAGAAACACCAGGAAACATGGTATTTTCAGAAGGCACTACATAAGAGAATTTTTGATTGTAAACTGGGAGAAGATCAAGAAATTGCACTATTTTAAAATACCAGTCTGGGTATCAATTACTGAAGCATTCACTTACGCAATAATACACAAAAAGGAACGAACAACCAGATATTCGGATCTATTAAACTCAAGGGGCGATCTTAAAACTATTCAGGAATTAAAACAAGAAGGAATGGATATTAATTGGTATACATACACACAAATACATTCAAGATATAAGGAAGATCAAAAAAAGGAGGGGTTTATGATAAAATGACAGAATTAGACAAAATATTAACAGGCGTCGACGAAAAAATAATTTAAAAACTCTATGCCTACTTATTACAGTTTAAACTCCAGGAAGAGCAAGTGAAAGAAACAATGATAACATGGGGGAAAAACTTCGGGCATGGGATCGACTTAGATAAGTGGCAAAAATTGTGGACACAAAACTATAAAATGACGATGTCAACAGCCTACAAAGAGAACTTATATAAGATGTGCTACAGGTGGCACTTATCACCCTCAAGAATCGCAAAAATGAATAAGAACAAATCCCAAAAATGCTGGAAATGCCATCAGACGCCTGGTACTTACTACCATATGTGGTGGACCTGTTCGGAGGCCAAAAATTATTGGAGTATGATCCACACATGGTTGGAGAAAATAACAGGAAAACATATAGATTTCAAACCCGAACTCTTCCTGCTTGGACTTACTTTAGAAATATTTGACAAAAATTTGAAGTACCTAATTGTAAATATCTTGACAGCCGCTAGAATCGTCTTTGCAAAAAATTGGAGAAATGACAAATTACCATCACAGGAAGAAATTATTTATAAAATTATGGAATGTGCAGAGATGAGTAAATTTAACGTTTGAAATTAGAGAGCAAGACAGCGAACAATTCTATGAAATTTGGAATAAATTTTATCAATGGCTGGAAACAAGGGGGAACTAACCAATATAACAATACACATTATATTATTATATAACTTGAAGAAATTTTTGTCTTTAGAAGGATAAAATAATATATTTCGGTACGATAAAATTACCTCTAGAAAACAATGGTATTTACATGTGAAGATTATCTGTTCTTATTCTGTTGGTCTTTTTTTTTTCCTATTTAATATCTTCTTTATATATTCAAGAGTTAGGGGATAAAGATTTATTTCATAAATGGAAATGTTAATATATGATGTAAAAAAGATATATATACAGATTAATATCTTTGTGAGATTAAGCACTGGCGTACAGAGCGTTTGTCTGAACGACATGTTGTATAAAACACGAAATGAATGATGTTTCTTTTTATTTATTTTCAATAATAAAAAATAAAAAACTTTAAAAAAAGAAAAAGAAAAAAAGAAATTAATTACAAGAAACTGTTAAAGCTATGAAATTTATAATAAAATGTGCTTTACAAATCACATGAAAGAAGTATTACGTTTTTTTTTCTTTTGCTGACCCTCCTGTTTAACCTTGTCAGATGTTAAACACAGAGATACAGTTTAATCAAGGCTCATGTGATATTATTCATTTGGGATTACCTGATTCTAGGGGGGGGGGTGGCCAGTGTTTGCAAAAGGTGTGAAGAATTCCCCATTTCTTTTTCTTTTTTTTTAATTGAAAAAGTTTTATTCAAACAAATTTTTCCCCTTTTTACCCCCCGACATATAATATAAATCACATACAAATACTATACCCCCTCCCCTCCCCCCGTCTTAAAATAAATTTCTCATTCAGATATTGTATCCCCTCACCTCCCAACAATCATAATATAAATTTCTCTTAAAGTAACAATATCCCATTAACCCCTTCTAAATTAATTGAACATATATAAATCATAATATAAATTTCTCTTAAAGTAACCGTATCCCATTAATCCCATCTTCTAAATTAATTATACATAT
Organism: Rhabdophis nuchalis; assembly: GCA_039707465.1. Taxonomy (NCBI): domain Eukaryota; kingdom Metazoa; phylum Chordata; class Lepidosauria; order Squamata; family Natricidae; genus Rhabdophis; species Rhabdophis nuchalis. The sequence continues at coordinate 5,236,900 of CM077650.1, forward strand.
ATATTTCCCCACCCTCCACCCTAACCCTCCCCCACCTCCCATTCAAACCCACCCCCCTAACTTCCGCTATACACCACTCTGATAATTCCAAACATCCCATATATTATTTACTCTGTTCACATTGTATCTCTTGCTTATCACCCTATCAATCTAAACATTCTTACCTAAAGGCTACATAATACTTCCTAGTCTGGTATTTATTCTGTATATAATCAATCCATTTTGCCCATTCCTGTGTATAATTCTCCTGTTTCTGATCTTTTAAGAAAGCTGAATTTTTTGCCATTTCCGCAAACCCCGCCACTTTCTGAATCCATTGATCAATTGTCAGTAAAAAATCTTTTTTCCAGTGTTGAGCAATCAACAACCTAGCTGCTGTAACCATATACAAAACCAATTTTGTTTCCCCTTTAGTAAAATCCTTAATTATACCCAATAAAAACATTTGCGGAGTAAATTGTATTCTTTTCTTAAATACATTTTGCATAACCCACCATATTTTTATCCAAAAAGCTTTAACCTTATTGCAAGTCCACCATACATGAAAAAAAGTAGCATCTAAACACCCGCATCTCCAGCATTTTGGTTGAACATTTGGGTACATACATGATAATTTCTTAGGATCTAAATACCATCTGTAAAACATTTTATAAAAATTCTCCCTTAAATTCTGTGACTGTGTAAATTTAACATTCTGAACCCATATTTTTTCCCACGTATCCAACATAACCAATTCATCAAAATTCTGAGCCCATTTAATCATGCAATCCTTAACCAATTCACTTTCTGAATCCCTTTCTAACAATACATTATATATATTCTTTTAACATGTTTTGGGCCAGTCTCTTTTATCTGCTTGATCAGTTCCACTTCTTTATCCATAAAACCAACCCTGCGATCTTCTTTCCATCTCTTCTGTAACTGTATATAATGTAACCAATTTAGAGTGATTCCTTCTTCCAACAGTTGTTCCAAAGTTTTCAACTGCCATTCGTCCCCATCAGCAATAAGCACGTCTTTATATAAACACCCCCCGAGTGACTTAGTATTTGTAATTACCACAGGGTTTTTTTTTATCTACAAGACGACTTGGAACTAAAAGATGTATGGAGGATACAACATCCAAACGAGATGGACTTTTCTTTCTTTTCAGATAGACATAAATCTTTCTCAAGGATTGATTTTTTTTTTGTTAACACTGGATTTACTTCCTAAAGCTAAGAAAACCAAGATATTTTCCAGGACACTAACTGATCATAGCCCGGTGTGGTTAGAGATTGAGCTAGGGAAGAGGTCAAGAAGGTCATGGAGAGTAAATGAAAATTTATTTAGATATGAAAAAAATGTTGATGAACTTAAAAAACACATGAAGGAATTTTTTAGTTTTAATATGAATAAGGGTACTCCTATTGAAACAGTTTGGGATGCAAGTAAAGCTTATATGCGTGGGGTCCTGATACATATGAATTTTAAACATAAACAAAGTAGACAGAAAAAGAGAATGGAATTGGAAGATGAAATAAAAAAGAAGGAGCAGCTACTTATAGCAACTCCAAAAGATGGGGCACTCCAGATGGCGATAAAGCTGTTGAAAGATCAATTTCAAATGCTTATATCAGAACAAACAGCAACCAACTTACAATTTGCTAAACATAACACCTTTGCTAATGCTAATAAACCTGGTAGGTGGTTGGCTTATACCTTGAGAAAGAACACGAATAATAGAATTATTGACAGAATTGAGTATGGAGGGAAAACGGTACATCAACAAGATTTGATTAAAAAATCATTTGTGGACTATTACGCTAAGTTATATGTACAGGACAATATACAGAACAAGTCAGTGGATGATTTTTTGGAAGGAAAAAGGGTTACCAAAATATCCGTGTTTCAAAAGGCAAATTTGGAATGTCTGATAACGGCTGATGAGATTATTTTAGCTATAAATCAACTTAAACTAGCCAAGGCTCCAGGGACTGATGGTTTGACTGCAATGTACTATAAAACTTTACAATTGGAAATGATTGAATATCTTACAGAACTATTTTGCAATATACAGCAAGGAGGTAAAATACCTTTCTCATGGAAAGCGGCTTTTATATCATTGATACCCAAAGACAAAGATGGCCCTAAGAAACCAGAGGATTACAGACCGATATCTCTTCTGAACACAGATTATAAAATATTTGCTAAAGTACTAGCCAACAGACTGATGCCAGTTATACAAGAGGTTATTCATTATGACCAAACAGGATTTATTGAAGGTAGACACATGAAGGAGAATGTAAGGCAACTCATAGACTTAATTGACTATCTTGATAAGAATAAGCAGATCTCTGCAGTGCTGGTTTTCTTGGATGCGGAGAAGGCCTTCGATCGAATGAACTGGAACTTTCTAACCAAGACTTTGGAAAAGATGGATATGGGACCACGATTTCGACAGGCGATTGGAGCAATTTATCAGCAACAAAATGCACAACTTATTATTAATGGAAATTTGTCTACAACTTTCGAGATACAAAAAGGTACAAGACAAGGTTGCCCATTATCTCCATTGTTATTTATTTTAACCTTGGAAGTCTTGTTGAATACAATTCGGGACTCAAACTCCTTAAGTGGCATAACTATTAGGCAAAAGGAATACAGAACTAGAGCATTTGCCGATGATCTGGTTGTTACCCTTTCACATCCTTTGAATTCAATAATTCAGATGAAAAATATCATAGCAGAATTTGGCATGGTGTCTGGGTTTAGACTAAATCAAAATAAAACGAAAATGATGGTTAAAAATATGATAGAGACTCAAAGAAAGAGACTTGCAAGTTTGGCAGGTTTCGAAATAGTTTCTAAGGTCAAATACTTAGGAATACAAATTGCAGAATCAAATAAAAAACTTTTTCCAAATAATTATGAAGTGTTGTGGCAAAAGATACAGAAAGACCTTCAAGTATGGAAAAAGCTACAACTATCTTTGCTTGGAAGGATTTCAGCAATTAAAATGAACATTCTACCTAGATTTATTTTCTTATTCCAGATGATACCGGTGCTTAAATCAGATAAAATCTTGTTAGAATGGCAAGCAACATTAAATAAATTTGTTTGGAAGGAGAAAAAACCGAGAGTAAAGATGAAGATTATGCAAGATACTCGTGAAAGAGGTGGCCTTAGACTCCCAAACCTTCGATTGTATTATGAAGCTGCGGTATTGACGCATGTAGCAGATTGGTTTGGGAAAACAAAAACTGAACTGTTGAATATAGATGGTCATGACCTTGTTTTGGGATGGCATGCATATCTTTTTTATGAAGATAGGGTGGATAAAGTGTTTAACAATCATGTTCTCCGAAGCGCCTTGATGAGAATATGGAAGAAGCACCGGCCTAATTGGGATTATAAAATACCGCTTTGGTTGGATCTTGCAGACATCATGTGAAGAATTCCCCATTTCTGATGTGATTAATTTGTGACGTCACCAGCGTGTATAAAAGTAGGGCCTATACTTGTCCAGTCATGTTTACTGGTTTCTGGCATAGCCATACCTCCGGAGCCATTTGATCTGCTAAGAACACCCCTATTCAGAATGGAAGCTACTATTGTAAGTAATTTTATGCCTAATTTTGAAACACTTAGATGCAAAATGGTTTTTATAGCATTCTTGTCTGCTTGCTTGTTTGTTTGATTGTATATTTTCTTTCAACTAGAATGAATTGACATGAGGCAGGGCATAAAGTGAGACCTGGTTGTTAAGAGTGAAATGATGTGGGGTTGGACTGGATGACCTAGAGGATCCCTTTTTTAGCTCTGCATTGTAACAATATTTTCTGAGTTTGTTGAAGCTACAACAGGATGCGCCAAACCGCAGAAGTGGCACCTGCTGGAGTGTCAGTTAAAGGTCCTTCCTGTCAAAAGTTCAGCTTAACCACATAATACAATACAATACAATAGCAGAGTTGGAAGGGACCTTGTAGGTCTTCTAGTCCAACCCCCTGCATGGGCAGGAACCTTATACCATTTCAGACAAATGCCTATCTAACATCTTCTTAAAGACTTCCAGTGTTGGGGCATTCACAACTTCTTCTACATAGGTAGAATGAAACTAATAGCACTATGCAAGAGTGCCTGCGGCCTAGACAAACGGGAAGCAAGATAAAAACAGTTTGATGCCTAGAGATAAGGGGATGTGCTTGTGGTTTTCCTTTGTGACAACAATTATGTATCCAATCAGAAAAAGAGTAAGAATTTCCATGATAAAAAAAGTTGTTTTTCCTTAACTATAAGAATGCATGTGGGCTATGGAGAGACTGTTCAGAATTTTGCATGCTGGCCTTTGACTAGCTCTTCTGAACCTGGCAGCCATAATAAACATTTCCTGATTTTGTGAAGTCCAAGTCTCGTTTTTTTCCTGCAACAGACAGACTCAGAATGTTTGAGGGGAGCTACAATTGTAAGTAGTTTTATGGCTAATTTATTGAAATACTGACCCCCTCTTAGATGTAAAATGTGTTTATAACATTCTTGCTTGCTTGCTTGTTTGTTTGACTGTTTTTTTCACTACAATGAATTGACAGACTCAGAATGTTTGAGGGCATATGAAGGTATTTGTCTTTCATACTTTCATACATTTAGATTCTTATAAAAATGTCTGCAACAATTCTGACCATTGGGGGTTTTCTCTTCCTTCAGAATGGGAGGACGATCAGCCATTCGTGGATCTCACTATTCTCACATAGCCCCAGGGGCCCCAGCATTAGATGACCCCTCAGCCTTCCACAAGCCACACAACACGAATGATGTTAGGAGGCATAATATCTAGCATTTTATCCAACTGCAAAACTATTAGTATTATTTTTTTAGAAACTAAAGGGGTGTGTGTGTGTGTGTGTGTGTTGGTATTACTTTATTAGGAATGTTGGTGATAACTTTTTTGTTTGTTTGTTTGTTTGTTTGTTTAACCAGAGCCGGCCTGCAAAAAAGGAAAAATGCATGGCGATGGACTTCCTGCATCCCCAGCAGACAGTGTAAGTTGTGATTCTATGATTGTCTCTCAACCAGAAGAAGATATATGTCATTCTATGCCCCAGCTACAATCCCCTAGCTCTGCAAACTCTCAGAATATGAACGATGTTTATCTGGATATGGTGCAGGCATGGGAGAAGCCTATCTGAAATTTCAGAGCTGTGGAATGCTATTATTGATATAGATTTTAATAATAATAATAATAATAATAATAATATTTAATTTTGTATACCGCGTCCTCTCCCCAAGGGGACTCGGAGCGGTGCACAGGGAAATTAAAACATATAAAAATATATACAAACAATAAATACAATAAATAAAAGCAGATTAAATTGATCGTCCCTGCGCTAAAAACCCCATTAAAACTAAATTCCCTAAACACCCCAGAGGTAGAGACTAACCAAGGCCGGCCAGACAGAAAAAGTGTGTTTTCAGTTTTCGACGGAAGGAGCAGAGGTCCGTAGTTGTTCTAATGTCGGGGGGGAGGTCGTTCCAGAGGGCTGGGCCCGCCACAGAGAAGGCCCTTCCCCTGGGCGTCGCCCGCTGACACAGTCTAGTGGACGGCACCCGGAGAAGTCCCTCTCTGTGGGAGCGGATCGGCCGTGAGGATGTATGGGGCAGGATCCGATCCCGCAGATAGCTAGGTCCCGAGCCATGGAGCGTTTTAAAGATGACAACCAGCACCTTGAAGCGCACCCGAAAGACGACAGGCAGCCAGTGCAGCTCGCGCAAGAGCGGTGTTACATGGGTGTACCTTGCGGTCCCCATTATTGCTCGCGCGGCTGCATTCTGGACCAGCTGAAGTCTTCGGGTGCACCTCAAGGGGAGCCCCATGTAGAGAGAGTTACAATAGTCCAGTCGGGATGTCACGAGAGCATGAGTGACTGTGCAAAGGGCATCCCGATCCAATAGGGGGCGCAACTGGCGAACCAGGCGAACCTGGTAAAACGCCCTCCTAGCCACGGCTGTCACTTGATCTTCCATGGACAGCCGGGCATCCAGGAGGACACCCAAATTGCGCGCCCCATCCACAGGGGCAAGATGTTCGCCCCCTATGGCCAGCGATGGAGTGAGCTGGTTGAATCGGGCGGCCGGAAACCACAGCCACTCGGTCTTGGTCGGGTTGAGCCTGAGTCCGTTACTTCCCATCCAGATCCGCACGGCTTCCAGGCACTGGCACATCACCGCTACGGCATCGTTGGGGTGGTTTGGGGTAGATATATACAGCTGAGTGTCATCAGCGTAGAGATGGTACTCTACCCCAAAACCACGGATGATCTCACCCAGCGGCTTCATGTATGTGTTGAACAGGAGAGGCGAGAGGACCGACCCCTGAGGCACCCCACATGTGAGAGGTCTCGAGGTCGACCTCTGCTCTCCTGCCAACACAAATTGCAATCGGCCAGAGAGGTAGGAGGAGAACCACCGTAAAACGGTGCCTCCCACCCCCAACCCCCCCAGCTGATGCAATAGGATACCATGGTCGATGGTATCGAAAGCCGCCGAGAGGTCTAATAGGACCAGGATGGAGGAACAACCCCCATCTCTGGCCCTCCAGAGATCATCAACCAACGCGACCAATGCCGTCTCGGTGCTATGCCCGGGCCGAAAGCCGGACTGGCGCGGGTCTAGATAATCAACTTCCTCCAGGTGACGGGGAAACTGTTGTGCCACCACACTCTCAACAACCTTCGCCAAAAAGGGAAGGTTGGAGACTGGACGATAGTTGTTTAATAGAGCTGGATCCAAAGAGGGCTTCTTAAGGAGGGGCCTCACCATAGCCTCTTTTAGGGAAGCAGGCAAGGAACCCTCACTTAAGGATGCGTTGACAACCTCTTGGAGCCAGCCTCGTGTCACCTCCCAGGATGCCAGTACAAGCCAGGAGGGACACGGGTCCAATAAACGTGGTGGCTCGCAGTCGCCCACGTAACCTGTCCATATCCTCGGAAGTAATGGAGTCAAACTCCTCCCAAACAAGATCTGTCTCGTGGCATCCCACTGGGCCATCAATGGGGGCTAGCCTGTTCTGTATCTGAGCGGTTTTCTCCTGCAGAAAAATCACAAATTCCTCTGCTCTACCCTGTAACGGGGCTTCCCGCACCCTCTGTTGAAGGAGGGAGCGGGTCACCCTAAACAGGGCGGCAGGGCGGTTGTCTGCGGATGCTATGAGAGTAGCACAATGATGACGTTTGGCCACTCTCAGCGCCACAATGTAAGTCCGTAAATGGGCTCTTACCTGTGTCCGGTCAGATTCAAATCGGGTAGACCTCCATCTTCTCTCTAGGCATCTCTTGCGGCGTTTCATCACCCTCAGCTCTTCGGTAAACCAAGGAGCCAGGGTGTTTCGCCGCCGCAAGAGAGGCCGCAAGGGCGCGACCCGATCCAAGGCTCCCGCGGTCGCAGTATTCCATGCGGCCACGAGGTCCTCCATCGGGGCGCGGGTCAGGGGTACAGGAAATGGCCCAAGCGCCGCCTGGAACCCATCCGGGTCCATCAGGCGCCTGGGGCGGAACCAGATTGGTAACTCAGGTTCCGCCTCCCCGCGGAGGGGAGCAGCGGTCGGAAAGTCGAGCCGGAGAAGTGAGTGGTCTGACCATGACAAGGGCGTGATGACTATATCCCCTATACCCAGATCACTCTTCCATTGGCCTGAGACAAAGATGAGGTCCGGTGTATGTCCACCCTCGTGAGTGGGGCCTTGAATTAGTTGGGTCAGGTCCATGGCCGTCATGGAAGCCATGAACTCCCGAGCTACCACGCTACAACAATTTTGTTGGATTAGACAAAGGATTCCGACTCAGGCATGGTCAAACAACAGGAACGTTTATTCACAACTATTTACAATACACTAGGATCATTACTGGCAAGGTTTCCCTGTCTGCAGCTGCTTATATACAGCTTTAAGGCGGGGAACCTTTTAGCAAGCAAGCTGCAACATTGTATCTATTTTCTAGACAGAATCCGGCCAGCTGCGTCTTAGCTAATCAGACGCAGCTGCCGGCTCCGTTCCGGAATGCGGTGACTCAGAGTTTACCAGACTTGCTGGCTCGGTCGTAGACCTGAGGACTTAACACTCCTTCCCCCATAGTCAGTGCGCATGTGTCCAGTCTCTCTGTCCATCAAAGTGTAAGCGCATGCGTATTCGTCCAAATAGGCGGGGCGATGTCGGACCCGCCCCGAACGCCTCAGTTGCTGCGGAGAGCTCGGTGAGGTAAGTAGTTCCTGGGGAAGCTCCTCCCTGCGGGGAGTGGAGCTTCCACTTACGTCACCGCGGCCTGCCCTCGGAGGTGGAGTCGGCGTGGCTGGTACCGGCGATAATGGTAAGTCCGGGCGAGGGGGCGTGGCGACCGGGTTTGAGGTTCCTGAAGGTTGCTGGCAGGCAGCGGCTTGATAGGGAGGGCCTCCGAGAGGAGAGGCCCACAATTCCGTGTCGGCTTGAGTGGAGTAGTCCGGAGGGGTGCCGCACGGGGTGTCAGATGAGGAGAGGCCTGGACTGGCAAAGGCCTCTGAAGTTACAATCTGCGGTTCGGCTTGAACAGGCAACAATGGCCCAACGGGGGCCAACGGGCAGGAACGGCCTGGTGTGGCGAAGGCCGACTCTGGCAGGCGGCGTCTTAGTTGATCCAGGTGGCGCCGCCGCCACTCGGATCCATCGCGTAGGCCGACCCTGTAAGAACAGGGGCCGGTTAAGTCCAAGACGGTTGCGGGAACCCATCTCGGCTCCCCTGAGAAGTTCCTTGCCCGACTTCCGCTTCCGCCCTCCAATGGCGACGGATTGGTCCCTGACTCGTCCGCCGCTTTGTCCTTTTTTCTGCCCCCCCACGGGGGCGAGACGCCCCATCTTGGGGGTCTCCCGTAGGGTTGGCTTGCTAGGGACGCCCCCTTCCCACGGCGGTGGGAAAGCGACCCTTGTCTTCAGCCTAGGTGACGAAAGGCTGGCTGCGGGGGGGAGACGCCTGTCTCCACCTTCGCCAATGGAGAACGGAAAAGCTGCTTAATTTTGGAGTGAGCCAGACGTCCGGGTCGGAAGGCTCTCCCGAGGCTCGGCTGCAAGGTGAAGAGTGAGTGTGCTTTTATCTGCTATTTTATCTCCGATGGCAGCGCTGGACTAAAAAGCTTGGAGGGGGGTGTTTTTTTCGTTAAACCCCCCCTCGGATTTAAAGCGGCGCTTTGAAATGGTTCCTCATTGCGAGGGACGGATTTTTCTCTATGCAGTTTGCCTGGAACTTAGTGAAAGCGAGTGAAAGTGATCTGCGGCTTGCAACAATGTTTCTAAGTTCGATTGGCTTGTTACAACTTATTTCTTTGTTACTTTTTCCGGCTGGCTCCCAGCTTGGGCGCTGGAAGATGGCTTCTCTCTGCTCCTGAATGACTATTTTATTTATGGAAAACTACCAGCATCTTCTTGTAATTTGGACTTCCTCTTGCTATTAATGAAGAATTTTTTTGGATTAATTGATTCCCTGTCTGGAGTGCCTTTTTTTATTATAACTATTGATTTGGGAAAGTGTTTCTCTACTGGTTCCTGAACTTTTTTACAACCTTGATTTGAAACTTTTACCTCCTGATTTGTCTCAACGGCTCCACCCAAAAAACGCCATTTTAGTGGCATTGACTCTAACAGTTAACCATGGCACAAAAATCAGAATTGGCAGGATTGGAACAAAGATTGTCTTCTCTGGAATCTGTTATACAAACTTTGGTACAGGAAATCAAGGCGCAGAGAGAAGAAAATAACAACTTTAAGAAGGAACTCCTGGAAACTCGTAATCAAGTGAAGGAGAACATACAGAAGACTGAAGATCTGGAAGGGGGGCTAACTGAGGCAAAGGGAGAGCTTAAAAATGTCAACAGTGAGGTGGGGGAATTAACTGGGCATATGTCTAGGATGGACTTCGAAAGGATGTCATATTTTTTAAGATTTCAGAACATTTCTGAAGAATCTGGTGAATGCTTGCCTGAACTCATGAGCACAATTTTAGCAGACTATTTACATAAACCTAAAGATGAGATCAGGGGGGACATTGACCTAGTCTACAGAATAAACTCTGCATATGCCAGGATAAATGAAGTACCCAGAGAGATTCACATTAAATTTGTCAGAAGGTCAACCAGAGAGGGAATTTTGAGGGCGCAGAGAGGGGGTCTCCTAATTTACCAACAAAAGGTTGTCGCTATCTTGAAGCAGGTCCCAAAAAAAATCAGAGAAATGAGAAGGAAATTTTCCTTCTTATCTAAAACATTGTTTGACCACGGGATCTGGTTCAAGTGGGCGATGCCCGAAGGGATGCTGGTGTTCTGGGAAGGAGGAAGAGTGAGAATTAAAACAGTTGCTGAGGTGGAAGCCTTTATTAAAAAACATTCCTCTGTCCTGGGTGAAGATCCAGGTGGGGCGGAGGGGACCAAGCAGGAGAAAAAGAAGATACAATTGCCAAAAGACTTAGATCAAAAAAATGATTTTGCTTGCTTTTCTTTTTTCTTATTAACTTTTCTTTCTATTCTTTTTTATACCAGGATGTTTGTACATGTCTGCCATCTCAGAATTGGAAATGTAATATGTAATACGTATACACTGGTCTTTATCTTGTAGTATTTTTTTTGATAAATTTGTTTACTATTGTTTTATTATGTAGCCCGGGATGGGCCAAGGACTCTGACGCAAAGGTTCTCAAAATGTTTCTGTAACCCTTACCCCACCCTTCAGAAAATTGTTAAAACTCAATAAAACTTTTTCAAAATAAAAAGAAGTTCCTTGCCCAGACTAGGTCCCCAGTTTTAAACAAGCGAGGGGAGGGGGCCTGCAGGTTGCTCCTCTGCACCCCGTCATAATCGGGGTGCAGTCTGTCCAGGGTGGTCCGCAAGCGACGACCCATCAAGAGCTCCGCGGGGCTTTTCTCTGTGACCGGGCAAGGTGTGACATGCTGTCCCAAGAGGTACGCAGCCACCCTTGCCTGCCAGTCCCCTTTATCCAAACGGGCCAAGGCTTCCTTGGCCGAGCGGACAGCTCGTTCCGCGCGTCCATTAGACGCCGGGTGATAAGGGGCAACCGGCGCGTGGCGGATCCCTTGGGTGGCCAGAAAGTCCAAGAAGGTGGAGGACTGAAATTGGGGTCCGTTGTCGGACACAATGACGTCCGGCAACCCGTGTGTGGCGAACAGGCGGCGCAATGCTCGCACGGTGCTCTCTGCTGTGGTGGAAGCCATGATAATCACCTCCACCCAGCGGGAGAACGCATCCACTGCAACAAGGAAATTCTGGCCATGGAAGGGACCCGCGAAGTCCAAGTGAAGCCGGGACCACGGGCTCCTGGGAATGTCCCACTCCCTCGGCGGGGAGACTGGCGGGGCAGGGCGGGAAGATTGGCAGGTGGGGCAGGCGGCCACCCAATCCGCCACTTCAGCGTCCATGCCAGGCCACCAGACATAGCTCCGGGCCAATGCCTTCATGCGGACTATGCCTGGGTGATTGGCATGGAGCGACTGAAGGACCATGTGTCTCAGGGGGAAGGGAACGATGACCCGATCTCCCCAACACAAGCACCCACAATGGAGCGAGAGCTCCATTTGGCGTGACTTGTAAGGCCGAAACTCTTCGGCCACGCTGCCCGAAGGCCACCCCCTCAGCACCCAACGGCAAACCTGGGCGAGGACGGGGTCTGCGCGGGTGTGAGCGGCGACGGCGGATGAGGACAAGGGCAAGTCCGACTCCGCCACCGTCAGGATGGAGAGGGCAGGCACGGGGGCCGGATCTGTCCCCGGAAGAGGGCAGCGGCTTAGGGCATCGGCATGCCCTATCTGCTTGCCAGGACGGTATAGCAGCGTATAGTCATACGCTGCTAGGAACTCCGTCCAACAGGTCATCCTGGGAGAAAGGATGGGGGGGGTCGGACGGTCACCGGCCAACAGCCCAAGGAGCGGCTTGTGGTCTGTGACGACTGAAACGGTCCGCCCATAGAGGTAATTGTGAAACTTCTTAATCCCGGACACTACAGCCAAAGCCTCCTTGTCGATTTGGTTGTAGTTTCTCTCAGTTTGAGACATTGTCCGGGAGTAAAAAGCAATGGGGGCTTCTGAACCGTCCGGAAGGACGTGGCTCAGGACAGCCCCCAGGCCGTAAGGGGAGGCATCGCATGCAAGCGTCAGAGGAAGCCTGTCATGGTACTGGACTAGTACCGCGTCTGATGTGAGCATGGCTTTGACAGCCGCGAACGCATGCGCTTCGCGGCTGCCCCAGCGCCAGGCCGCAGATCGGTCGAGCAACCGATGCAGCGGCTCGGCTAACGATGCCTTGTGGGGAATAAAAGGCGCGTAAAAATTCAAAAGGCCGAGGAATGCCTGCAGCTCCGTTTTGGAGGCAGGAGTGGGGGCCTTTTGGATGGCCTCGACCTTTGAGGGGGTCGGGTGAATTCCTTGGGCATCAATCATGAAGCCCAGGAATTCCACCCTCGGCGCAGCAAATGTACATTTGCTGCGCTTCAATTTTAAACCCGTGCCCCTGAAAATTCTGAGGACCTTCCGCAACGTCTTGGCGAGTTCTGATATGCTGGAAGCAGCAATCAGGACATCGTCAAAGTACGGCACAACTCCAGGGAGCCCATGGAGCAGTCGCTCCATGAGGCTCTGGAAGATCCCCGGGGCCACGGACACGCCGAATTGGAGGCGGCGACAGCGGAAAGCCCCACGGTGGGTGACGATAGTCTGCGCCTCCGCAGCCTCGTCGTCCACCGGGAGCTGTTGGTAGGCCTGCGCCATATCCAGTTTCGAGAACACACGTCCCTGCCCCAATGAGTGGAGCAGGTCCTGTACTACCGGAACCGGGTATGGGTTCGCCTGAAGCCCGAGGTTGATCGTCGACTTATAGTCGGCGCAGATCCTCACGGACCCGTCGGGCTTAATGGGGACCACAATCGGGGTCTCCCATTTCGCCTGATCGACAGGTTCGAGCACGCCCTGCGCCACTAATCGATCTAATTCCGTTTCAACCTTGGGCTTTAGTGCGAACGGCAGCCTGCGGGCCTTCAAGCGGACAGGAGCAACCTGAGGGTCTAGGTTCAGGGAAACTGGGGTGCCCCTATACGTTCCTAGGCTGCCATCAAAGACGTCGCCGAATTCTTTGAGTACGGCGTCTACCGGAGAACTGGGGGGCACGCTGTTCACTCCTTGGACTGACAGTCCCAAGGCTGGAAACCAGTCCAGTCCGATCAAGGCAGCTAGGGAATTGGCCACTACCAGGACGGGAAGGGACCCATGGAAAGGGCCGTAGTCTACCCTAACCCTGTGCTGCCCTAGAATGGGAATGGCCGAGCCCTGATAATCTTTTAGGACAGTTGTCGCAGGGGTGAGGTCCTGCTTACGGAGTTTTAGGCACAACTTAGCTAAGTGTGCCCACGAAATGAGAGATCTAGAGGACCCAGAGTCTACTTCCATCTTGACTCCCACCCCCTCTACACAAACCACCGTGGTCAGTCTCGTACTCTCTGCCAGGTCGTAGTTCAGAGCTGGGGGCATCTCTGACAGCGCGAAGCAGTCCGTCGGCTGTGGCTGGCGGCGTCTCGTCCGTTTCTGAGCCGCTTGTTGTCCTGTCGGAGAGGCTCTGGAGGCAGCGGCTGGAGCTGTCGCTGGGGCGGCGGCACGGCACACGGCCGCCAGGTGTCCTTTTCTGCCGCATCGACGGCATACGGATGCCTTGAAGGGGCAGTCGGGTCTCTGGTGGGCACCTCCGCAACCCAGGCAGGCCCCGGTCTTTGGCTGGGGCGTAAATGAGTGGTTGGGCTGGCGAACAGTCACCCTCATGCATTCCCCTTGTTCCACTTCGTACATCTCGTCTAGTGGGGCTATCTCGTCCACCAAACAGGCTCGCGGTGTGGGGAAGAGAGGAGGGTGTGCACGGCCCATGTCAGACGTTGATATTTCTGACAATTCCGCCGCGCGGGCTTCTTCCACCGCTTGCTCTAGAGTCAACACAGTTTTGGAGAGCAAGCGGCGTTTGAGGCGGATGTCTTTCACGCCACATACGAATTGTTCCAGCAGCGATTCCTCCAGGAAGGCTGCGGGGAATTCACACGGAATCGCGGTGGCTCTTAATTTTTGTAGGAATTCGGCCACCGATTGTTTTGGTTGTTGCACACATTGTCTGAATGCATAGCGGTGCGCTATGCGTGAGGGCACGGGTGCATAGTGTGCCCTCAGGCGGCCAAGGAGGTCGTCCCACGGAACTTCGTGCACAGCTGCTGGGGCTGCGATGGTCCGCGCGGTGGCGAACAATTCCGGGCCGCCGCACTGGAGAAAAAGGCTCAGCTTCCTGGCTGGTGCTAGCTCGCCGTAATCGTTTGCTATCAGGAAGCACTCGAAGCGAGCTAAGAAGGAAGCCCATTGCTCCTTCATCGGGTCGAACGGAGCGAACGGTGGCACTGTCGCCATGGTGAGGCTGTGGTGAGCGCTCTGCACTTGGACAGTCGACGCTTCGTTCCCCGTTGTGTCTAGTGACAAGGCCTGAATCCCACCCTCGTCGCCAGTGTTGGATTAGACAAAGGATTCCGACTCAGGCATGGTCAAACAACAGGAACGTTTATTCACAACTATTTACAATACACTAGGATCATTACTGGCAAGGTTTCCCTGTCTGCAGCTGCTTATAAGGCGGGGAACCTTTAAGGCGGGGAACCTTTTAGCAAGCAAGCTGCAACATTGTATCTATTTTCTAGACAGAATCCGGCCAGCTGCGTCTTAGCTAATCAGACGCAGCTGCCGGCTCCGTTCCGGAATGCGGTGACTCAGAGTTTACCAGACTTGCTGGCTCGGTCGTAGACCTGAGGACTTAACAGATTTGTTAATCTTGACCAAATCCAGTCTTTTGTAGTTGCTATAGAGCAGTGGTTCCCAAACTTTTTCAGTCCACCGACCCCTTGGTGCTACAAACTGGTCCTCAGTGCCCACCCACCCCCACGCCCCCAGTGGTGGAATTTTGGAAAGAAATTTACAGTATCCAATTTTCCTCTGCCAATTGTTTTCAGACATTTGATATCACTTTCTGTGAGGGGAAAAAAACCCTGCTTTCTCTGCCTTACAGAAGAATGGCCTGAAAGGTTATATTTAATTAGTTCCTATCCACTTCTGGCATTTTTCAGATGCGGGGTCTTAAGTGGAGTTTTCTTTTCTCCTTTCTTAAGTAAAAAGGATGTCTAAGAGAAGGCAAATGTTTGTGAGTTCTCCCCTTGGGCCAGCTTAGGTATAATAAATATAACAATAAAATAATGAATCAGTCAAAACATAGATAACTTCATGGCATTTACATATCATCCTGAGATGTATACATTATTTTTTTAAATAATAGTTAACATTTTCATCTGGTTCAGTTCCAAGCCAGGAGAAAGGCACTGGAGACAAAATGGAGGCTGATTGGAAAGAGGGTCCATTTATTGATGAAGTAGAACCACCAAGCATGTGTGATTCTGGGTAACTGATCACATGGAGTTGAGAGTGGGTGCCTTTTATATTTTCTCTTGGGCTTTGCACTTGAACTTCTTGTTCCTGTGCAAGAACATGCATTCTATTGGCTGTTGTCAGACTCCCATGGTGGCATGTAGGGGTTATATTTCAGAATGCGGCCGCGCGGGGGATTCTGTGAGCTTCTAGATGCTCCCACGTGATACCTCTCCTGCGCGAGCTGCACTGGCTGCCTGTGGCTTTCCGGGTGCGCTTCAAGGTACTAGTAACCACCTTTAAAGCGCTCCATGGCAAGGGACCTGGTTACCTGCAAGACCGCCTCCTGCTACCAAATACCTCCCACCGTCCAGTTCGCTCCCACAGAGAGGGCCTCCTCAGGGTGCCGTCGGCTAAACAATGCCAGCTGGCGACCACCAGGGGGAGAGCCTTCTCTGTGGCAGCTCCCGCCCTCTGGAATGACCTACCCCCTGGACTAAGGACAATCTCGGGCCTACATCTCTTCCGTCGGGCCCTGAAGACGCACCTATTTTGCGCTGCCAGGCTATCATAATTTTAAAGGTTATTTTTAATAGTGATTTTAGTTTGGGATTTTAATATCGGCCAATTATTTAATATTTCTTTTTAATACTGTTTTTTAAATTCTGTATTATTATTTTTATTCTGGCTGTACACCGCCCTGAGTCCCGAAAGGGAGAAGGGCGGTATAGAAATTAAATAAATAAATAAATAAATAAATGTTTGTCTTAGTTAAGTTTGGTTGAAGTTTCTGAGGCTTGTGTTCTGGAAGGGTGTTGGGCAATTCCTATTGTATCTTAATGGCTTTCCTCCTGTTTTGGCTTTTGGGTGAGGGTATTTGCTTATGAATAGAACTATCTACTATCTTAAGTGCTGACATCTGTTGAGGGCTATTAAAAAGGGTGGGGGCTGCTTTCTCCCTCTAAAAACATGTTTCTCCATTTCTCATCCAGGGAAATATAATATCCTGCCTTTTTAATATTCCTCAAAATATTTTATTCTTCTAGGAGAGGGGTAGCTTCCCACAATCCCCCCTTTAGGCCATAAAAGTGTGGGTTGCACACTTTTTCTGGCCCAAGATTAGAAATTGATCTGATTATCACTTGATGATTTTAAATTTTTTTCTTATGCAAAGGGGAAGACATTGATAAAGGCAGCAGAGAAGGATTCCTTCAGTGGCTCCCAAAAGGAGAGCTTTCAACCAATGAAGGTCTAGCAGCCAGGGCAAAAGTTTTAGAAAGAAATTTACAGTATCCAATTTTCCTCTGCCAATTATTTTCAGACATTTGATGTCACTTTCTGTGAGCTTCCAGTCAGGTTTGAAGCAAGCACAAGCCCCAAAATTCTTCACAGCTGTGGTTTTGCCTTAGTAAATAACTACTAGCTGCCCATTTCCAAAGGTTGCTTCCTGAACCTGCCTTAGCCCTTAGTTTAGTGCAGTGGTTCCCCAACTTTTTCAGTCCACCGCCCCCTTGGTGGTACAAACTGATCCTCAGTGCCCCTCCCCCCAGTGGTGGAATTCAAATTTTTACGACCGGTTCTGTGAGCGTGGCTTAGTGGGCGTGGCTGGGGGGAGGTCATGTGACTGGGTGGTTTTCACGACGGAAGGAAGATAGTAACAGTAAAATTCAAAACTGTAACAATTAAATGCACATTTATTCAAAATCCAATTTAAAAACCTTTTTAGTTAATGTTAATTCAATAAAATTGTTGAACATGATCCAGTGATACCAGGTTTTCAAAGTCTGATAGTCATTTATCAAGAACCTTAGTGACTAGTAACTTAGTAAACTCAGTAAAATTTAGTAACTACTTCACTGTTCAGTAAATTCTTTTTTTTTTATTTTATTGCAAAAGTTTTATTCAGACAAGTTTCCCCCCCTTTTACCCCCCCGACATATAATATAAAATCACATACAAAAAGTATACCCCTCACCTCCCCCCGTCTTAAAATAAAGTTCTCATTCAAATATTGAGTATTATGCCCCCGACCAACATGATATAAATTTAGTGTAAGATACATCAATCTCTCCCTGACACCCTCTTCTAAGTTAATTCAGCATATATACATCATAACATAACCATATCCCATTATACCCATCTCTATATTGCTTATCCACTTATATTTCCCCACCCTCCACCCTAACCCACCCCCACCTCCCAGTCAATCCCACCCCCCCTGAGTTCCGCTGTACTCCACTTTAAACATTCCAAACATCCCAGATATTGTTTAATCTATTCACCTATCAATCCAAACATTCCTACCTAAAGGCTACATGGTATTTCCCAGTCTGATATTTATTCTGTATATAATTAATCCATTTTGCCCATTCCTGTGTGTAGCTCTCCTGCTTCTGGTCTTTTAGGAAAGCTGAAAGTTTTGCCATTTCCGCAAACCCCGCCACTTTTTGAATCCATTGAGCAATTGTCGGTACAAAATCTTTCTTCCAATGTTGAGCAATCAACAACCTAGCTGCTGTAACCATATACAAAAACAATTTTGTTTCCCCTTTACGAAAATCCTTAGTTATGCCCAATAGAAACATTTGCGGGGTAAATTCTAATCTTTTCTTAAATACGTTTTGCATAACCCACCATATTTTTATCCAAAAAGCTTTGACCTTATTGCAAGTCCACCATACATGGAAGAAAGTAGCATCTAAACACCCGCATCTCCAGCATTTAGGTTGAAAATTAGGATACATACATGATAATTTCTTAGGATCCAAATACCATCTATAAAACATTTTATAAAAATTCTCCCTTAAACTTTGTGACTGTGTAAATTTAATATTTTGAACCCATATTTTTTCCCACGTATCCAACATAACGGGTTCATCAAAATTCTGAGCCCATTTAATCATACAATCCTTGACCAACTCACTTTCTGAATCCCTTTCTAACAGTACATTATATATTCTTTTAACATGTTTTGGGCCAGTCTCTTTTATCTGCTTGATCAACTCCACTTCTTTATCCATAAAACCAATCCTGCGATCTTCTTTCCATCTCTTCTGTAACTGTGTGTAGTGTAACCAATTTAAAGTAATTCCTGCCTCCAACAGTTGTTCCAAAGTTTTCATCTGCCATTCACCCCTGTCAAAAGTAAGCACATCTTTATATAAACACCCCCCGAGTGACTTAGTATTTGTAATCCACATGGTGTCTGCAAGATCCAACCAAAGCGGTATTTTATAATCCCAATTAGGCCGGTGCTTCCTCCAAATTCTCATCAGGGCACTTCGGAGAGCATGATTGTTAAATACTTTATCCACCTTTTCTTCATAAAACAGATATGCATGCCAACCCTGTTCAGTAAATTCTTAATGTGATGGATGGGCTTGATGAAGTGATACCAGTGTCAGATCTGCTTCCATCATAAATCAGGAAAGACCACGCTCAAACTCATTTGGAAAGTTTAAGGTTACTTTTACTGAATATAATAAGACTGCAGCGAAAGTGAAGCAAGGAATGAAACATTTAGGCGCGCAACACACGTATCAAAGCATAACCCCACCCTTAGCTTCTTGACCCCAGCATATTGTCCAATGCAAAGCCGTTCACGACATCAGGTGTACTTCCTGCCCAGGGTCATCATCAGAATGGAATGCAGACTGTTAGCCGAGGTGATAACAGACTGTGGCCACACCCCTCTCTCCTGCTCACTTGTATCCTAGCAAACCCCCCCCCCCCCGTTTCAATATGACAGCCGAAGCGAGCAAAAAGCGGAGGCTGACATCTGGCCCTCCTCCAGAAAAGCGACGTTAGTCCTGGAATAAAACACAAACAGACAAAAACACCGAGAGGGACAGAGACAAACAGAAAATACACACACAAAAGAACAACAGTGGTTAAGGCTTGTAATAATAATAATAATAATAATAATAATAATTTAATTTATATCCCGCTCTCTCTCCCCGAGGGGACTCGAGGCGGGGCACAGGCAATTAAAAATACAAATAAACACAGACAAGTACAAAATACAGAATTAAAAATAAATTAAATAAATCCTGCGCTAAAACCTATAAACTAAAAATTACCCCTAAAAAAACCCTAACCTAAAAAGAGACTACCCAAGGCCGGCCAGACGAAAAAAGTAAGTCTTTAATTTTAAGCGGAAGGAGCGGAGGTCCGTAGTTGTCCTGATATCGGGGGGAAGGTCATTCCAGAGGGCTGGGCCCGCCACAGAGAAGGCCCTTCCCCTGGGCGTCGCCCGCTGACAAAGTCTAGTGGACGGCACCCGGAGAAGTCCCTCTCTGTGGGAGCGAATCGGCCGTGAGGATGTATGGGGCAGGATCCGATCCCGCAGGTAGCTAGGTCCCGAGCCATGGAGCGCTTTGAAGATGGTAATTAACACCTTGAAGCGCACCCGGAAGACGACAGGTAGCCAGTGCAGCTCGCGCAAGAGCGGTGTTACATGGGCAAACCTAGAGGTGCCCATAATTGCTCGCGCGGCTGCATTCTGGACCAACTGAAGCCTCCGGGTACACCTCAAGGGGAGCCCCATGTAGAGAGAGTTGCAATAATCCAGTCGGGATGTCAGGATATTTAGCATAAAACGTCTTAAGCACTTTAGGGGCTTGAACGTGGCGTTTATCCACCCACTCGGTATGGGAGGGAGGGAAATCCCTCCACGACACTAGGTATTGAACTTTATTTCTCCATACTCTAGAATCCAAAATGTCTTTCACTTCGTAATGGGGTTCACCAGCAACTTGTAACGGTGGTGGGGGTTCAGATTGTGGTTGCCGAAGATAAGATGTGTGTTCAGGCTTCAATAAATGGACATGGAAAATCGGGTAAAGCCGACAATAAGTTTTTGGTAAATCCAGTTTGACTGACATGGAGCTGATGATCTTAACAATGGGGAAAGGTCCAACATATTTCGGACCCAGTTTCTTACATTTTTGAGGGCTCTCAAAAAATCTGGTAGAAAGGTAAACACGGTCACCAACTTTATAATCAGGAGGGGCAATTCGTTTCTTATCAGCATACAATTTATGAGATTGGTGAGCATCATCCAGTGTTTTCCGTGCCACTGGCCAAAATGACGCCATCTTATTACTCCAATCTAAGAGAGAGAGAACGGTAGGAGCCTCGTGAGGCAATTCGGGAATAGGCATAAAGTCCTGACCATAGATCAATTTAAAGGGAGTCATACCGGTGCTGCTATGAACGGAATTGTTATATGCCACCTCAGCATGGGTTAATAGGTCGGCCCAATCGTCTTGTTGGTAATTAATGAAACATCGCAGATATTGCTCTAAAACGGAATTAGCTCTTTCACAAGCTCCGTTCGTCTGAGGGTGGTGGGAGGAGCTTAATCCCTGGGAGGAGCCAATCATCTTCAAGAATTCCTTCCAAAATCGAGAAGTGAACTGAACTCCTCTATCAGAAATAATACGTCGAGGAACTCCATGTAGTCGATAAATGTGATTCAGGAACAGTTTTGCTAAGGCCTTAGCCGATGGGATTCCTGAGCACGGAACAAAATGAACTTGCTTCGAAAATAGATCAGTAACTACCCATATGACAGTGAAACCACGGCTATTTGGAAGATCCACAATGAAGTCCATAGATATCTCCTTCCAAGGAGACTCCGGCCGTGCTACAGACTGGAGGAGACCTTGAGGTTTGCCAGGGGGGCGTTTACATGCAGCACAAACTGGGCAACTAGCAATGTAAGACTCCACATATTTCTTCATACAAGGCCACCTGAACTGACGTTTAAGTAAGTGTAGGGTCTTCACGAAACAACAAGGAGAAGGGCGGGGTATAAATTTAATAAAATAAATAAATAAATTAAATAAAATGACCAGCTAGACGAGAATCGTGTGCCCTCTGGAGTACAAAAGTACGGAGTTTAGCCGGGACGTAAAGCTTAGAACCCACCCAGGGTAAGTCATCCCGCAAAGTACAGTCTCCACAATGTGCAGCGAACCAATCGTCAGCCTGAAGTTCTTCTTTAATTTTAGAGATTAATTCGGGAGGGGTTTCGGCCTGTACAGTAGAATGGCTGCGAGTGGTCACCGGAGCAGCTAAGTGACACACCGGGATGACAGGTTGGATCACTGTAAGCTTAGAGGAATTGTATTGAGGAAGACGTGATAACGCATCCACCATAAAGTTCTTTCCCCCAGGAATATACTTCATGGAAAAATTAAATCGACTGAAATATTGAGACCATTGGACCTGTTTAGGAGAGAGTTTGCGAGGTGTCCGTAGAGATTCCAAATTTTTATGATCAGTCCATACTTCGAATGGGTGAGATGCTCCCTCTAAGAAATGCCGCCAAGTCATGAGGGCCCACCGCACTGCAAAAGCTTCCTTTTCTCAAATAGCCCACCTTCTTTCAGTATCCAAGAGTTTACGAGAGGTATAAGCGCAAGGTTGTAATTCTTCGTTGGAGTTGTATTGGAGTAGAACTGCGCCAACTGCCACATCGCTGGCATCAGCTTGTACGACAAAAGGCGCATCCATGTCTGGGTGTTTCAAAATTGGCTCTGCTGCAAATAAGCGTTTAAGTTTTTCGAAGGCTGCTTGGCATTCCATAGACCAGTTCAGGGGTTTACTAGGTCGTGGTTTTTCATCACCCTTTGTTTTAAGTAAGTTCGTAATTGGTAGAGCAATACTGGCAAAAGAGGGGATAAACTGGCGGTAAAAGTTTGCAAACCCCAAGAAACTTTGCAATTGTTTACGGGTGCAAGGCGGGGCCCACTCAGTCACTGCCTTTACTTTAGCAGGATCCATCTAAATACCTCCTGACGAAATGCGGTATCCGAGATAATCGATCTAGCTTTGATGAAATTCACACTTTGAGAGTTTAGCATATAGTTCCGCCGCCCTCAGTTTGCGCAAAACAGAACGGACAAGCTTCACATGTTCTTCACGTGTTTCCGTGTAAATAAGGATATCATCGAGATATACGATAACGCCTTTGTACAGGTGCTGATGTAAGACCTTGTTTATCAGTTGCATGAAAACCGCTGGTGCACCTTGTAAGCCAAATGGCAGAACTTTAAATTGAAAACAACCTAACGGGCAATTAAAAGCTGTTTTCCATTCATCTCCTTCTTTAATCCTAATCCTATAGTAAGCTTCTCTGAGATCCAGTTTTGTAAAAATTTTACCTCTCGCTAGATTGGCAAGCATATCTTTTATGAGGGGGAGGGGGTAGACGTTTTCAGCGCAGATCGTGTTCAAGTTCCTGTAATCAACCACTAGGCGGAGCTGGCAGTTTTTCTTCTCTCTGAACATAACAGGAGAGGTCTAGCAGGTTCAATAAAACCTCTCGCCAAATTTTTGTCCATGAACTTGCGCAATTCCACCATTTCTCCTGGTGTCATGGAATAAATGTGTGGCTTAGGTAGTTGCACCCCAGGGAGGAAATCAATGGTGCAGTCTGTGGAGCAGTGGGGTGGAAGTTTGTCAGAAGATTTCTCACTAAAAACGTCTTTCAA
This sequence comes from Rhabdophis nuchalis, assembly GCA_039707465.1. Taxonomy (NCBI): domain Eukaryota; kingdom Metazoa; phylum Chordata; class Lepidosauria; order Squamata; family Natricidae; genus Rhabdophis; species Rhabdophis nuchalis. Next base: position 5,259,836 of record CM077650.1, read on the forward strand.
ATCCAAATATTCTGTAGGAATCTTTTCTTCCCCTGGTATTTGTTCCAAAACGGTTGCCACTTGGTCAGTCGACACGTTCTCATTTGGGTTGGGGGGCTCTGGAGTCAGATCCGCATCCAGGGTGGGGGGTGGTGTACTTAGGGGGATACGTATCCAACCCTCTTTCCAATCTATGATAGGGTTCCATTTTCGCAACCACGTTAATCCCAAAATAATTGGGTTGTCTGCAATAGGAGCAACAATGAAATGAATGGTTTCCCTATGGTGAGCGCCAATCACCAACTCAAGTGGTTCTGTAACAAATTGAGCTGGACCTCCCCCCGCTACCGATCCATCCATTTGACAGAATGCGATCGGTACTTTTAAAGTCTTAAGGCGAATTCCTAGTTGTTGTACTAGATCTTGGCTTATAAGGCATCATGAACATCCAGAATCCAAAAGGGCTAGTAATTCTGAGAAATGTCCACTAGAGGGCGTTTTTAATTTGAGGGGAATAGTCATGGGGCCCGACGGGAACTCACCCAATGCTTGTCCGATTCCTCGTCAGAGGCGGCCTCCTTCTTCCAGTCATTCGGATCCTGCCCTGGTTCATAATAGTTGGTAGTAAGGTCCAGTGGCTCCATTCCCAACATTGCTGGCCTGGTACGTGGATCAGTCCTTCTGGTGCCTTTAGTTAACTCAGAAGATGGCCTGGGGCGGGGCTTCGATCCCATTCTGCAAGCATTTGCCCAATGCCCCTCCTTCCCACATTTGAAGCAAGTAGTACCGCGTTGTTTGTTGGAGGGTCCTCCCCTCCCTTCTCTTGGGCTATCACGACGTGGTGTGGCAAATGGCGATGCTCTAACTTCTCTTTGCACTGAATGAACATTGGCTTTTCTAATTAAATCAATTTCTACTTCAGCAGATAAATTGTACCAACCCTCAAGGGTATGAGGATTTCGTCTGTTGATATAGCTCTGATATAAATCAGGGTGCAAGCCTTCAGTGAAACTGTCGATAAGGGCTTCCTCACTCCAACCCCTCATGTAAACAGATAATTCATGAAATCTCTGGGAAAAATCTTGAACTGGTTGATTTCCCTGACGTAATGATTTCATTTCTAAGCGGGCTTTTCGTTCCATGAGGGGGTCCTCGAAACGCCTTCTCAGGGCGAACATAAATCTGTCGAAATTTCTCATCAGAGGGGAGTTATCATTGTGCAAAGCTACCATCCAATCAGAAGCCCTGCCCTCTAGTGCCAGACAAACAATCCTAATTTTGCTATCATCATCTGGCAAATCAAACGCAGCTTGCCTCACAAAATTGCTGACATGTAGTAGGAAACACCCCAATTCCTTAGGATCACCTCCAAATTTCACTCCCAATGGAGGGACAGTAGCCATTCTGCGGGCCAGGGGGCTTGCTTCCCTTCTACGGCGTGGTGGTGGGGGGAACCTGGTCTTGCTGTCACTGGGCACTGTGTGTGTTCCTCTTTCTGGGTAGGGGTCCTTCCAAATTGGGGTTTTACTTCCTCCCTCCTTGGCAACAACCAATCCCGAGGGTCGAGGGCCCCTTTTCCCTTGATTTCTCTGCTGCCTTCTCTGCTGTGTTTCATCTCATCAGCTTCTGCAATTAATTTCTGCATTTGCTGTCTTAGAAGAAATTCCTCTTCTGGCACTTCCCAGAAAACGGGAGAGGAGGGGGCCCGTCTGTGTCTAGTATTTACTCCCCAAGGGGTTTCTTCAAAAATTCCTTTTCTCCCCACGCCCTCGGACCATCGGTGACGAACTGATTTATCTTCAGATTTTTCTTCACCCTCTAAATTAACATCCATTAAGAGTTCAGTAACTGACCTTGTATCTTTGGGTTTAGATTCCTGGATGTCTGTAGTGAGGGGGGAGGCTGTTTCGGGCGCGGTGGCTCCCAGTAATTCTTTTTTCTCAGCGTCCGACATTGAAGTTTTTGGTTTTATCTCGCTCGCTGCTGAAGCTATTAACTCAGAGACGAGCGTATTTTTGATTCCTTGCTTTTTGTCAGATCTGCTTCCATCATAAATCAGGAAAGACCATGCTCAGACTCATTTGGAAAGTTTAAAGTTACTTTTACTGAATATAATAAGACTGCAGCGAACGTCAAGCAAGGAATGAAACATTTAGGCGCGCAACACACGTATCAAAGCATAACCCCACCCTTAGCTTCTTGACCCCAGCATATTGTCCAATGCAAAGCTGTTCACGACATCAGGTGTACTTCCTGCCCAGGGTCATCATCAGAATGGAATGCAGACCGTTAGCCGAGGTGATAACAGACTGTGGCCACACCCCTCTCTCCTGCTCACTTGTATCCTAACAACCCCCCCCCCCCCCCGTTTCAATATGACAGCCGAAGCGAGCAAAAAGCGGAGGCTGACAACCAGTTTCCCAATGTCTGGTTTTAAGTCACTTAGCAGGAGTCTTAAATCATCACGTTCAGTAATCTGGAGTCGATTTCTTTGCTTGGAGAGAAGTTGGATGACCACACTGAAGCCACGTTCCACCAAATATGTTGTTGGAAATGCAACAAGGAGCTTCTTAACTTAAACGGTCAGGGATTACAGAGCCGGGGCCCTAGGCTGATGTTCTGCAACGCCAGGTCCGTGGTGAACAAAGCCCCCCTCATAAATGACCTTGTGTCAGAGGGGGACCCGGACCTGGTGGGAATTAAGGAGACCTGGTTGGGCCCCGAGGGGGGTTTACCCCTCGTGGAAATGTGCCCACCAGGCTACCGTGCATTTCATCAGCCTAGGGCCCTAGGCAGGGGTGGGGTGGCGGCGGTTATTGTCAAGGAAAGTCTGGAGCCGAGGGAGACCACTGTGCCTCAGACGACTGGCTGTGAGTCCCTCTTCGTGAAGTGGGGCCTAGGGAGGCAGTTGGGTTTGCTGATTGTATACCTGGCTCCCCGCTATGTAACAGCAGCCCTGCCCGAGCTACTCGAGGTGATCGTCGCGATGGCGGTGGAGACCCCCAGACTTATAGTCATGGGGGACTTTAACCTGCCATCGGTGGGCGAAACATCCGAGGCAGCCCGGGAGTTCATGGCTTCCATGACGGCCATGGACCTGACCCAAGTAGTTCAGGGCCCCACTCACGAGGGAGGACACACGCTGGATCTGATTTTTGTCTCTGGACACTGGAGAAGTGATCTCGGAACAGGGGATTTAGTCATCTTACCCTTGTCATGGACAGATCACTCTCTCCTTCGGATAGACTTTCCAACCGTCACACCCCACCGTGGGAAGGCGGAACCGGAGACACCGAGTTGGTTCCGCCCCAGGCGCCTGATGGATCCGGAAAGGTTCCAGAGGGAGCTTGGGCCAATACCTGTGTCCCTGCCCCGTGACTCGACTGAGGATCTGGTGGCTGCATGGTATAGTGCGGCCACGGGGGCCTTGGACCGAGTCGCGCCCTTGCGGCCTCTCTTGCGGCATCGAATCACCCAGGCCCCTTGGTTTACCAAGGAGCTTCGGGAGATGAAATGCCGCAAGAGACGCCTACAGAGTAGGTGGAGATCCTCTCGATCCGAAGCTGACCGAACACTAGTGAGAGACCATATTAGGACTTACTTAGTGGCACTAAGAGTGGCCAAACGTGAGTATTGTGCCACCCTTATCGCGTCCGCAGAAAACCGCCCTGCCGCCCTGTTTGGGGTGACCCGCTCCCTCCTTCACCTGAGGCCGCGGGAAGCCCCTTTGCAGGGTCGAGCAGAGGAATTTGGAGTGTTTCTGCAGGACAAAATCACTCAGATTCGGAACGAGCTGCCTTCCACTGAAAGTGATCCAGTCGATATGCCCGGTGCTGGTCTTGAGATAACACCTTGGGAGGAGTTTGACTTTGTCACTACCGAGGATATGGACAGGTTGCGGAGGAACCTTAGAGCCACCACATGTTTATTGGACACGTGCCCCTCCTGGCTTGTACTGGCATCCTGGGAGATGACGCGAGGCTGGCTCCAGGGCATTGTGAATTCATCTGTGAGTGAGGGGTCCTTGCCTACCGTCTTGAAAGAGACGGTGGTGAGGCCCCTCCTCAAGAAGCCATCCCTGGACCCAGCATTATTAGAAAACTATCGTCCCGTCTCCAACCTTCACTTTTTAGCGAAGGTTGTTGAGAGTGTGGTGGCCCAACAGTTTCCTCGGCACCTGGAGGAAGTTGATTATCTAGACCCGCGCCAGTCCGGCTTCCGGCCCGGTCACAGCACCGAGACGGCATTGGTCGCGTTGGTCGATGATCTCTGGAGGGCACGGGATAGAGGTTGCTCCTCTATCCTAGTCCTATTAGACCTCTCAGCGGCTTTCGATACCATCGACCATGGTATCTTATTGCACCGATTGGGGGGGTTGGGGCTGAGAGGTACCATTCTACGGTGGTTCTCGTCCTACCTCTCTGGTCGGTCGCAATGGGTGTTGGCAGGAGGGCAGAGGTCGTCCCCGAGGCCCCTCACATGTGGGGTTCCTCAGGGGTCGGTCCTCTCGCCACTTCTGTTCAACACCTACATGAAGCCGCTGGGTGAGATCATCCGTGGTTTTGGGGTGGAGTACCATCTGTACGCTGATGACACCCAGCTGTACATATCCACCCCAAACCACCCCAACGATGCCGTCGAGGTGTTGTACCGGTGTTTGGAGGCCGTACGGATCTGGATGGGTAGTAACAAACTCAAACTCAACCCGTCCAAGACCGAGTGGCTGTGGTTTCCGGCACCCCGGTTCAGCCAGATAAGTCCAACACTGGCCATTGGGGGCGAACAACTGGCCCCCGTGGAGAATGCGCGCAACTTGGGCGTCCTCCTGGATTCCCGGCTGTCCATGGAGGACCATGTGGCAGCCGTGGCCAGGGGGACATTCTATCAGGTACGCCTGATACGCCAGTTGCGCCCCTTACTGGACCGGGGGGCCCTTCGCACAGTCACTCAAGCACTTGTGACATCTCGGCTGGATTACTGTAACGCTCTCTACATGGGGCTCCCCTTGAGGTGCACTCGAAGGCTACAGTTAGTACAGAATGAGGCCGCGCGGGTGATTATGGGTGCCCCAAGGCAAGCCCACATAACACCTCTCCTGCGCGAGCTGCACTGGCTGCCTGTGGCTTTTCGAGTGCGCTTCAAGGTGTTGACGACCATCTTTAAATCGCTCCATGGCTCGGGGCCTAGCTATATACGAGACCGCCTCCTGCCCCATACATCCCTTCGTCCGATCCGCTCACACAGAGAGGGTCTTCTCCGGGTGCCGTCAGCTGGGCAATGCCGGTTGGCGACACCCAGGGGAAGGGCCTTCTCTGTGGTGGGCCCGGCCCTCTGGAACGACCTACCCCCCGACCTTCACACTACCTCGGACCTCCGCCTCTTCCGCCAACGCCTTAAGACGTATTTATTCCAACAAGCCGGCCTAGGATAGCCCCCTGTTTCTGACTTTTTATACTTAAATTATAATTTGGTAGGGTTTTTAAATGGGTTTTAGCACGGGTTTTAAATTATTTAATATGTTTTAATGATATATATTGTTTTGTATTGTGATTTTAGTAATGCCTGTGCGCCGCCCTGGGTCCTAACAAGGAGAAGGGCGGGGTATAAATTCGAAATAAATAAACGTAGAGATGACAGATTTGGCCTTAATAAGTTTGACCTCATTTCCTTGAAACTGCAAATTCACTCCACTGAACTTTGCAAATAGTTCTGATAAAAAAACAATGACATAATAATAATTTATTAGATTTATAAACCGCCCCCTCTCCCCGAAGGGACTCGGGGCGGTGTACAGGAAAATTAAAAAAACATCTAAAAACATACAATATATCCAAAGTTAAAAATGAATTAAATTACCCTGTACTAAAATTTAAGAACATTAAAATTACAACCCAGCCTATGCTAAAATTCCCCTAAAATCTAACATCCATTTACGTGTATAGCATTTTTGTCTTCAAAAAACTCCACAACAGTGTCAAAAAAGATTGTAAAAGCATCTCACACAGTTGCCTTTTGATAGCCAACGAACTTCTGTATGAAGCAGCAAATGATCAAAATCTTCATCATTGAAAAGGTATTGAAAAAGTGACTTATGACCATTTTTGACAGCAGAGTTTGGAATGTAGGCAGGAAGAGAGCAAGTTTGTATCTTCCCTAGCAATTTGTGAAATACAGGTGGTCCTTATCTTGCAACTATTAGTTTAGTGACAGTATGACACTGAAAGAAATGAGTTATGACTGTTTTTCACACTTATAACCATTGCACCATTCCCATGCCCATGGGATGAAAATTCAGACACTTGGCAATTTACTCATATTTATGATGGTTGCAGTGTCCCGGAGTCATATTGGTCACCTTCTGACAAGCACCTTCTGACAACCTTCTGGCAAGCAAAGTCAATAGGAAACAAGGAAAAATGCCACTTTATAGCTAGTACAACTAATGATTAAAGATATTTCACTCATTATTGGGAATGAAATCAGGGCAATAACAATTCATTTTGGGGGGAAACACAAGGATGTAGTCAGGACATGATGTTAAACTGAACTGTAAGCTACTTTTATTAGGTGTGTCAATGCTTGAGAACCCCTTGTCTCAATTCCACAAACTATTCTGAACAAAACATGCCTCCCTCTTTCAGAAGATCAGCCAGCCAGCTAATGCTATAAAAATTATTACTAAACACATTTTGTGGAGTAAGGATGGCGCGAAACATGTGACTGTTTTTTAAACCAATGGCAAAGAGCTCTCGCGTGAGCTCAACTAGAATTCGATTGGTGGGGATTTCCCCCCCCCCCCCCTGACAACACCGTGCACGATCTCCCCATCCACTGACTGTTTTTTGTTTTGTTTTTTTAAATAAACCTTTTCACAAGCCAAGCCAGTCGGTTAAGATGCAGCAGTGTTGTGGGACAGGCGATTGAAGCGGCGCGCGCCCCTCTCCTGGGAGGAAGGTGGTGACTGGAGGGGAGGGTGGTGACAGCTATTTCCAGGTTTGTTTGGGTGATTTTGTCCTTCTGCCCACACTGATGGGCTTTAAACAGTCCATCTTCCACTTGGCAAGTTTCTCCTTTCCATCTGAGAATTAGCTAAGGGGAAGCTACCAACCTAGGGGCGACGCCCTCTGCAGCCAACACAATACACAATCTTTTTTTCCTCACCCTCTTAGCACCCCCCTGCGGGCTCCCCGTTGCCTCTTAGTGCCCCCCTGTCATCCCATCGCCCCCAGGGGGCAGTACCACACACTTTGTGAACCACTGGTTTAGTGCATCCAGGGTTTGTGAGGCCTAATTGAAGTTAGGCAGTGTGCAATCCAGGCTATTAATATTTTTGAAACTAGCTGTACCTGCCACGCGTTGCTGTGGCCAAATTTGGTTAAATGAAAACATTTCCCCTCACAGACCCTCTCAGCAACCCCCTTCCTTCTCTGCCTCGGTTTCCCCTCCCTCTCCCTCCCCTGCCTCTCTTACCCTACCTACCTACCTACCTACCTACCTACCTACCTACCTACCTACCTACCTACCTACCTACTGTGTTTCTTCCTCTATCACTCTACCTACCTACCTACTGTACTTCTCCCTCTCTCTATCCCTCTACCTACCTACCTACCGTATTTCTCCCTCTCTCTCTCTATCTCTCTACCTACCTACTTATCTACCTACCTAGAGAGGAGAGAGAGGCCACTGACTCGACCGTCACGAATATGACGCAGACCTCTCCACCGCTCGTGCAAGTGACGTGAGTTGAAAAGCGGCTGGGTGGGAGGGACCATGAAGGGGAGGGGGGCGAGTGAGCGAGTGAGGGAAACACACAGAAGAGCTGCAGTTTTACATTTGTGTGGTGTGTACCTGGCACCGGTGTGCCATCCACACAATCTGTACGTATCATTGGTGCTGCACTTGTAAGGAACGTTGTGTGAAAATTTGGTGGTGATTGGTGCAGTAGTTTCTGACATTAGCGGTTTTGAACAAACTCATAGTTACATTTTTATTTATATAGACTAGCTGTACCCGCCACGCGTTCCTGTGGCCAAGTTTGGTTAAATGAAAATGTTTCCCCTCATAGACCCTCTCAGCAACCCCCTTCCTTCTGTGCCTCGGTTTCCCCTCCCTCTTCCTCCCATCCCTCTCTTACTCTACCTACGTACCTACCTACGTACCTACCTACCTACCTACCTACCTGCCTACCTACTGTATTTCTCCCCCTCTCTCTCTCTTTCCCTCTACCTATCTACCTACCTACTGTATTTTTCCTCTCTCCCTCTACCTACCTACTTACCTACATATTGTATTTCTCCCCCCCTCTATCCACCTACCTACCTACTGTATTTCTCCATCTATCCCTCTCCCTACCTACCTACTTACCTACCTACTGTATTTCTCCCTCTCTCTCTATCCCTCTACCTACCTACTTACCTACCACAGCGGTGCGGGTGGGCAGCAGCGCGGGTGGGGGTGAGCACCAGGTGGGAGTGGGCACCGGTGTTGGTGGGCACAGGCAGGGGTGTGCACTGGTGGGGGTGGGCACCGGGTGGGGATGGGCACAGACGGGGGGTGGCACTGGGTGGGGGTGGGCACCGGCGGGGGTGGGCACAGGCAGGGGTGGGCACCGGCCGGTCTGGGCAGAAGCGGGTCTCGGCAGAGGCAGGGGTGAGCATCGGGCAGGGGTGTGCTCAGGCAGGGGTGGTCACACGTGGGCCTGGGCAGAGGTGGGTCTGGGCAGCGGGCAGTCACTGGCGGAGTGTGGGCAGCGGGCAGGGGTGGGCAGCGGCGGTGGCGGAGAGAGGCCCCTGAGGAGGTGACTGTCGCGGAGATGATATTTCTCCCTCTCTCTCTCTATCTCTCTACCTACCTACTTATCTACCTACCTAGAGAGAGAGGAGAGAGAGGCCGCTGACTCGACCGTCACGAATATGACGCAGACCTCTCCACCGCTTGTGCAAGTGATGTCAACTGAAAAGCGACCGGGTGGGAGGGGCCGTGAAGGCGAGGGGGGCGAGTGAGCAACACAGAAGAGCTGCAGTTTTACATTTGTGTGGCATGCACCTAGCACAGGTGCCATATCCACACAATCTGTACGTATCATTGGTGCTGCACTTTTAAGGAACTTTGTGTGAAAATTTGGTGGCGACTGGTGCAGTAGTTTTGGAGATTAGCGGTTTTGAACAAACTCATAGTTAACTTTTTATTTATATAGACTAGCTGTACCCGCTACCTACTTACCTACCTACATACTGTATTTTTCCTTCTCTTTCTCTATCCCTCTACCTACCTACTGTATTTCTCCGTCTCCCTCTCTATCCACCTACCTATCTATCTACCTACCTACCTACCTACCTACCTACCTACCTACCTACCTACCTACCTACCTACCTACCTACCTACCTACTGTATTTCTCCCTCTCCCTTTCTATCCCTCTACCTACCTACCTACTTTATTTCTCCCTCTCTCCCTCTACCTACCTACTGTATTTCTCCCTCTCCCTCTCTATCCCTTTACCTACCTATCTACTGTATTTCTCCCTCTATCCCTCTACCTACCTACCTCCCTACCTACTGTATTTCTCCCTCTCCCTCTCTCCCTCTACCTACCTACCTACCTACTGTATTTCTCCCTCTCTCCCTCTACCTACCTACCTACTGTATTTCTCCCTCTCCCTCTCTCCCTCTACCTACCTACCTAGAGAGAGAGGAGAGAGAGCCCGCTGACTCGGCAGCCGCCTTGTGGGGGGAGGGGGGGCGACGGTGGGGTGGGCGGAGAGGCCGCTGAATCGGCAGCAGCCTTTTGGGGGGGGAGGGCGGCAGCAGAGAGGCCACTGACTCCTCAGGGGCCTTGTGGGAGGGGGGAGTTGGTGGCACGGGCGCCGGGGGCGGCGAGAGAGGCCGCTGACTCGGCAGCAGCCTTGGGGGGGGGAATGGGTGGGGGGCGGTGGCAGTGGCAGAGGAGGAGAGAGAAGCCACTGAGGAGGCAATTGTTGCTTATATGACGCAGACAGTTCCACAGCTCATGCAAGTGACGTGAGCTGAAATGCGGCCGGGTGGGAGGGGAGGGGGGCGAGTGAGCGAGTGAGCGAGTGAGGGAAACACACAGAAGAGCTGCAGTTTTACATTTGTGTGGTGTGTACCTGGCACCGGTGTGCCATCCACACAATCTGTACGTATCATTGGTGCTGCACTTATATGGAGCGTTGTGTGAAAATTTGGTGGTGATTATTGCAGTAGTTTCTGAGATTAGCGGTTTTGAACAAACTCATAGTTAACTTTTTATTTATATAGATTACACACAATAAGCCCTGGGACTCCTTCTAATAAGACCACCAGTGCAACATACTCAGTGTCAACTTTTAAAGCGTTTTCATGCCTTTTATCAAGTTGACATTGAAAAGAAGGGAGGGATAATTCCATGCATACCTTCGACCAGGGTTAGATCTCAGATTTCTACAGCAGACACATGAGGCACGAAAGTTTACAGCCTACTGCAGCACCTCATTGGTGTATGTGATTTATGACACAGACTGAGAAGAGGGGAAACACAGGTGTAAAGTTCAGACACCATTAAGTGGAAATCAGATTTGGCTCCACAGCAGCAAATGCCAAAATGTTCCTCCTAATAAATGACTGGATTTCTTTTGAACTTGATCTCGAGGTTCATAATTTAATTAGGGTATCTTTTGGAAACTTCACAGAGAGCCAAATCTGACTTTTAAAATCTATCAAGATTTCCAGGTTTCCTGAATCCCGGACTCTCCAATCACCTCCCAATATTTGGGGTGCTTGGAGGGAAAATCAGGCAACCATGGCAGAAGGCGGACTATCCAAAGAGAGACTGATTGCAGCTGGAGGAGGGCGGCCAGCTCCAGATATCAAAGCTACAGAAATCAAAGCTCCAGACACCCAAGCTGAGATGCCTTTCCCAGTGACAGAAGCAAGAAGGGATGAGTACTGGTGGAAATTAGCCCCTAAAGCAGCTGAAGTTGAGTTCCCTTACTGCAACCTAAGCTGCCAACCTAGGGGCGACGCCCTCTGCAGCCAACACAATACACAATCTTTTTTTCCTCGCCCTCTTAGCGCCCTCCTGCCACCCCCTATTGCCTCTTAGTGCCCCCCTTCCAGCCCTCTTACCTCTTAGCGCCCCCCTATGTCATCCCCCCCCCAGGGGGCGGTACTGCCCACTTTGGAAACCACTGGTTTAGGGGATGTCAGTGTTCTTCTGTTTATAAGGGCTTTATGATGGGTCAGGTCTTGTGATGGGACAGGTGATGCTGTGTCAAGTGAGAGTCTTGTAAAGGGTCTTGTGATGGGGAGGTTACATCAGGTGAGGATCATTGGGAGCTGAAGTGCTGGTTGGGAGGGGTTTGCATGGGTTGGTTGAGGGTCGGTGCTGTCTCTGATTGGCTGTGTTGTTGATTTGGATTCTGAGGGGTTCGTAGCCTGGTTGTAGGTCAATGTGTCTGTGGATGGAATGGCTTGTGGAATGCCAGGCTTTGATGAACTCAAAGCAGGTGGTAGCATGGCCATTGAGTTGCAATTTGCAAGACACATCACAAGACCCTCACTTGACACACCCACATCTGACCCATCACAAGACCTGACCCATCACAAAACCCTTATAAACAGAACACTGCCACTGACATCACCTAAACTCTGCTGAAGATATTACTTAGCCTGGTAACAAAATGTTTGGAAACCGTTCCTGTTCCGGCTTCTGGCGGCGACGGATGAGTCCTAGGACTTGTCCGCCGTTTTGTTGCTGTGGCCAAGTTTGGTTAAATGAAAAAGTTTCCCCTCATAGACCCTCTCAGCAACCCCCTTCCTTCTCTGCCTCAGTTTCCCCACCCTCTCCCTTGCCTCCCTCTCTTACTCTACCTACCTACCTACCGTATTTCTTCCCCCCTATATCCCTCTACCTACCTACCTACCTACTGTATTTCTCCCTCTCTATCCCGCTACCTACCTACCTACTATATTTCTCTCTCTCTCTCTCTCTATCCCCCTACCTACCTACCTACCATATTTCTCTCTCTCTCTCTCTCTCCCCCCCTACCTACCTACCTACCTACCTACCTACCTACCTACCGTATTTCTCCCTCTCCATCCTGCTACCTACCTACCTACCATATTTCTCTCTCTCTCGCCCTCTACCTAGCTACCTCTCTCTCTCTCTCTATCCCTCTACATACCTACCTACCAGGGGGCATGGTGCAGGGGGCGTGGTGCAGGGAGCTCTGTTGCAGGCATGAAGAGTTGGGAGGGGGGAGGAGGCGGGGGGGGTGTGTGGCTCAGGCAGCTGTGTTGCAGGCATGGAGAGTTGGGAGGGGGGAGGAGGCAGGGGGGGTGGCTCAGGCAGCTGCGTTGCAGGCATGGAGAGTTGGGAGGGGGGAGGAGGCAGGGGTGTGGTGCATGGAGCTCTGTTGCAGGCATGGAGAGTTGGGAGGGGGGAGGAGGCAGGGGGCGTGGCTCAAGCAGCTCCGTTGCAGGCATGGAGTGTTGGGAGGGGGGAGGAGGCGGGGGGTGGCTCAGGCAGCTGCGTTGCAGGCATGGAGAGTTGGGAGGGGGGAGGAGGAGGGGGTGTGGTGCAGGGAGCTCCGTTGCAGGCATGGAGAGTTGGGAGGGGGGAGGAGGAGGGGGTGTGGCGCAGGGAGCTCCGTTGCAGGCATGGAGAGTTGGGAGGGGGGAGGAGGAAGGGGGTGGCTCAGGCAGCTGCGTTGCAGGCATGGAGAGTTGGGAGGGGGAAGGAGGCAGGGGGCGTGGCGAGTGAGTGAGGAAAACACAGGAGAGCTGTTCAGTTTTGAGTCTTGTGGTTAGGTCGCTTGCGGGTTGGCCTCGCCGGTCAGTGTTGCCACCTGGTGGTTACTTGGACAGCTGTTTGAGTAGGTGGCTCCAGGTTAGCAGTGTCCATCTCACTGTGAAAGCCTCCTTTTATTTTATTTTTTTATTTTTTTATTTTATTAAATTTATACCCCGCCCTTCTCCTTGTTAGGACCCAGGGCGGCGCACAGGGATGTTAAAATACATACAAAATATATAAAATATATAAAATTTAAAATACTTATTCTAATAAATAAACCCTGCGCTAAAAACCGAATTAAAATCCCAAGTTTAAAAACTATCTAATAGTCAGTATGGAGGTTACGCTAGGCCGGCTAGATGAAATAGGTGTGTCTTCAGACACTTGCGGAAGAGGCGGAGGTCGGAGATGGTGCGGAGTTCAGGGGGTAAGTCGTTCCAGAGGGCTGGGCCCGCCACAGAGAAGGCTCTCCCCCTGGGTGTCGCCAGTCGGCATTGTCCAGCCGACGGCACCCTGAGGAGGCCCTCTCTGTGGGAGCGAATCGGTCTGAGGGATGTATGGGGCAGGAGGCGGTCTCGCATATAACTAGGCCCCGAGCCATGGAGCGCTTTAAAGATGGTCGTTAAAACCTTGAAGCGCACCCGAAAGACCACAGGAAGCCAGTGCAGCTCGCGCAGGATAGGTGTTATGTGGGAGTGTCTAGGCGCTCCCGTAATCACCCGCGCGGCTGCGTTCTGGACTAGCTGCAGCTTTTGGGTGCACCTCAAGGGGAGCCCCATGTAGAGAGCATTACAGTAGTCGAGTCGAGAGGTGACGAGTGCTTGAGTGACTGTGCGTAAGGCACCTCGGTCCAGTAAGGGGCGCAATTGGCGCATCAGGCGTACCTGATGAAATGCCCCCCTGGCCACGGCTGCCACATGATCTTCCATAGACAGCCGGGAATCCAGGAGGACACCCAAATTGCGCGCCCTCTCCACGGGGGCCGGTGTTTCGCCCCCAATGGCCAGAGTTGGAATAATCTGGCTGAACCGGGGCGCCGGAAGCCACAGCCACTCAGTCTTGGACGGGTTGAGCTTGAGTTTGTTACCACCCATCCAGATCCGTACGGCTTCCAAGCACCGGGACATAACCTCGACGGCATCGTTGGGGTGGTCTGGGGTGGATATGTACAACTGAGTATCATCAGCGTACAGATGATATCCCACCCCAAAACCACGGATGATCTCACCCAGCGGCTTCATATATGTGTTGAATAGGAGGGGCGAGAGGACCGACCCCTGAGGAACCCCACATATGAGGGGTCTCGAGGCCGACCTCTGCCCCCCTGTCAACACATATTGCGACCGACCAGAGAGGTAGGACGAGAACCACCGCAAAACGGTGCCTCCCAGCCCCAACCCCCCCAGTCGGCGCAATAGGATACCATGGTCGATGGTATCAAAAGCCGCTGAGAGGTCTAATAGGACTAGGATAGAGGAATATCCTCTATCCCGCGCCCTCCAGAGATCATCAACCAACGCGACCAATGCCGTCTCGGTGCTGTGCCCGGGTCGGAAGCCGGACTGGCGCGGGTCTAGATAATCAACTTCCTCCAAGTGTCGCGGAAACTGTTGAGCCACCACACTCTCAACAACCTTCCCACGCGGCCCATCGTCTCTCCAAGTCTGTGAGCTTGCGGGAGGTGTAGGCACAGGGTTGTAAGTTTCCTTGGTTTTTTCTTTGGAGTAGCACCGCTCCCACTGCCATGTCGCTGGCGTCTGCCTGGATCACAAAAGGTTGCTCGGGGTCAGGATGCTTCAGTACCGGCTCCTTTGCAAACATTTCTTTTAGCATTTCAAACGCCTCTTGGCAGGTTAGGTCTCACTGTAGGGGTTGTCCCGGACGATGTTTCGTTCCTGAGCTCCCTGTCTTCACGAGGTCTGTCAGGGGTTTGGCAATCTTTTTTTTTTTTTAATTGAAAAAGTTTTATTCAAACAGATTTTCCCCCTTTTTACCCCCCCGACATATAATATAAATCACATACAAATACTATACCCCCTCCCCTCACCCCATCTTGGAATAAATTTCTCATTCAGATATTATACCCCCTCGCCTCCCAGCAAACACAATATAAATTTCTCTTAATATATCAATATCCCATTAACGCCATCTTCTAAGTTAATTAAACATATATAAAACATAATATAAATTTCTCTTAAAATAACCGTATCCCATTATTCCCATCTCTAGATTAATCATACATATATATTTCCCCACCCTCCACCCTAACCCTCCCCCACCTCCCATTCAAACCCACCCCCCTGACTTCCGCTATACACCACTCTAATAATTCCAAACATCCCAAATATTATTTACTCTATTCACCTATCAATCTAAGCATTCTTGCCTAAAAGCTACATAGTACTTCCTAGTCTGATATTTATTCTGTATATAATCAATCCATTAGAAACCTTATAACAAACCCACACCTTTAACCTTTTAGTTAAACATTAAAATACATACATGATAATTCTTAAGATCTAAATACCGTGTCATATAACCTAACACATTGTAAAACTTAAACCATATATCCTAACTCAAATTTGCATCCTTCCTGGTTCAAAAGGTTTGCTATTTTTCCCCTCTCCATTTGCTTAATTGCCCACTTAGCAACACAAAAGATGTAAAGATTGCTCTAGTATTTGAAAAGAGCAAAGTTACGTTCTCTTTTCACAAAGGAAACAGAAGTGGTGTAGAAAGATTTCAGATCCTATCACAGGAAGGATGCAGTAAATTGCAGGCAAATTTCTACTTCAATACATACATGATGATAATTTCTTAGAATCTAGATACCATCTATAAAATATAATATAAACTTCTTCCAACAGATATTCCAAACCAAAAACGTAATATTGTAACAACCAGATCAACTGCAAATGCTCTAGTGCTATATCCCTTTTGCCTTATAGCTATGCCATTTAAGAGATTCAAGTCCCAAATTATATTCAACAAGACTTCTAAAGTTAAAATATATAACATTAGAAATAATAAACCTTGTCCAAATCCCCTATTCATTTTTTTTCCCCTCAAGTCTTGATTAGAGAGTTCCGGTTCATTCGCTCGTAGGCCTTTTCCACATCCCAAAAAAAACCAGCATTGCAGAGATCTACATATTTTTATCTAGATAGACAATTAAAAATTATGAGTTGCCTTGCATTCTCCCTCATATATCCCCTCTTAAATAACTGGCATCAATCTGTTGGAGTAAACACCCATATCTGCTAGATTCTCCCTTCCAGCATTTTAATTAACCATTAGGTTACATACATAATGATAATTTCTTCGAATCTAGATACCATCTGTAAAATATATTATAAAGATTCTCCCATGAGTTCTATATCTATACAAATTTAGCATTTAACTTTCAAAGTTCAACCCAAGTTTTTCCCCAGAACACTAACATGATATTAATCCTTTCCGCGTCGATATTCATAAGTCCAACTCTTCAGGTCTGTTTCCATCCCTTCCGTAGCTGTTTGTGATACCAGTTTAAGCAGCTGCCCCCATGAGTAACAAAAAAACCCTTTATATAAGCAACCCCCGAGTGACTTTTCATCAGGATTATTAAGTTCCAAAAACGTGATAGGGTAACAACCAGATCCGCTGCAAGTGCTCCGGTTCCAGTTTTCAGTCGTAAGCCTTTTCCACATCCAAGAGAACCAGCATTGCAGAGATCTGTATATTTTTATCTAGATAGTCAAATAACTGGCATCCAACTGTTGGCTAATTGCTTCTTCCTTTTATCCTTTTGTCTTTCTTAACTCGCCGGGATTGAGACCTCCTCTGCTTCTGCGGTTTCTGAATTCGTCTGCTGCTAGACCTGGCTTCACATTGCTCATCTGATTTACATATTGGCATTCCAACAGATCCCCCTATAGCAGTCTTCGACAATTCCTCCAAAGTAGAGCTTAAAAGAGGCCCAGGGGAATCCAACTGAGTATGTTCTTCCATCTCTTTTCCAAACTGCTTCTGCTCCATCTCAATATCTTGCTCTAAAACATCCAGATCTGCTGATGTTGGTGTAGATGTACGTGGGGGCGTTGCACTTTTCTTCAGTATTTCATAATAAAAATCTCTTGTACCGGCTCCTTTGCAAACATTTCTTTTAGCATTTCAAACGCCTCTTGGTAGGTTAGGTCTCACTGTAGGGGTTGTCCCGGACGATGTTTCGTTCCTGAGCTCCCTGTCTTCACGAGGTCTGTCAGGGGTTTGGCAATCTTCACAAAGGAGGGGATTAATTGCCTGTAGAAGTTTGCGAACCCTAGGAAGCTTTGTAGCTGTCTGCGGGTGCGAGGGGGTTGCCAGCTTAGGACGGCTTGCACTTTGGCTGGGTCCATCTCTATTCCCTCATTTGACACTCGGTAACCCAGGTAGTTTAGCCATGCCCGGTGGAATTCGCATGTTGATACCTTGACGTATAGGTTGGCTGCCAGAAGTTTTTCCAGTACTTGGTGGACCAGGGGTACATGGTCATCAATGGTCTCAGTGTAGATAAGGATGTCATTTAGGTAGATGAGGACCCCCTTGTAGAGTTGCTCATGCAACACCTCATTTATTAACTGGATGAATACCACTGGGGCCCCCTGCAGTCCGAAAGGCATCACTTTAAATTGGAAACTCCCTAGGGGGCAGTTGAACGCTGTTTTCCACTCATCTCCCTCTCTGATACGTACTCAGTAGTATGCTTCTCTGAGGTCTAGTTTGGTGAAGACTTTTCCCTTGGCCAAGTCAGATAGCATGTCCTTCGTGAGGGGGAGGGAGTATAGGTTGTGTACGCACACCTTGTTTATCCCTCGAAAGTCCACACACAATGTCATAGTTCCGTGTTTTTTCTCCTTGAAGAGGACTGGTGCCGCAACCCGTGGCTTGGCTGGCTCAATGAACCCCCTTGCTAGGTTTTTCTCTATGTAGTCGCGCATCTCTTGCATTTCCCGGGGTGTCATGGCGTACAATTTGGGCTTGGGTAATTTTGCGTCGGGGATTATTTCGATGGCACAGTCTGTCTGCCTGTGGGGAGGCAGAACATCACATTCGCTCTTGCTGAATACTTCTGCAAGGTCCTGATATTCCATCGGAATCAGTTCAGCCTCTGGGGTTATGTCAGATGTGGTTACCAGTTGTTCTCGTGGGATCTCTTGGGGGGGGCAGCATGGGTGGCATTTCGGCTTGCTCGTGGGGGAGGGATTGAGGGCTCCTTGATATCCTAAGTCTGCGGGTACCCCCTTGCCACCAGATGGTCGGTCCCCACTTGTCTAGCCAGGAAAGTCCCAGTATGACTGCGTCTGTCATTTTGGGGGCTATTAGGAATCGAATTACTTCCCAGTGATCCGCTAGTTCTAGTCTCACTGGTTCAGTTAGGTGGGTGACATATGCTCCTCCCATTAGAGACCCGTCGACCTGCTCGAACCGCATCGGGTTGGCCAGTGTTTTTTCTCTGATCCCCAGTTTCAGGACTGTGGTTAGGTTGATCAAGCATCTTGTGCAGCCTGAGTCTACTAGTGCTTGAAAATCCCCCTGGTTTCCTGTTTTTGGGGCTGTGAGGCGTATTGGAAAAAGGAAAGGGTGAATTGATTCACTCACCAATGGGTCATTTTCTCCCTCGTCTTTGCTGTCATACAATTCGGGTGACTGGTTGTTGCTTGAGGTTCCACCAGTTTTGCTTGAGGAGGAAGGGGCCTCTGCAACTTGGAGGGCTTTCCCAGATGTGTTGGCAGTTTGTTTAGGGCCTCGTTCTGATTGTGTCTTGGGCGGTGGGTCTGACCTTGGTTTTGGGGCTGGGGTTGGGCATGCAGCTGCCATGTGGCTCATCCCCTCGCATCTGTAGCATTTCAGCAGACCTTGAGGGAGGGCTAGTCTCAGGGTGCTGTGGTGCTGTGTTTCCCCGCTGGCTGGGTGGCTGTGCTCCCATCTGCATCTCCTCCCCTCAACAGGATCAGATCTCTCTCCCCTCTCTGTTTGGCAGCATGATGAATCCTCATCAGCCAGGGTGGTCTGTTTAACAGCCTCCCTCTGTTGGTCTATTGCACTCTCCAGAGGTTCCATCTGGGGTTTTGGGAGTCTGGCTTGTGTCCAGTCCCACCTCCAGTCCACCCTTGCTAGCTTGCTTGAGACCCTTTCCTGTGTCTGGGGGCTAGGGCAAGGGATTTTCCAGCAGTACTTATCTTCTCTTGCTTCTGCTTCTGAGAAAGGCATCGCTGCATGCCTTCAGCTGCAATCCATCTCTTCTTGCCTGATTTTTCTCTCTGTGCAGCCCAAAGATTGAGGGCGAGTGTTCGGAGAGCCGGGTTTCAGGAAACCAGGAATTTTTTTTTCTTTTAAAAAGTTTGAGCAGTTCTGGCTGTCTGTGAAGCTCCCAAAAGCGAACCTAATTAATTTACGAGCCTCGAGACAAAGTTCAGAACAAATCTCATCATTTATTAGGATCGACATTCTGGCTTGGACTCCAGTGCAGCCAGAACTGAAAGTTATTTGATGGCATCTGAACTTCACGCCCCTATGCCCCCTCCCCTCTGCCTGTCATAAATCACGTTACCCAATTAGCATCAAAAGCAGTGGTGGGTTTCTGCAGGCTCACACCTACTCGCAAGAGCCGGATGGTGAAATTTAGAGAGCCGGTGAGAGGGGGTTCCACCGGCGGAGCCAGAAGTAAGTCTGGCCTGCCTCTGCCAGTAACCCAATGGGAAGGAAAGGAAAGGAAGGCAGAAAGTAAGAAAGTAAAGGAAGAAAGGAAGGAAGGAAGGAAGGAAGGAAGGAAGGAAGGAAGGAAGGAAGGAAAGAAAGAAAGAAAGAAAGAAAGAAAGAAAGAAAGAAAGAAAGAAAGAAAGAAAGAAAGAAAGAAAGAAAGAAAGAAAGAAAGAAAGAAAGAAAGAAAGAAAGAAAGAAAGAAAGAAAGAAAGAAAGAAAAATTATCATCACAATTGAGCCCAAAATTTTGGTTGCTAAGCAAGAGCGTTGTTAAATGAGTTTCACCACATTTTACAAGTTGGCCACTCCCACCCTGTCACATGACTGCCAAGCCACGCCCACAAAATAGGCCACACCTAGAGAGTAGGTTCTAAAAAAATTTGAAACCCACCACTGATCAAAAGTAAATCTATGCATGCGCAGTCACAGGTCATCCTGCGATTCCATCTTGACCACAGGAATGTCAAGAATTCTCACTTGCTAGGGCAGCCTGATAGTTGTCATGGCAACATTGTTAACAGTTGACAATAAGAATATAATATAATTAATATAATATAATATAATAATATAATATAATATAATATAATATAATATAATATAATATAATATAATATAATATAATATAATATAATATAATATAATATAATATAATATAATATAATATAATATAATATAATATAATAATATAATAATATAATAATATAATATAATATAATATAATATAATATAATATAATATAATATAATATAATATAATATAATATAATAATATAATATAATATAATATAATATAATATAATATAATATAATATAATATAATATAATATAATATAATATAATATAATATAATATAATATAATATATAATATAATATAATATAATATAATATAATATAATATAATATAATAATATAATATAATATAATATAATATAATATAATTGTGCCACCCTCATAGCATCCGCAGAAAACCGCCCTGCCGCCCTGTTTAGGGTGACCCGCTCCCTCCTTCAACAGAGGGTGCGGGAAGCCCCGCTACAGGGTAGAGCAGAGGAATTTGTGATTTTTCTGCAGGAGAAAATCGCTCAGATACAGAACGGGCTACCCTCCATTGATGGCCCAGTGAGATGCCACGAGACAGATCTTGTTTGGGAGGAGTTTGACTCCGTTACTTCCGAGGACATGGACAGGTTACGTGGGCGACTGCGAGCCACCACATGTTTATTGGACCCGTGTCCCTCCTGGCTTGTACTGGCATCCTGGGAGGTGACACGAGGCTGGCTCCAAGAGGTTATCAACGCATCCTTGAGTGAGGGTTCCTTGCCTGCCTCCCTAAAAGAGGCTATGGTGAGGCCCCTCCTCAAGAAGCCCTCTTTGGATCCAGCTCTTTTGAACAACTATCGTCCAGTCTCCAACCTTCCCTTTTTGGCGAAGGTTGTTGAGAGTGTGGTGGCACAACAGTTTCCCCGTCACCTGGAGGAAGTTGAGTATCTAGATCCGCGCCAGTCCGGCTTTCGGCCCGGGCATAGCACCGAGACGGCATTGGTCGCGTTGGTCGATGATCTCTGGAGGGCCAAGGATGGGGGTTGTTCCTCCATCCTGGTCCTATTAGACCTCTCAGCGGCTTTCGATACCATCGACCATGGTATCCTATTGCATCGGTTGGGGGGGTTGGGGGTGGGAGGCACCGTTTTACGGTGGTTCTCCTCCTACCTCTCTGGCCGATCGCAATTTGTGTTGGCAGGAGAGCAGAGGTCGACCTCGAGACCCCTCACATGTGGGGTTCCTCAGGGGTCGGTCCTCTCGCCTCTCCTGTTCAACACATACATGAAGCCGCTGGGCGAGATCATCCGTGGTTTTGGGGTAGAGTATCATCTCTACGCTGATGATACGCAGCTGTATATATCTACCCCAAACCACCCCAACGATGCCGTAGCGGTGATGTGCCAGTGCCTGGAAGCCGTACGGATCTGGATGGGAAGTAACGGACTCAGACTCAACCCGACCAAGACCGAGTGGCTGTGGTTTCCGGCTGCCCGATTCAACCAGCTAACTCCATCGCTGGCCATAGGGGGCGAACATCTTGCCCCTGTGGATGGGGCGCGCAACTTGGGTGTCCTCCTAGATGCCCGGCTGTCCATGGAAGATCAAGTGACAGCCGTGGCTAGGAGGGCGTTTTACCAGGTTCGCCTGGTTCGCCAGTTGCGCCCCCTATTGGATCGGGACGCCCTTCGCACAGTCACTCATGCTCTCGTGACATCTCGGCTGGACTATTGTAACTCTCTCTACATGGGGCTTCCCTTGAGGTGCACCCGGAGACTGCAGATGGTCCAGAACGCAGCCGCGCGGGCAATCCTGGGTACCTCTAGGTTTACCCATGTAACACCTCTCCTGCGCGAGCTGCACTGGCTGCCTGTCGTCTTCCGGGTGCGCTTCAAGGTACTAATTATCATCTTTAAAGCGCTCCATGGCTCGGGACCTAGCTATTTGCGGGATCGGATCCTGCCCCATACTTCCTCACGGCCGATTCGCTCCCACAGAGAGGGACTTCTCCGGGTGCCGTCCACTAGACTTTGTCAGCGGGCGACGCCCAGGGGAAGGGCTCTCTCTGTGGCGGGCCCTGCCCTCTGGAATGACCTTCCCCCCGACATTAGAACGACCACGGACCTCCGCTCCTTCCGTCTGAAATTAAAAACATATTTTTTCTGCTTGGCCGGTCTGGGATAGTCTCTCTCTATGGGGTTTTAGTGTATAGTGGGAATTTTAGTTTAGATTGGGTATTTTAGCACAGGTACTATTTAATTTGTTTTTAAGATGTTCTTGATTGTATATTTATGGTTTTTAGTTTTCCTGTGCACCGCTCCGAGTCCCTATGGGGAGAGGAGCGGTCAAGAAATTAAACTATTATTATTATTATTATTATTATAATATAATATAATATAATATAATATAATATAATATAATATAATATAATATAATATAATATAATATAATATAATATAATATAATATAATATAATATAATATAATATAATATAATATAATATAATATAATAATATAATTAATATAATATAATATAATATAATATAATATAATATAATATAATATAATATAATATAATATAATATAATATAATTAATATAATATAATATAATATAATATAATATAATATAATATAATATAATATAATATAATATAATATAATAATATAATATAATATAATATAATATAATATAATATAATATAATTAATATAATATAATATAATATAATATAATATAATATAATATAATATAATATAATATAATATAATATAATATAATATAATATAATATAATATAATATAATATAATATAATATAATCATAACATAACATAACATGTAAATATACAATACTCAGCTCCAGCCAGCTCAGAGGCCTGGAAATGCCATTCAGGGGAGAAGACTGGGCCAGCTTCCAAGACTCAACGTCCCACCTACACAAGCTGAAGAAACTCCTCCA
This sequence comes from Rhabdophis nuchalis, assembly GCA_039707465.1. Taxonomy (NCBI): domain Eukaryota; kingdom Metazoa; phylum Chordata; class Lepidosauria; order Squamata; family Natricidae; genus Rhabdophis; species Rhabdophis nuchalis. Next base: position 5,282,823 of record CM077650.1, read on the forward strand.
GAACAATCCATGATTAATTGCCGGGTGGTTTCACTCTAGGCCACAAGGTGATGGGCGTGCACATGCGTGGGGTGCGGCTTATCTTAATTACCAATGTAGCTATAAAAGGTGGTGGGAAGCACAGGGTGGCAGCTCTGACAATTTATTCATTGCCTTAGTGCTTTGTTGGTCAGTTCTTGCTGGAGGAGAATACAAACTACATTTCAAACCGTTTCTGTGTTTGGCTGGTTTCACTAACACTTCGGAACCTGACAACCAACAGCTGGTTCACAGGCAGAGGAGAGAACAGTTTTGTTTCAGTTCAGAGTTGCAGACAGACAAGTCAAGACTAGTTTCGTTTTAGAGCTCAGAGCTTAATAGAGATAAGCCATGCCCAGACTTCTTTCTTAAGTTTCTGTTTCCAAATAAGCCTCATTGGCTGACCTGTTAACATGCCTATTCATTGGCTGACCTTGTTACCATGTCTCTGCCAGTTCATGTATATTCTGACACTCCTCCCTTCATGACTGGAAGAGACATAAATCCAATTAACTTAATATTCTTCCTATGGTGCACCAGATGTCAGCCAGATTGTCTTCTGACGCATAGTGAAGCAAGCTGATTAATTTACTTTTTATGGCTTCCCTGACATTACAATATTTAATGTCCACATGCTTGCTTCTATTCTTTACTCTGTCACCTGTTGCCATTTTAATGCAGGCAGCATTATCCTCATACACCGTTAGAGCTTCATTTATCTTTACATTTAAATGTAAACACCCAAACTGTTATGAAAAACTGTACTCATAGGTGTTGGAGCAGTATTACAATCTTTCATGTTATATCTCTCCAACAACTGTTCAATTTTTCTTCTTTGACTGAGAACATAACCACCATTCTTGGTTTTTTGTATCTGCACACTTTAACATTACTAGCAGAATACCTATCAGGTATTCGCTCTGACCTGTGTGGTATTGACTGCTCCTGTGTTTCAAGCCTCTCTTGCTTCATATATTTTTCAGCTTCTCCTCCCTGAACGCTGACACCATCACTAAGTGAGTTACCATCACTAAGTGGATCACCATCACTAAGTGAATCATTCCAAAAAATTTGCATCAATTCTGTTCCAATTTTGCTCTGCAAAGCTAGTAGTCCTGGAAATCACTATTCTTTTGCTCCCATCGCTAAAATGATAGCTCTTTGAGTCTGGCTCATAGCCCATAAACCTGAACTCTCTAGTCTTTGGTTGTTCTTTTCTTCTAATTGCTTTTGGAATATGCACCCATGCATTGCTTCCAAAAACCCTTAAATGTGCCAGAGATGGCTTTCTCCCATATAGCACTGCATATGGAGTATCATTAATGGATGAACTCCACAGCCTATTGAGTAAATAATGAGCAGTCAACATGGGTTGATTCGACAGGAAGTTCTTCAGCTGGACAGACGTGGGGCATGTGAGCTCTGAAGAGACTCACATGAACCCTTTCTGACAAACCGACTCTGGGGATCCTTTTTTGGATCAGAACCCTCCTGGATGAGGGGCAAAGAAGGGGCAGCATCTCATCAGACCCAGAGGGAGGCAACAGGTCCCTCGTAGGTCAGAGATTTGCCCTATGAATTGGAGGGGGGCGGCAGCCTGCAATATGGCTGACAAGATGCTGACTTCAAGTCAAACCAAATGAACAGGAGGGTGAGGAAGAGATGAAAGACGGGTAAGAAAATGTATCTAACCCACAGCCATAAATCAAACCTGGAAAAGGCAAAGAAATCTTGAGAGCATAAATAATATTGATCGTCAGATCGAGATTTTTTCAAAAAGAAAGAAAGAAAGAAAGAAGGAAAGGAAAATGGAAGATTGAAACACTCCCCCCACCCCTCCACCCCCAAAGCTATTTGTTTGAAACAAATTTGGACAGAAAGGGAGAAAGCAGAGAAGTGACAAAGCCACTCAAATATAAACTCTAAATTTGGTTTTCGATTTGAAATAGAAACCAAACATTCCAAAGGATTTACTTCATTTGAACTTCTTCCAACTAATACATCCAACTAATACAATACAGGAAAAAAAACAGATCCAGGAAACTATAGACCCATCAGCCTGACCTCAATACCAGGAAAGATTCTGGAAAAGATAATTAAACAACAAATAAATGAACACCTAGAAGCAAACAAAGTAATAGCCAAAAGCCAACATGGGTTTGTCAAAAACAGATCATGCCAGACGAATCTAATTGCATTCTTTGACAAAGTAACAAAATCAGTGGACCAGAGGAATGCTGTTGATATAATTTACCTGGACTTCAGTAAGGCATTTGATAAAGTAGACCATAACCTACTATTAGATAAAGTAGAAAATTGTGGGTTAGACAGCAGCACCACCAAATGGATTCGTAACTGGCTGACCAACCGCACTCAACGTGTAGTCCTCAATGGAACTGCATCTACATGGAAGGAAGTATGCAGTGGAGTCCCCCAAGGCTCTGTTTTAGGCCCAGTACTCTTTAACATCTTCATCAACGATTTGGATGAGGGGATAAATGGGGAACTCATCAAATTCGCAGACGACACCAAGCTGGCAGGAATAGCCAACACTCCAGAAGATAGGCTTAAGATACAGAAGGATCTAGACAAACTTGAACATTGGGCACTGTCTAATAAAATGAAATTCAATTGTGAAAAAAGTAAGGTCCTACATATAGGCAAGAAAAACCAAATGCACAAGTACAGTATAGGTGGTACCTTGCTCAATAGTAGCAACTGTGAGAGGGATCTCGGAATCCTAGTGGACAACCATTTGAATATGAGCCAGCAGTGTGCAGCAGCTGCCAAAAAAGCCAACACAGTTCTAGGCTGCATCAACAGAGGGATAGAATCTAGATTGCGTGAAGTGTTAATGCCACTGTATAGTGCCTTGGTAAGGCCACACTTGGAATACTGCATACAGTTTTGGTCGCCACGATGTAGAAAAGACGTGGAGACTCTGGAAAGAGTGCAAAGAAGAGCAACCAAGATGATTAGAGGACTGGAGACTAAGACATATGAAGAACGGCTGCAGGAGCTGGGTATGTCTAGTTTGATGAAGAGAAGGACCAGGGGAGACATGATAGCAGTGTTCCGATATCTCAGAGGGTGCCACAAAGAAGAGGGAGTCAAACTTTTCTCCAAATCACCTGGGGGCAGGACAAGGAGCAATGGGTGGAAACTAACCAAGGAGAGAAGCAACTTAGAACTAAGGAGAAATTTCCTAACAGTAAGAACAATTAACCTCTGGAACAGCTTGCCTCCAGCAGTTGTGAATGCCCCAACCCTGGAAGTCTTTAAAAAGATGTTAGACAGCCATTTGTCTGAAATGGTATAAGGTTCCTGCCCATGCAGGGGGTTGGACTAGAAGACCTACAAGGTCCCTTCCAACTCTGCTATTGTATCTTAAGCAACTCCAAAAAATCAAGAAAAAAACACTTTTTCTCACTGATAACTGATAACCTAACCTTGACTGTATGGGAAGTTTTAATTAACCAACTGCCATAAATCTGAATTTGGAAAAGCAGGAGGCAAAAGAGAAACATAACTGAATCTGGCTGTTTGCAAGTTTGTTCCAATTGATATATTTTGAGCAGCTATAACCGACCGGAGGTGGAAGGTAGCAAGGGAAAGAATAATAACAGAGTCAAGAACTGGGAAATATAAAGGTCCCCCCGCCCCCTTTCTTCCTTTTTTTTTTCTGCAAAAGTTTAAGATGGCCCCAGCTTCTCTTTCGGTTTCATAGTAGTTAAATTAACTAAATTTAAGGTGAACCAGAAACTAACTGCAATTTTGGAGTTGGACATTAAGGAAGAACAAAAGACCAAGATGGCTCCCATCGCTCTTCCCCACAGCAGCTGAAGTAGATAAATTTAAGGTGGATCAGAACTCTGAAATACAAACTGTATAACTAACTGTAACTTTGGAACTAGACATCATGGAAAACTGGGAATTTGAAGAACTACATGAAATTCTAAAAAATATGGATAAATCATTAAAATCAAGCCTAAATAGAATTCTGAACCCAGAGAAGCAGATATCTAAATAAGAATTCAAAGAAGAAGGGGGGCAAGACAACAAAGGGGTAGAAATGGAGGGAAATAAAAAGCAGACGAAAGATGTTTCAGAGGTTGACAGTGGCATAAGGAAAACTGAAGTAGGAGATTATGCCCCAACAAAGAGAACTATAAAATATCCTTTTGATGGTGTCCTGGGGAAAATTGAAGAGAGTGGATGTGTCAAAACAAAGAAAAGGGAGAAGACAGGAACAGAGAAGTGGGACAAAAGACTTACTAGGAACAATCAGACAACTAGAAACTGTTATATGGGAAAATATAAAGCTAAGATAAGGGTTTTATTCCAAAATATGACAACAAAATGGAGTCGCTAACTGGTTGAATATAACAATGGAAAGATAACTAAACAAAGGTTAAATATATGGAATATGGATAAATTAACGACTTGGTGTCGGAGGGGGAGCCGGACCTGGCAGGAATCACGGAGACCTGGCTGGGCCAGGAGGGAGGACTTCTTCTCGTGGAAATGTGCCCGCCAGGTTACCGCGCATTTCATCAGTCACGGGCCCTAGGCAGGGGTGGTGGGGTAGCGGTCATTGTGAGGGAAGGTCTTGAGCCGAGAGAGACCACTGTGCCACAGATAACCGGTTGTGAGTCCCTGTGCGTGAAGTGGGGCCCAGGGAGGCAGTTGGGCTTGCTGATTGTATACCTGGCTCCTCGCTATGCATCAGCAGCCCTGCCCGAGCTCCTCGAGGTTATCGCCGAGATGGCAGTTGAAACCCCCAGACTGTTGGTCATGGGGGACTTTAACTTGCCATCGGTAGGGGAGACATCTGAGGTAGCTCGGGAGTTCATGGCCTCCATGACGGCCATGGACCTGTCCCAAGTAATTCAGGGCCCCACACATGAGGGAGGACACACACTGGATCTCATCTTTGTCTCTGGCCAGTGGAGGAGTGATCTGGGAGTAGGGGATTTAGTCATCACACCCCTGTCATGGTCAGATCACTCACTTCTCCGGCTCGACTTTCCAGCCGCTACTCCCCACCGCGGGGAGGCGGAACCGGAATGTCCAAGATGGTTCCGCCCCAGGCGCCTGATGGAACCTGATAGGTTCCAGACGGAGCTTGGGCCATTTCCTGTAGCCCTGACCCGCACCCGGATGGAGGACCTAGTGGCTGCATGGAATAGTGCGGCCACTGGGGCCTTGGACCGGGTTGCGCCTTTGCGGCCTCTCTTGCGGCAGCGAACCACCCCGGCTCCTTGGTTTACCGAGGAGCTGAGGGTGATGAAGCGCCACAAGAGACGCCTAGAGAGCAGGTGGAGATCGTCACGCTCTGAATCTGACCGAACACAGGTGAGAGCCCATTTACGGACTTACCTTGTGGCGTTAAGAGTGGCCAAGCGTCAGTATTGTGCCACTCTTATTGCGTCCGCAGATAACCGCCCTGCCGCCCTGTTTGGGGTAACCCGCTCCCTCCTTCAACAGAGGCCGCGGGAAGCCCCTTTGCAGGGTAGAGCAGAGGAATTTGGGGAGTATCTGCAGGACAAATTCGCTCAGATCCGAAGCGAGTTGGTCCCCACTAGTGGTCTGGAGGGGACGTCGGAGGCGGGTCTTGAGGTTCCATTCTGGGAGGAGTTTGACTCTGTTACTTCCGACGATATGGACAGGTTGCGTAGGCGACTGCGAGCTACCACATGTTTACTGGACCCGTGTCCCTCCTGGCTTGTACTGGCATCCTGGGAGGTGTCACGAGGCTGGCTCCAGGAGTTAGTCAACGCTTCTTTGAGTGAGGGGTTCTTGCCGGCCGTCTTGAAAGAGGCGGTGGTGAGGCCCCTCCTCAAGAAGCCTTCCCTGGACCCAGCTTTGTTAGTCAACTACCGTCCTGTCTCCAACCTTTGCTTTCTGGCGAAGGTTGTAGAGAGTGTGGTGGCACAACAGTTTCCACGCCACTTGGAGGAAATTGATTATCTGGACCCGCGCCAGTCCGGTTTCCGGCCCGGCCACAGCCCGGAGACGGCATTGGTCGCGTTGGTGGATGACCTCTGGAGGGCCAGAGATGGGGGTTGTTCCTCCATCCTGGTCCTATTAGACCTCTCGGCGGCTTTTGATACCATCGACCATGGTATCCTATTGCATCGACTGGAGGGGTTGGGGGTGAGGGGCACCGTTTTGCGGTGGTTCTCCTCCTACCTCTCTGGTCGAGCGCAATTTGTATTGGCAGGGGGGCGGAGGTCGACCTCGAGGCCGCTCACTTGTGGGGTGCCACAAGAGTCGGTCCTCTCGCCTCTCCTGTTCAATGCATATATGAAGCCGCTGGGCGAGATCATACGTGGGTTTGGGGTAGGTTACCATCTGTACGCGGATGACATCCAGTTGTACATCTCTACCCCAAACCACCCCAACGATGCCGTCGAAGTGATGTCCCGGTGTCTGGAAGCCGTACGGATCTGGATGGGAAGTAACAGACTCAAGCTCAACCCGTCCAAGACTGAGTGGCTGTGGCTACCGGCGCCCTGGTTCAACCAGTTGATTCCATCACTGGCCATTGGGGGCGAACATCTGGCCCCCGTGGATCGGGTACGCAATTTGGGCGTCCTTCTAGATGCCCGGCTGTCAATGGACGACCATTTGACAGCCGTGGCAAGGGGGGCGTTTCACCAGGTTCGCCTGGTGCGCCAATTGCGTCCCCTATTGGACCGGGACGCCCTTCGCACAGTCACTCATGCGCTTGTGACGTCCCGGCTAGACTACTGCAACGCTCTCTACATGGGGCTCCCCTTGAGATGCACCCGAAGGCTGCAGTTGGTTCAGAATGCGGCCGCGCGGGCAGTTTCAGGAGTCTCTAGATACTCCCACGTAACACCTCTCCTGCGCGGGCTGCACTGGCTGCCTGTGGCTTTTCGGGTGCGTTTCAAGGTGTTGATTATCATCTTCAAAGCGCTCCATGGCACAGGACCTAGTTATTTGCGGGATCGTATCCTGCCCCACACATCCCTTCGGCCGATTCGCTCACACAGAGAGGGACTTCTCCGGGTGCCGTCCACTAGGCTGTGCCAGCGGGCGACGCCCAGGGGAAGGGCCTTCTCTGTGGCGGGCCCGACCCTCTGGAATGACCTTCCCCCTGACATTAGAACGACCACGGACCTCTGCTCCTTCCGCCAGAAACTCAAAACCCACTTGTTTCAGCTAGCCGGCCTGGCCTAATTCCAGCTTTCCCACCTCAGTTTGTATTTTTAAATTTTGTGATTTGGTTTTAAGGTTAAGTTTTTAATTTTTATAAATTTGTACAGGGGTTTATTTAATTCGATTTTAGTTATATGTATTATTGATTGTATGGTTTTAATTTGTACCTGTACACCGCCCCGAGTCCCTCCGGGGAGAGGGGGCGGTCTAGAAGTCCAATAAATAATAATAATAATAATAATATGGGGAGGTTGTAAAGCAGAGGTTTGTGATTCACTTTTATACATGTTAATTAAACTGAGTTGCGAATTGACTGAATATGGCAATAGAAGGACAACTAAGCATGGGTTAAAATATATGAAACATGGACGTATATAGAACTTTTAAGATGATGAATAAAGTGAGATGTTTACCACTTGTTATTCTATATAATAGATTAAAGTAATTGTAATGAACATTGAACAGCGAGGATTGCCATTTATAGACAATTAAGAGTAATCTAATCCAAGATATGGAAAAATGGAGAGGGAACATGAAATTTACTTACAATGGGAAACTATTGAGATTTAAAGACAGAATCACAAATTGGGGGCATGTAAGGATGTATAATTATATAAAGATAATGATGGGAATAACTGGGAATTGTAACCAGGTCTACATCTCAGCCAAAATTAGGCTGTGTGTGTGTGTGTGTGTGTGTGTGCGTGCGTGTGTGTGTGTTAAATGCACAATGACTATATATGTATACTTTCTTGTTCTATTTTTTTAAAGGAGAATACATGTTAAAATTAAATATGTATATTGAAAAGGAATTATAAATACCATCAACATAAAATGGAGCTTGCTCAGAAGCTGAAATACACCAAGTAAATGAGATGAAGAGTGAGAAGTGGAGGAGAGAGGTAAGGTAAGAAGAGAGGGATAGGAGAGAGGGCGGGGGGGAGAGGAGGAGAGAAAGGAGGAGTGGAAATGGGAGAGAGGAGAAGGAGAGAGGAAGGGGAAATAGAGAAGGGAAGGATGACAGGGGGAAGAAAGGGAGGGAGGGGGAGGAGAGAGGGAGAAGAAAGTGATGGACACGGTACAAATATGGTGTATGGAGAGCAGAAGAGCCAATAATTGGCAATAAACAACCCCAGTATGACCTCCTCACACCAGAATCCTCTAGCAGTGAGTCCTTCATGGTTTCTAAGATTCCATTCTGTCTCTCAGCAACACCATTTTCAGCTGCTGTCTACAGATTTGTATGTCTGTATTTTATACCTAACTGTCCCAACCACTGTTGAAAACTTGCTGACATGAATTCTGAACCTCTGTGAGTTTACAACTGACATACCTATTGCTTATATCTCCTTTCTACAAAATTTACTCATTGCTTAAATTTCAGTAGCACCTCTATTTTACTATTAACTAAATAGCAGAACCCAAACCTGCTGTAGTCATCTATAATGATCAGCGCATACTTTGCTCCTCCCAAACTGGCTTCCATTGGTCCCACCAAATCTGCATGTACCAGATTTAGAGCTCTTGTTGTCTGCCTTGTGCTACTCTTGCTTACTGGGAATGCTTTGGACTTTGATGATTTACATACTGCACAGTCCAAGTATGCCTTACACGCCTTAAATTTTATACCTTCTGCAAACTGTTGCATCCTTTGCCAAACTCTGAAGCTGGCAAGGCCAAGCTTTCTGTGCAAGAGATGAACACATGAATCATGTGGTGCCACATTTCCAAATGTTTGGGCACATTGAACCTTTTGTCCTTACAACACATAAAGATAATCCTCTTTTATGCCCTGTGCACATACATTCCCATTTCTTTTATGAAACACCTCCCATTTACAAATATGGTCTCAAATCCTTGCTTGCCTAAACTAGACACACTCAGCATATTATGCTCCATTTCAGGTACACATAATATATCATTAAACCCCGTTTCCAGATATTGAGGCAGGACGTAAAGTGAGAATTGGACATTAAGCGTGAAACCTACTGGGTCAGGCTAGACAGCCTCTCAGGTTCCCTTTATTTCTATATTAAAAGGTCACATAGGCAGTTGCAGCTTGCAAAAGAATGGGAAATGAGTACCTAACCACAGAGTTCAATAGTTCTCACAAAACCACAAGGTTCAGCTAAAGTTTGCTTAGAGACATGTAGTCAGTACCAAGACAAAAGGAGAAGTAAGACCCTAACTACTTATAAGGCTTATTCCTCAAGGTAACCAATAAGAAATGGGTTAAGTATTTCCGGGTGACACTGTCTTTATCAAAGTATAAGAATACGTGTTTGATATTAGAAGACTGTTCAGAAATTACATGCTTGCTTTTGACTAGCTTTCTGAACCTGGCTGCTAATAAACCTTTCCTTGATCCTGAGAAGTCCAAGCTCCGTTATTTCCTGCCACATTTATGGCAACTCTGCTGGGACTTGGAGCGATATTTCACTGAGGATGGCATGACTGACCGGTGCCCAATCGAGGCCGTCTTGCCTAACCTCCAGGTGCCAACAGAGGGTTTCTCTGGGAGGAGGCAGACGACCCCCCTTGGGTATTCGGTGGACACGACCAATCCAAGATCGGACCAGGATCAGGACAAGTCAATAAGTAACACCGGCTGAGAGAAAAAGAAGATGCCTGCAGGCAAGTATTGTGGGAATTGTAGACCCACTCAGTTGAGAGTGGAAGAGGGAGCCTGATCACCCCCTGAGCCCAGGATAGCATCCCTTCCTAACGGAATCGGCGTATCCTAATGAGGCTCTAGAATGTGTGGGAGGTTAAGTCATCGCAGTTCCTGAAGGCGACCGTGGTATTCCGGCACCCCAGGTCGGTGACAGTGTCTTAGAAATAGAACATGGGTGGTGAAGGAAGCGTTCCTCGAACGCCTCTTCTTCTTTTTTTTTAATCAATTTTTTATTTTTTTTATTTTTAAACACAACATAAAAATCCTATATCTCACATGTTATAGAAAGTGTATCTGCTGGTTACAAAATATTTTCATACATCTCTTCGATATTCATCCAAGTTTCATATTATTTCATATTATTTCAAGTACATCACATCAAATATATTTATAAACTTTATCTTTTTCATGCCTTCCTTAACTAATTATAATTGTTTTAGACGTCCTTCATTTTAAAACATACCAATAAAAACTTAGAACATAACCACATATTGGCATCATATTTGTTAATTCTACTATCCTCCAAAATCATTATTCCCTGTTTTAACCAAACATCAATAATATTTACTCATCTCCTTTAATAAATACTATTCAGTATTCATTTCCAATTACCACTTATAACTATGCATATATATACATTTATTATCACTTTCTTTTCTTTTTTTTCCAAAAGAATTTTATTGGTTTTTACAAATTATAATAGGGGAAAGGGTATATAGGGTGTACATTTATATATTTTCGAGCTTCCATGTCAGAAATGGTGGTTACATCCGGGTCTTCATACATCAAATTGTTAAGTAAATAGTGGTAAGATATATATATATATATCACATTTTAAAATTCATACATTCAATCTTGCATTTTGCAATAACATCCGTTTCAAGAATTACAGTAGTTCAAAGTTAATTATTTTTGAGATCTGAGTCTCTTTGCTATTATCTCCTCCTCCTCCCTCCCCCCAGTGGGCAGCGCCATGGCTCCTCCCATTCCTTCTTCTTCAACTCCCAGGATCGAGGAATGTTTTTTAAGAAAGGCCTCTGCCTCTGCTATTGTTTTAATTCTAATCCTGCCTCCATCCCAGAATACCAACATTCCTTCCGGCATTAACCATTTGAACCAGATTCCGTTTTTATATAAAGTTTTTGACAAGAAGGAATATTTCCTTCTCATTTCTCTAATTTTTTTTTGAATCTGCTTCAATATGAGAATGTCTTTTTGTTCATACTTCAAAGGCCTCTCCCGTTGCACCCTTAGTATCTCATCCTTTGTGGACCTCCTTAAAAATTTAACATGAATCTCTCTGGGTACTTCATTTATTCTAGCATATGCTGAGTTAATTCTATAAATTAAATCTATTTCCCCCCAAAGGTGTTCTTTATCTTTTTTTAATATAATCTGCTAGAATCTCACTCATCAAATCTCTGAGGTTTTCTCCTTCTTTCTCAGGAATGTTCTGAAACCTGAGGAAGAAAGACATTCTTTCAAATTCAAACTTAGACATATGTCCAGAAAATTCTGCTGTTTCTTTTTGCAGTTCCTTTATCTCTCCTTTCATCTCGGCTGCCTCCTCCTTCAACTCTCCAATTTCTTGTTCGTGGGTTGTTGTAGTTCTTTGTGCCACCAGCAATTCCATTCTTATGTCCATAAGGTCTTTCCGCATTTCTTGTATTTCTTTCATTATATCATGTAGCGTTGGTTCTTGAATATCTTCTCTAGCCGCCTCTTTTTGTAACATTGTGGTGATTTTCCCCTGCTGTAAAATGGGGCTAGCTCTAGCAGACGATGGAGCCGAGGAGGACTTTGCAGCTGGTGGCTTTTTTAGAGGCATTTGTAGTTTGAAATTTTAAAATACAATAAAAATGGCGTCGAGGAGTAAGCAGTCGGTGAAATCCGAGATATCGGAAATATACTTAATCAGTGTTTAATCTTCTTCTTTTATAATATCCAGAGAGTTAATTGTCCAGTAAATCCGCAGTAAAAAAAAAGAAAGGTCCACGTATTGGGAAGGACCCCAAGGGTTTCTTGGGAAGGCTTGGAAATAATTTCTCCTTAATTTTTAGCAAATTGGAGGAATGTAATCATCAGTCAGTAAAAGTTTTCCACTAGGAACAAAGAGAACGCCATTTTGCCGCCTCCACGCAGGAAAGGAGAAGAAAGTAAAAGTTTCTGTTTTTAAACGAGAGACAGATACAATGTTGCTAGCTGTAAATTCATAGTTGAAACATAGTTTCTTTTAGATGGTTGTGAACAAATGGTATTTATCCTCAATCTCCTTCATCTGGAGAACATTTTAAGCAGCTGCTTTTTACGAGGGTTTTTTTTACAATTAAACTCCCCCCTCTATTTTTCTTTCTATAGAAGATTGAATGAAAGTAAATTCAAAACTCACAATCCACATTTTTTTAAAAGGAGTCCCCGGCGTAATCCTCCAAGTCCGGCACTTCAGCCCAAGTCCTCATTTCTGCATTTTCCCAGCTGGCGTTGGCGAGGAGGATCCCCCCCCCCCGCTTTCAGCTCCTCGGCTCCTAGAGCAAAGTGGGCAAAGGCACCCCGCCAATCACCATCGATACGGGGGCCCCCACAGCCGCTCATACGGCAGAGAGTTAACACAAACTCTCTGAGCCCCCCGGGGGGGCTAGTTGAAGAAACAAGCAGCAGACGCGCCCGAAAACGCGTCTGTCGCCTTCGGAAGCCGGAAGTCGAGTGTCCATTTCACTTTCAATTACTTATCTAACTATGTCTATTTTCACTAAATTTCCCTAATCTCAACTGGTTTTAGGTTAATCTTTTATCTATCAGCCTGTATCCTTCCAGTAATAAAACAATATCACATCTTCTGCCATTTGTGGCATAATTCTTCTGATCATATCCTTAATCCAATTTGTGTGGACTTCTCTTTGCAGTCCATCATTTGTAAGTTCTTTCCTGTCATTTCAAAGCCCTTCTTCTTCTTCTTCCTTAGTCGGCTTGACTTTAAATGTCAGGGTTTTGAGATTTTATTTGACTTTTATACCGCGCCTATCTCCCCGAGGGGACTCAGGGCGGTGCACACCCTATTGATAAGGGTTGTTATCAATAGTGTTTCTGGTAAAGTTTCTTTCTTTAATACAATAAATTCTTTTGCAGTTTCTTCTTCTGTATCTTGCCATCTGAAGTGGAGTTCCCATCCATCTGATTCATCTTTCCATCTTCCACTTTTCCCATTGCCGGACATAAGCCACTCATCGAAAGGATCAGCCATTTTAGTTTCTTTGTGGTTATTTTCCTTTTTAGTGCTTAAGGACCAACCTGTTTTTTCCATTTGATATGTAACTTCATCCTTTTCCTCATATTCTCCAATTAAATGTTCTAATTTTTTTTCAAATGAATTAGAGTATTGCTGTATTGCATCCATTATTTCTTGCAAGGTAACATTTTGTTGTTGTTTAGTATACACCATTGTCTCCAATTGTTGATGAAAAGAAAAGGGCTGCTACCCTAGCTTACGGAATGCTTTTAACAAACTCAAATTCACAATCGAATCTGAGAGTGGGCGTGGCGTCGCCGCAGCACAGAGACTTTCCCGGACCTCCGGTAAAGCCCCTGACCCTTTAATGCTGGGACGGTCTAAAAATAGACCCAAGCCATCCCGTAGAGACGACAAGAGGAAGGGGAATTCCCGGAGACCCCAGAGACGTTCGCAAAGTCTCTGGAGGTCAGGGAGAAACCCCTGTTTCCCAGCGTTTTAGTGCCAACCCCTCCCCCCCCCCCGCAGGTGGACGAAGCAGCTGACAGCCCTAAAAGACAAAGCAAGCAAACAACATGCCGTTTGGTAAGAGAATTTCTTTTCAAATTTATTACTTTGTAAGAGAACACCCTGAGATGGAAACCTAAGGCAAAATAGAAAGTAATCTGAAGTGAAGTGGCGGAATTGTTAATTGTAAACGTCCTGGTTTTTGCGCTTCCTTTTTCAATTGGAAGCCAGTCTGGACTTTCGCTGAAAGTGAATGTGGATTGCCGGCTTGGAGCCTCTTCTCCATTCTGAACAGAAGGAATGGAATGGATTTATTTCCTTAACTACTAGAGACTATTCTTTAAGTTACTTTTCTTTTTATTTCTTTTTATTATTTTCTTTTTAATCCTTAGACTTTTTCTTGTGGTTATGTTTTAATTTTTAAATCTTGGGGTTTTTTCTTTTTTTTTAAGAGAAAGAAGAAAGGCTGAGCCAATAGAAATTGCTGATTGGTTACATTTTAATACTGCCACACAGGCAGAGAAAAAATTGTAAAATTTTTATGGCTGGGTCTGTTTAGGGAAAATTTTATTATCCAAGGCTGCAAGACTGGGTTATCAAAGTACAGCTGTCTTTTTAAGTACTCCTTGTGGAAACATCAGAATTTGGTTATTTAGCAAGGAGGGCGAATGAGAGGAACTATCAAATGGGAATTGGAGTGACCTTGAAGAGGCTTTTACATCAAAGGTAGAAAGAAAGTTTTCTTTTTGAACCTTGTTTGGACTTTTTTGGACTATTTTGACTTGGCTGTGGTGTTTGGATTACTTTGTTTAAAAGGAGATAACTTTTATTCTTCTCTTGTTTTTCTTTTTCCTTTTTTTGCCTGCCTTTTATGCTTCTGGTCAAAGATTGCAATTTACCAGCAACAAAATGCACAACTTATTATTAATGGAAATTTGTCTACAACTTTCGAGATACAAAAAGGTACAAGACAAGGTTGCCCGTTATCTCCATTGTTATTTATTTTAACCTTGGAAGTCTTGTTGAATACAATTCGGGACTCAAACTCCTTAAATGGCATAGCTATTAGGCAAAAGGAATACAGAACTAGAGCATTTGCCGATGATCTGGTTGTTACCCTTTCACATCCTTTGAATTCAATAATTCAGATGAAAAATATCATAGCAGAATTTGGCATGGTGTCTGGGTTTAGACTAAATCAAAATAAAACGAAAATGATGGTTAAAAACATGACAGAGACTCAAAGAAAGAGACTTGCAAGTTTGGCAGGTTTCGAAATAGTTTCCAAGGTCAAATATTTAGGAATACAAATTGCAGAATCAAATACAAAACTTTTTTCAAATAATTATGAAGTGTTGTGGCAAAAGATACAGAAAGACCTTCAAGTATGGAAAAAGTTACAACTATCTTTGCTTGGAAGGATTTCAGCAATTAAAATGAACATTCTACCCAGATTTATTTTTTTATTCCAGATGATACCGGTGCTTAAATCAGATAAAATCTTGCTAGAATGGCAAGCAACATTAAATAAATTTGTTTGGAAGGAGAAAAAACCGAGAGTAAAGATGAAGATTATGCAAGATATTCGTGAAAGAGGTGGCCTCAGACTCCCAAACCTTCGACTGTATTATGAAGCTGCGGTATTGACGCATGTAGCAGATTGGTTTGGGAAAACAAAAACTGAACTGTTGAATATAGAAGGTCATGACCTTGTTCTGGGATGGCATGCATATCTTTTTTATGAAGATAGGGTGGATAAAGTGTTTAACAATCATGTTCTCCGAAGTGCCCTGATGAGAATATGGAAGAAGCACCGGCCTAATTGGGATTATAAAATACCGCTTTGGTTGGATCTTGCAGACACCATGTGGATTACAAATACTAAGTCACTCGGGGGGTGTTTATATAAAGACGTGCTTATTGCTGATGGGGACGAATGGCAGTTGAAAACTTTGGAACAACTGTTGGAAGAAGGAATTACTCTAAATTGGTTACATTATATACAGTTACAGAAGAGATGGAAAGAAGATCGCAGGGTTGGTTTTATGGATAAAGAAGTGGAACTGATCAAGCAGATAAAAGAGACTGGCCCAAAACATGTTAAAAGAATATATAATGTATTGTTAGAAAGAGACTCAGAAAGTGAACTGGTCAAGGATTGCATGATTAAATGGGCTCAGAATTTTGATGAACCGGTTATGTTAGATACGTGGGAAAAAATATGGGTTCAGAATGTTAAATTTACACAGTCACAGAATTTAAGGGATAATTTTTATAAAATGTTCTACAGATGGTATTTAGACCCTAAGAAATTATCATGTATGTACCCAAATGTTCAACCAAAATGCTGGAGATGCGGGTGTTTAGATGCTACTTTTTTTCATGTATGGTGGACTTGCAATAAGGTTAAAGCTTTTTGGATAAAAATATGGTGGGTTATGCAAAATGTATTTAAGAAAAGAATACAATTTATTCCGCAAATGTTTTTATTGGGTATAATTAAGGATTTTACTAAAGGGGAAACAAAATTGGTTTTGTATATGGTTACAGCAGCTAGGTTGCTGATTGCTCAATACTGGAAAAAAGATTTTTTACCGACAATTGATCAATGGATTCAGAAAGTGGCGTGGTTTGCGGAAATGGCAAAAATTTCAGCTTTCTTAAAAGGTCAGAAGCAGGAGAATTATACACAGGAATGGGTAAAATGGATTGATTATATACAGAATAAATAGACTAGGAAGTACTATGTAGCCTTTAGGTAAGAATGTTTAGATTGACAGATGAACAGAGTAAATAATATATGGGATGTTTGGAATTACTAGAGTGGTGTATAGCGGAAGTCAGGGGGGTGGGTTTGATTGGGAGGTGGGGGAGGGTTAGGGTGGAGGGCGGGGAAATATATATGTATAACTAATTTAGAAGATGGGATTAATGGGATACGGTTACTTTAAGAGAAATTTATATTATGATTTATATATGTTTAATTAACCTAGAAGATGGGGTTAATGGGATATTGTCACTTTAAGAGAAATTTATATTATGATTGTTGGGAGGTGAGGGGGTACAATATCTGAATGAGAAATTTATTTTAAGACGGGGGAGGGGAGGGGGTACAGTATTTGTATGTGATTTATATTATATGTCGGGGGGGGTAAAAAGGGGGGGGAAATTTGTTTGTGTAAAACTTTTTCAATAAAAAATAAAGATTGCAACCTTTGAACTATAAGTATAGTCGTCTTTTATTTTTTTTATTTTTCTATTTTTTTTCTTCCGGATCTTAGACTTTTATTATTTGGATTTAAATTTTTTTCTTTTTTTCCCCTTTTTTTATTCTGGATCAACAGATTATAGAATTAAAAATTTTGGTACATCTCTCCTTTTCTCTCTTCTTTCCTTTTTCCTTTTTTTTCCTTTCTTTTTTCTTTTTTCCCTTATTACCATATTATTAATAAAAAATGTTTTTTAATCTTCATTTTTCATTTTTTACTTATTTTTTGAATTAGGTTCTCAGTCCTACCCTCTTTTTTCCCTTGCTTTCATTTTTTCTTTTTCTTCTTCTTTCTCCTTTCTTTTCTTGCTTTTCTTCTTATCCTATACCTACTCCCCCTACCTTTCCTATAATAGCCAATTTTGTATCAGATTAAATTATGTCTCAAAAGAGAAAGAATAAAACTTGGAACATGAGTAGGAAGACAACACCAGCAGGTTCGGCAACAACGACCTTAATACCCTCACCAGCAGGAGGGCAAAGAACAATACAGGCAATGCTTCATCAAGAAAAACACAAAAAGGGCTTCCGGTTCCGGCTCCAGCGGCGACGGGCGAGCCTAGCGCTCGCTCGCCGTTTTGTTGCTTTTTCTGCCCCCCCACGGGGGCGAGACGCCCCTTTTTTGGGGGTCTCCCGTAAAGCCGGCTCGCCTGGGACGCTCCCCCCCACGGCGGTGGGGGAAGCGACCCTTGTCCTCGGCTTAGGTGAAGGAGAACATGCTGCGGGGGGTTTTCCCTTCGCCAAAGGCAGACGGCGCCATTCGCGATCATGAAGAGAGCTGATCTAATGAGTCGGAAGGCTTCTCGGGGCTTCAGCTGCGAGGGGGAGAGTGAGTGATTTAAAACTTTTTTTTTCTGCTGTCAGCCGGGCTGAAAGGACTGGGAGGGGGGTGTTTGTTTGTAAAAAAAAAACCTCGGACTCAAGCGGCACTTGAAAATGGCTCCTCGCGGCGAGGAAGCGGAAATCTTTAATCCTGACTGTTTGCAGCAAGGGAAAGTGATCTGCGGTTTGCTTGCAACAATGTCTCTAGGTCTGGCTGAAACAACTTATTCTACCACTCTCTCCTTCGGGCTTTGAGCTTGGGCGTGGAAGATGGCTTCTCTTTGTTCCTGACTGACTATTTCACTTATGGAAAATTCCCAGCGTCTCTTTGCAATTTGGACTTCCTCTGGTTATTAATGAAGATTTTTTTTTTTTGGATTTGTGATTTCTTTTCTGGAGTACCTTCGCTATTATACTTATTGAGTTGGAAAATTGTTTCTCTCTTGGTTCTTGAACTTTGCAACTTTACAACCCTGAACGGAACTTTTGGCTCCTGATCTGCCTCATCAGCCTCACCCAGAAAACGCCATTTTAGTGGCATTGATTTTAACAGCTAATCATGGCACAAGAAACAGCACTGGCAAGCTTAGAACAAAGGATGGCTTCTCTTGAATCTGTTATACAAACTTTGGTACAAGAAATTAAGGCCCAGAGGGCAGAAAATATTAACTTTAAGAAGGAGTTATTGGACACACGGAAACAAGTGCTGGAAAACACACAGAAGAATGAAGAATTGGAAGGGGGGCTGGTGGGGGCTAAGGGAGAGATTAAAAATGTTACTAATGAGGTTGTGGAAATAAACGGGCATGTGTCTAGGATGGATATGGAAAGAATGACATATTTTTTGAGATTTCAGAATGTTTTTGAGGAACCTGGTGAATGCCTCCCTGATCTCATGAGCACAATTATAGCAGACTATTTACATAAACCTAAGGATGAGATCAGGGGGGACATTGACCTAGCCTACAGAATAAACTCAGCATATGCCAGGATAAATGAAGTACCTAGAGAGATACATGTGAAATTTGTTAGAAGGTCAACCAGAGAGGAAATCCTGAAAGTGCAGAGAGGAAGTCCATTAATTTACCAACAAAAAGAGGTTGCTATCTTGAAGCAGATCCCAAGAAAGATTAGAGATGCAAGAAGGAAATTTTCCTTCTTGTCTAAAACATTGTTTGATCACGGGATTTGGTTCAAGTGGGTGACACCCGAAGGGATGCTGGTGTTCTGGGAAGGAGGAAGAGTGAGGATTAAAACAGTTGCCGAGGCGGAAGCCTTTTTCAAAAAACACTCCTCTGTCCTGGGGGAAGATTCAGGGGGGGCAGGGGGGGCCACGGCCCCGCCCGCTGGGGGCCTGGAGGAAGAGGTTGAAGACACAATTGCCAAGAGACTTAGATCTAAAAAATAACTTTGCCTTGATTTTTCTGAATAATATTGCATAATATCTGTATTTGGATTTTTGTAAATGACTGACAGCATAGAAGAGAACTTAGGTATATGTACTTGCTTTCACTTTGTAGTGTTACGGAAAATGTTTTTTATTGTTATCAATGTATTTTGAAGTCCCGGAAGGGCCGACGACTTTGACGTGAACGCTCTCAAAATTTCTTTGTATCCCTTACCCCATCCTATGGAAAAATGTAAAACCAATAAAACTTTTTCAATATTAAAAAAAAAAAAGAAAAACACAAAAAGGAGAAAGGTATAACACTTGAGACAGTCTTGCAAGAACTACGGATGCGGGGGGACAGCACGGATGGAAAATTAGATACACTGGTAAAGAGATCTGAAGACATGGAAAAAAAGATGACGACGATGGAACAAAAAATAGAGAACATAGAAAAAAAACCAGCCCTGGCAGAAGGAAAAATGGAAATGATGCAGCAGTGGATGATGAAGCAGGAGGAATCCATGATGAAGCAAGAGGAATCTATGTGCAAAATGAAGGAAAGATTTGAAGAAAGAGAAAAGAAAAACGAAGACTTCGATACTAGGTTGAGTGACATGGAAAAAGAAAGCAGTGGAACAATAGGATGGGAGATGGATCGAGCCGAATATTTTCTAAGATTTCAAAACATAACAGAAGAAAGAGGAGAGAATATGCTTCTAATAATACCTGAAATCCTGGCTGAGACGTTGGAGATGCCCCAAGACCAAGTGAGAGACGGTATAGACGATGCCTTTCGAGTAAACACAAGATATGCGACTAGAAACGCACTCCCAAGAGAAGTACATGTAAGATTTACCAAAAAAGTACTGAGATTTCAAATACTGCAGAAAATAAGAGACAGAAAACTTGAATACAGAGGAAAGGAAATTATGGTTTTAGAACAAATCCCAAGAAGGGTGAGAGAGAAGAGAAGACGATACCAATTCCTGACTACAATTTTGATTAGGAAAGGTGTCCAGTATAGATGGCTTATACCGGAAGGTTTAATATTCTCTTGGGAAAGACAGAGATACAGAATTGACACTTTAAAAAAAGCAGAAGCTTTTTATAAAGACCACTTCAAAGGGACAGCGGAGAAGACTGACAAAGAAGATTCACTGTTATCACTGTTAGATACACCTGTGATTGAGATGGAGACGTTAGAGGGTGCGGTAGGTGGAATAGTTATAGAAGAAGAGGCCCTAGGAGGGGTAGGAGTTAGAGAACAGAGAGAACTAAGATCAACCAGAGCTATAAACCCTTCATATAAAACATAAGCATGGAAGAAAACAAAATGTTTACAGTTAATATAAATGGACTTAATTCCCCAATTTAAAGAAGGAAAATATTTCATAAATTGGAAAAGTTAAGATTAGATGTAATTTGTCTACAAGAAGTACATATTCAAAGAAGAGATGCGCATTTATTAACCCAGCCAAAACTTGGGAAAATCTTTACCTCATTGGCAGATTGTAAGAAAAGAGGAGTGGTTTTTTATATTAAAGACAAAATACCGGTGAAACAAATTTATACAGATGAAGATGGAAGAATTTTGATGATGGAAATTATGGACAACAACAACAAAATACTTTTGATTGCAATTTACGCACCTAATCAAAAACAAGACGAATTTTACAAAGAACTCCATGAGAAAATTGTGGACTTAGAATATGCTGATATTTTCATGATGGGACATTTTAACGGAATTACAAACCAGAATATAGACTATAAAACATGCAAGTCAGCAAAAACAAACAGGAAAATACTCCCAAAGTCCTTTTTTTAGAATGATAGAGGAAGTGAACTTAAAAGATATCTGGAGAGAAAGAAACCCCACCAAAAAACAATACACCTATTACTCCAATAGGCCTCTATTACTCTCAAGAATTGATATGATTTGGCTCTCCTTGGATTTAAGTGGCCTAGTGCAAGAAGTGGAAATAGAAACCAGTACCTGGGCAGACCACAACCCAATGACAATTAAGTGGAGCGGGCTAAGAATCAGATCTAGATGGATGCTAAACAATACAATATTGAAAGAAAAGGACTTTGTATTCAAAATGAAAAAAGAATTGGATTATTTTTTAAAGAAAATAAAAAAGAAGATACATCTATCCAGAACCTATGGGACGCAATGAAGGCAGTTGCCAGAGGTTTGATAATAGACTATACAAGAAGAAGAAATACAAAGAAACGATACATAGGCAAAGGCTTAGAGAATGAATACAAGACATTGGAAAAAGAGCTACAGAAATTCCCACAAAGAAAAGACATTAAAATGAGAATGGACACAATTAAACACAAAATGGACCTACTGGAAAAGGAGGAACTGGCACGAAAGATTAGAGCTGCAAAACAGAACTATTTTGAAAATGCAAATAAGCCAAGCAGATGGTTGGCGTATAAACTGAGGAAGGAGAGAGAAATGAGGAAGATTCAACATTTAAAAGATGAACAAGTTTAGTTTAGTTTATTTACATTTATATCCCGCCCTTCTCCGCAAAGGACCCAGGGCGACGCACAGGAAATTTAAAAAACATACAGAGTACAAAAATAAATACACAATTTAAAATATAAATTAAACCATCTTATCCTATGCTAAAAACCCAATTTTAAAATACCCAATAAAACTATCTAAAAGTCCCCCATGGGAGGTTAGGCTAGGCCGGCTTGTTGGAATAGGTATGTCTTTAGACATTGGCGGAAGAGGCGGAGGTCGGTGATGGTGCGTAATTCGGGGGGTAGGTCGTTCCAAAGGGCTGGCCCCGCCACAGAGAAGGCTCTTCCCCTGGGTGTCGCCAGTCGGCATTGCCCGGCCGACGGCACCCTGAGAAGGCCCTCTCTGTGGGAGCGTATCGGTCTAAGGGATGTATGGGGCAGGAGGCGGTCTCGCAAATAAGGACAAATACACTATGCTAATAAAGAAAAGAAGAAAATTATTCAAGATTACTATACTAAGTTGTATGAACAAGAAAATATAGTAGAGCAAGATGTTAAGCAATACTTACAGGAGGCCAAATGTCCTACTATACCTGATGACATCAGAACGACATTAGATGGCAAGATAACAATGATGGAATTAACAGAAGCTATTAAAAGACAAAATAACGGGAAGGCCCTGGGGCCAGATGGTTTACCAGTGGAGTTTTAAAAAACCTTGGAAGAAATATTACCCCTCCCCTTACTTGAAGTGATGAATGAAGTTATGGCTGGAAGTAAAATGCCAAACTCCTGGTCAAAAGCATATATTTCATTTATACCAAAGGAAGAAATGGACCTCACTCAAATTAAGAATTATAGACCAATCTCCTTATTAAACTCAGATTATAAATTATTTGCATCAATACTCGCAGAAAGACTCAAAAAATACCTAAATGGGTTTATACATACTGATCAAAATGGTTTTTTACCAAAGAGACAAATTAAAGATAATATAAGAATAATCTTGAATACTCTGGAATATTATGAAGCACACTCTGAAAAACAAATGGCCTTGATAGATGATAGATGATCTCTGGAGGGCCAGAGATGGGGGTTGTTCCTCCATCCTGGTCCTATTAGACCTCTCAGCGGCTTTTGATACCATCGACCATGGTATCCTATTGCATCGGCTGGAAGGGTTGGGGGTGAGAGGCACCGTGTTGCGGTGGTTCTCCTCCTACCTCTCCGGTCGATCACAATTTGTGTTGACAAGAGGGCAGAGGTCGACCTCTAGGCCCCTCACCTGTGGGGTGCCTCAGGGGTCGGTCCTCTCGCCACTCCTGTTCAACACATATATGAAGCCGCTGGGTGAGATCATCCGTGGTTTTGGGGTAGAGTACCATCTCTACGCTGATGATACACAGCTGTATATATCTACCCCAAACCACCCCAACGATGCCGTAGCGGTGATGTGCCAGTGCCTGGAAGCCGTGCGGGCCTGGATGGGAAGTAACAGACTCAGACTCAACCCGTCCAAGACCGAGTGGCTGTGGTTTCCGGCATCCCGGTACAACCAGTTGACTCCATCACTGGCCATAGGGGGTGAACATCTAACCCCTGTGGATGGGGCACGCAACTTGGGCGTCCTCCTTGATGCCCGGCTGTCCATGGAAGATCAAGTGACAGCCGTGGCCTGGAGGGCGTTTTACCAGGTTCGCCTGGTCCGCCAGTTGCGGCCCCTATTGGATCGGGGTGCCCTCTGCACAGTCACTCATGCCCTCGTGACATCCCGACTGGACTACTGTAATGCTCTCTACATGGGGCTCCCCTTGAGGTGCACCCGAAGGCTTCAGCTAGTCCAGAATGCAGCCGCGCGGGTAGTTATGGGAGCCTCTAGGTTCTCCCATGTAACACCGCTCCTGCGCGAGCTGCACTGGCTGCCTGTTGTCTTTTGGGTGCGCTTCAAGGTGTTAGTTACCATCTTTAAAGCGCTCCATGGCACGGGACTTAGCTATCTGCGGGATCGCATTCTGCCCCATACATCCCTGCGGCCGATTCGCCCCCACAGAGAGGGACTTCTCCGGGTGCCGTCCACTAGGCTGTGCCAGCGGGCGACGCCCAGGGGAAGGGCCTTCTTTGTGGCGGGCCCGACCCTCTGGAATGACCTTCCCCCCGAAATCAGAACAACCACGGACCTTCGCTCCTTCCGACAGCTATTAAAAACTCACTTCTTCCGTTTGGCTGGCCTAGGGTAATCTAAATTTTAAATTATTAAGGGATTTTTTAGGGATAGTTTTATTTTCATAGAAGTTTTTTAGCGCAGGGTAAGTTTAATTTGATTTTAACCTTGTACTTTGCTTGTTTTAATTTGTTTTTAATTTCCCTGTGCCCCGCCTCGAGTCCCTTCGGGGAGAGAGAGCGGGTTATAAATAAAATTTATTATTATTATTTATTATTATTGATGTTTCTTGATGCACAGAAAGCCTTTGATAATGTGAATTGGCAATTTATGTTTCAACAACTGGAACAAATGAATTTTGGCAAAAACTTTATACATGCTATACACACTATATACCACAAACAAACTACCAAGATAATGATTAATGGGGAATTTACTGACCATGTTGAAATAAAAAGAGGCACAAGACAAGGTTGCCCATTATCACCTTTACTCTTTGTATTAACATTAGAAGTTCTAAATAGAAATATTAGAGAAGATGAAGAAATAAAGGGAATGACATTCAAAACAGAACAATATAAATTGCAAGCGTTTGCAGATGATTTAGTTTTTATTCTTGAGGAACCATTTGAAACTGCACCTAAATTGATAGAAAGAATTGAGGATTATGGAAAAGTAGCAGGTTTGAAAATAAATCAAGATAAAACCAAAATATTGACAAAGAATATGTCATCAAGAGAGAAAGAGGAATTAGCGGAAAATTTGAAGATTCAGGTTACGAATAGGGTTAAATATTTGGGGATCTATTTGACAGCTAGATGTAGTACACTTAAAGAGGATAACTACTCTAGATTGAAGCAACAAATCGCAACAGATTTGATGAAATGGGATAATCTACAACTATCATTGATAGGGAGAATAGTCACAATAAAAATGAATATCTTGCCAAAAGTCTTATATTTGTTCCAGACAATCCCAATTAGATTGGGCAAGGATTACTTTGAAGGTTTGAATAAAATGGTTTCAAAATTTATATGGCAGGGGAAAAGAGCAAGAATAAAGCTCAAAGTTTTACAAGATGCCAAAATGAGAGGTGGTATGGGCTTACCTGACTGGGAGTTATATTATCAGGCAGCAAATCTGATGTGGATCAAGGAGTGGATAATGTTAAGAAATATTAAGCTTCTAGACCTAGAGGGACATGACCTGCTGTTGGGCTGGCACGCATTCTTGTGGTATAAAGGAACTAAAGTGCATGGCTACTTTAGAAGACATTATATAAGAGAGTCTTTGTTTTTAAATGGGAAAAGGTGAAGAGGTTACACTACCTTAAAATTCCAGTCTGGATATCAACTATTGAAGCGTTTTCATATGCAATAATATATAAAAAGATATACTGGACTATAATCCATATATGGCTGGAGAAAATGACACATAAGCAAAGTTTGCGCATGCGCGAGTAATGGAGTCGATACCTTGGAGACGGTAGAGGCCGAGGGTTCCCGAATGGTCCCGGAGGTGACTACCAGCCCTCTCTGAACACCTACGAGAGCTGGTTTTGCGAGAAGGGTATCCCGCCGTCACACCGGGAGGTTTTGGGGTCGGACGGTGTGACGGCTGAGGCAGGAGCGACGGGAGCGGCGGACGGCTGAGCGTGGCCCGAAACGGCCTAGAGCGGCCTAGAGCGGCCGGCCGGAGCAGCCGGCCGGGCGGAACGGCCTGACGAGCGGGCGATAACATCGGCCCCAGCAAGATTGGCCTGGCGGGAATATGGGCCCCGCCAGCATCGGCCTCGTAACATCGGCCCTGGCCTGGAGCAGCAACATCGGCCCCGGAACATCGGCCCCGGTCATACCCTGGTTCTGGGCCCGAAATATCCACCCCCCACTGGCTAGGACTGCTCCTGAGAGAGGAAGGGTGGAAGAAAGTAGAAGGTGGATGAGAGATGTTGTTGAGGTATGGAATGATGGGAATGCTGAGGAGTTGGAGGAAGTAGAAGGGATGGAGGAGGAGAAGGCGAAAGAGAGAGATGGAGAGGAAGAGAGATGGAATGACGGAGTGTGAGAGAGACGGATGTAGATGGATGGTGAGAGATGGACGGAGATGGCGAGGAGCTGGAGGCGATGGAAAGAAAGAGCTGATGATGGAGGACGGAGTTGGCAGAAGAAGGAGAAGGTTGGAGATGGAGTATTGGCTGGTTGAAAGTGGCATGTTTGGCGGAGCAGCCCGGCATGCAACATCTGCAGCCAGTTGGGAAAAGATGGATTTGGCCGAGGACGTTTCAGGACATCTTGGAGTGAGTGCCCGGGACTGGTGGAGGCTGGCTGGCTGATAATATCTGGGCCATTAGAGGGCTGTTACGAACTAAGCCCCTTGGTCGGAAGGACAGATGGATGGGGCCTGTAATGGGATTGGATTTGACCCCCCCATCCATAAGACTCTGGATTCTGACTTTACCCCCCCCCCCCCCATCCTGAAGTACATCCTGCACTTAGCCACTTATTTCGGACTTGTGTTTTTGCCTTCCTGGTTTGGAACCACCCTGAGGTTTTATCGTGTACTCTAGGCGCGACCTCCTTGGCCTGCGGGAGTCTCCCCTCTCGCAGGCCTGGCCCTCCTGTCTATCACGGGCCCACCTCGAGGACAGATTGATTATTCCTGAGAGGTGGGCGAAGCGCAGGTTGAGGGGTTTTTTAGGGAGGTTTTTAATGCGGGTTTTAGGGGGTTCCAGGGAGGAGGAGGGAGGGTATGTACAGTTAGAGAGAGAGGGCCAGGCCAACAGGCGACGGAGGGAAGCGGAAGAATCCGTGAGGGGGGGAGAAACACGAGTCGTTCCTGCAGAGGGCATTTCCATTCAGAAGGTCGTGGGGAGAGGCAGGTCCGAGGGGAGGCAAGTTCCATCCTCCCGGTTGGGGACACGTAGCCGTTGGTTGCAAACGGTTAGGTGTCACAACCCCCGCAGGCTAGGTGGTCAGGGAATACAGAGCCAGGGCCTGAGGCTGATGTTTTGTAACGCCAGGTCCATTGTCAACAAAGCCCCCCTCATCCATGACCTTGTGTCAGAGGGGGAGCCGGACCTGGCTGGAATAGCGGAGACCTGGTTGGGCCACGAGGGTGGACTCCCCCTCGTTGAAATGTGCCCACCAGGCTACCGCGCTTTTCATCAGCCCCGGGCCCTAGGTAGGGGTGGTGGGGTGGCGGTCATAATAAAGGGAGATCTTGAGCCGAGAGAGACCATTGTGCCACAGACTACCGGTTGTGAGTCCCTCTGCGTGAAGTGGGGCCTAGGGAGGCAGTTGGGCTTGCTGGTTGTATACCTGGCTCCCCGCTATGTAGCAGCAGCCCTGCCCGAGCTCCTGGAGGTGATCGCTACGGTGGCAGTTGAGACCCCCAGACTTTTGGTCATGGGGGACTTTAATCTGCCATCGGTGGGCGAATCATCCGTGGCAGCTCGGGAGTTCATGGCTTCCATGACGGCCATGGACCTGACCCAATTAATTCAAGGCCCCACCCACGAAGGTGGACATACACCGGATCTCATCTTTGTCTCTGGCCAATGGAAGAGTGATCTGGGTATAGGGGATATAGTCATCACGCCCTTGTCATGGTCAGACCACTCACTTCTCCGGCTCGACTTTCCGACCGCTACTCCCCTCCGCGGGGAGGCGGAACCAGAACCATCGATCTGGTTTCGCCCCAGGCGCCTTATGGACCCGGATGGGTTCCAGACGGCGCTTGGGCCACTTCCTGTACCCCTGACCCGCGCCCCGATGGAGGACCTCGTGGCCGCATGGAACACTGCGACCACAGGGGCCTTGGATCGGGTCGCGCCCTTGCGGCCTCTCTTGCGGCGGCGAGTCGCCCCGGCTCCTTGGTTTACCGAGGAGCTGCGGGTGATGAAACGCCACAAGAGATGCCTAGAGAGAAGATGGAGGTCTACCCGTTCTGAATCTGACCGGACACAAGTAAGAGCCCAGTTACGGACTTACATTGTGGCGCTGAGAGTGGCCAAACGTCATCATTGTGCCACTCTCATAGCATCCGCAGAAAACCGCCCTGCTGCCCTGTTTAGGGTGACCCGCTCCCTCCTTCAACAGAGGGTGCGGGAAGCCCCGCTACAGGGCAGAGCAGAGGAATTTGTGACTTTTCTGCAGGAGAAAATCGCTCAGATACAGAACGAGCTAGCCCCCATTGATGGCCCAGTGGGATGCCACGAGACAGATCTTGTTTGGGAGGAGTTTGACTCCGTTACTTCCGAGGATATGGACAGGCTACGTGGGCGACTGCGAGCCACCACATGTTTATTGGACCCGTGTCCCTCCTGGCTTGTACTGGCATCCTGGGAGGTGACACGAGGCTGGCTCCAAGAGGTTGTCAACGCATCCTTAAGTGAGGGTTCCTTGCCTGCTTCCCTAAAAGAGGCTATGGTGAGGCCCCTCCTTAAGAAGCCCTCTTTGGACCCAGCTTTATTAAACAACTATCGTCCAGTCTCCAACCTTCCCTTTTTGGCGAAGGTTGTTGAGAGTGTGGTGGCACAACAGTTTCCCCGTCACCTGGAGGAAGTTGATTATCTAGACCCGCGCCAGTCCGGCTTCCGGCCCGGGCATAGCACTGAGACGGCATTGGTCGCGTTGGTTGATGATCTCTGGAGGGCCAGAGATGGGGGTTGTTCCTCCATCCTGGTCCTATTAGACCTCTCGGCGGCTTTTGATACCATCGACCATGGTATCCTATTGCATCGGCTGGGGGGGTTGGGGGTGGGAGGCACCGTTTTACGGTGGTTCTCCTCCTACCTCTCTGGCCGATCGCAATTTGTGTTGACAGGAGAGCAGAGGTCGACCTCGAGACCCCTCACATGTGGGGTGCCTCAGGGGTCGGTCCTCTCGCCTCTCCTGTTCAACACATATATGAAGCCGCTGGGTGAGATCATCCGTGGTTTTGGGGTAGAGTACCACCTGTACGCTGATGATACACAGCTGTACATTTCTACCCCAAACCACCCCAACGATGCCGTAGCAGTGATGTGCCAGTGCCTGGAAGCCGTGCGGATCTGGATGGGAAGTAACGGACTCAGGCTCAACCCGACCAAGACCGAGTGGCTGTGGTTTCCGGCTGCCCGATTCAATCAGCTGACTCCATCGCTGGCCATAGGGGGCAAACATCTTGCCCCTGTGGATGGGGCGCGCAACTTGGGTGTCCTCCTGGATGCCCGGCTGTCCATGGAAGATCAAGTGACAGCCGTGGCCAGGAGGGCGTTTTACCAGGTTCGCCTGGTTCGCCAGTTGCGCCCCCTATTGGATCGGGACGCCCTTCGCACAGTCACTCATGCTCTCGTGACATCGCGACTGGACTATTGTAACTCTCTCTACATGGGGCTTCCTTTGAGGTGCACCCGGAGACTTCAGATGGTTCAGAATGCAGCCGCGCGGGCAATCTTGGGTACCTCCAGATTTGCCCACATAACTCCACTTCTGCGCGAGCTGCACTGGCTGCCTGTCGTCTTCCAGGTGCGCTTCAAGGTATTAGTCATCATTTTTAAAGCGCTCCATGGCTCGGGACCTAGCTATCTGCGGGATCGGATCCTGCCTCATACATCCTCACGGCCGATTCGCTCCCACAGAGAGGGACTTCTCCAGGTGCCGTCCACTAGACTCTGTCAGCGGGTGACGCCCAGGGGAAGGGCTCTCTCTGTGGCGGGCCCAGCCCTCTGGAACAACCTTCCCCCCGACATCAGAACAACCACGGACTTCCGCTCCTTCCGTCTGAAATTAAAAACTCATCTTTTCCGTTTGGCCGGCCTTGGGTAGCCTCTCTCTATAGGGTCTAGCTGTTTTAATTGGGTATTTTAGCATGTTAAGGGGATTTTAGCACAGGCCCAGATTTAATTTGTTCTTAATTATATTTGTATATTTATTGTATTGTGGTTTTAGTTTTCCCTGTGCACCGCTCCGAGTCCCTACGGGGAGAGGAGCGGTCTATAAATTAAATTATTGATATTGATTGATTGATTGGAACTGTGGCCCCGGCCTGGAGCAGCACCGGCCCCCAGTAACATCACCCCCAGCCTGGAGCGGCTCGGAGCGGCTTGGGGCGGCCTGGAATGCCCGGACGGGAGTGGCAGACGGCTGAGTGGCCTCACGGGAGCGGCCTGGCGGGAACGGCCTGAAGCGGCCTGGAACGGCCTGGAGCAGCGCAGAGGCGGCGAGCGACCCGGATCGTTTCTAGTGGAACCCTGGCGGTAAGAATCAGCCCGGGAGGATGGTGAGGCGCAGAATGGTGGATTGGTGGGAACGGCCTGGTGTTTTTTCCGGCGTAGCTCTGGGGAGGCAGAGCCGGAAGACCATCTCCAGCAAGAGGAACATCGGCGGGGGATGGCAAGTGGCGGAGGCCCTGAAAAGCCTTGGCCTTAGCACTACCCTGCCATGTCTGGAGTGAAAGACAATTAGGCCTGAAATGAAGGAACCAGGGAGTTTGGGAGCAAAATGAACAATGACCATAGGAGGGTTTGATATTCTGGTTCATTTTGGATTTTTTGGGGGTTGACAGAGACAGAGACAGAGACAATGATAGACTGGGTGAGGGCTTACGATCTACTCTCCCTCCACCTGGAAGCCAGGCCTATTCCGGACTCTGGACCCAGTGGACTATATTAACTTTGCAATCTAGGTCCTCCTTTTTATGTCCCCCCCTCCCCCTGGTGGGTAGATCTTCCTTCCCCATGCCCACAACATCTTTGTATAAGATCTTCATACTGGCACCTTCCATCTTGCCCTGACTCGCTGGAACCATCACAGTCCCTTGGTGCTGATAGGGACCCTTGGAATGATATCCTATTCAAGGTCCGATCTCCTTTGCCTACGAGAGCTTCCTCTCTCGCAGGCCTGGCCCCCTGGACTAACACGGGCCCAACTCGAGGATGGATTGGTAGATCCTGAGAGGTGGGCGAAGCGCAAACTCAGGGGGTTTCTGTGTAAATATTTAATTCGGCTTTTAGGGGGTTCCAGGGAGGAGGGTGGGGAAAGTCAGGCGGGGGGACGTCAAGTGATAGGGCCGGCTGGCGGAAGTAGAGAAACGGAGGAGGGGGAAGGGGGGTCGTTTCCACTGAGGTATTCTCCATCAGTTCGGTCTTGGGGAGGGGCAGGGGCGGTGGGAGAGGGGATGGACATTACCGGTTGGAGGACCGTGGCTGCTGGTTAGGGGTGGTCACGCGCTCCAACCCCCCATGCTCCCATCGCAGACTAGGTGGGCAAGAACCACAGACCCGGGGCCCTAGGCTGATGCTATGCAACGCCAGGTCCGTGGTACAAAAAGCCCCCCTCATCCATGACCTTGTGTCAGAGGGGGACCCGGACCTGGTGGGTATTACGGAAACCTGGTTGGGCCACGAGGGAGGACTTCCCCCTCGTAGAAATGTGCCCACCAGGATACTGAGCCTTCCATCAGCCTAGGGCCCTAGGGAGGGGTGGGAGGGTGGCGATTATGGTTAGGGAAGGTCTTGAGCCGAAGGAGACCATAATCCCTCAGACGACCGGGTGTGAATCCCTCCTTGTGAAGTGGGGCCTTGGGAGGCAGTTGGGCGTGTTAGTTGTATACCTGGCTCCTCGCTATGCAACAACAGCCCTGCCCGAGCTCCTAGAGGTGATAGCCGAGGCGGCGGTTGAGACCCCCAGACTACTGGTCATGGGGGACTTCAACCTGCCGTCAGTAGGCGAAACCTCTGGTGTAGCTCGGGAGTTCATGGCTTCCATGACAGCCATGGACCTGACCCAGGTAGTTTTAGGCCCTACCCACGAGGGTGGACACACCCTGGATTTAATCTTCGTCTCGGGACAATGGAGTAGTGATCTGGAAATAGGGGATCTAGCCATCACACCCCTGTCATGGACAGATCACGCTCTCCTTCGACTGGACTTTCCGATCGCCGCACCTCACCGCGGGGAGGCGGAGCCTGACATTACTATATGGTTCCGCCCCAGGCTCCTGATGGACCCGGTAAGGTTCCAGAGGGAGCTTGGGCCAATTCCTGTGGACTTGCCCTGCGATTCGACTGAGGACCTGGTGGCCGCATGGTTAAGTGCGGCCACGGGGGCCCTGGACCGAGTCGCGCCCTTGTGGCCTCTCTTGCGACGGCGAACCACCCAGGCTCCTTGGTTCACTGAGGAGCTTAGGGAGATGAAACGCCACAAGAGACGGCTAGAGAGCAGATGGAGATCTTCTCGCTCCGAAGCCGCCCGAACACTAGTTAGAATCTACATTAGGATTTACTTAGTGGCGATAAGGGTGGCCAAACGCGAGTATTGTGCCACCCTTATTGCATCCGCAGATAACCGCCCTGCCACCCTGTTTGGGGTGACCCGCTCCCTCCTTCAACAGAGGCCACGGGAAGCCCCTCTACAGGGTCGAGCAGAGGAATTTGGGATTTATCTGCAGGAGAAAATCACTCGGATTCGGAATGAGTTACCCTCCATCGACAGTGGTCCAGTCGGACTGTCCGAGGCTGTTCTTGAGACACCATCTTGGGAGGAGTTTGACTTTGTTACTACCGAGGATATGGACAGGTTGTCAAAGAGACTTAAGGCTACCACATGTTTATTGGACCTGTGTCCCTCCTGGCTTGTACTGGCATCCTGGGAGACGACACGAGGCTGGCTCCAGGGCATTGTCAACGCATCTTTGAGTGAGGGGTCCTTGCCTGCCGTCTTGAAAGAGGCGGTAGTAAGGCCCCTCCTCAAGAAGCCATCCCTGGATCCAGCATTATTAGAGAACTATTGTCCGGTCTCCAACCTTCACTTTTTAGTGAAGGTTGTAGAGAGTGTGGTGGCCCAACAGTTTCCGCGACACTTGGAGGAAATTGATTATCTAGACCCGCGCCAGTCCGGCTTCCGACCCAGTCACAGCACCGAGATGGCATTGGTCACGTTGGTTGATGATCTCTGGAGGGCGCGGGATAGAGGATATTCCTCTATCCTAGTCCTATTAGACCTCTCAGCAGCTTTTGATACCATCGACCATGGTATCCTATTGCGCCGACTGGGGGGGTTGGGGCTGGGAGGCACCGTTCTGCGGTGGTTCTCGTCCTACTTCTCTGGTCGGTCGCAATATGTGTTGACAGGGGGGCAGAGGTCGGCCTCGAGACCCCTCTTATGTGGGGTTCCTCAGGGGTCGGTCCTCTCGCCCCTACTATTCAACACATATATGAAGCCGCTGGGCGAGATCATTCGTGGTTTTGGGGTGGAATATCATCTGTACGCTGATGATACTCAGCTGTACATATCCACCCCAGACCACCCCAACGATGCCGCCGAGGTGATGTCCCGGTGTTTGGAGGCCGTACGGATCTGGATGGGTAGTAACAAACTCAAGCTCAACCCGTCCAAGACTGAGTGGCTGTGGCTTCTGGCACCCCGGTTCAGCCAGATTACTCCAACTCTGGCCATTGAGGGCGAAACACCGGCCCCCGTGGAGAGGGCGCGCAATTTGGGTGTCCTCCTGGATTCCCGGCTGTCCATGGAGGACCATGTGGCGGCCGTGGCCAGGGGGGCGTTCCATCAGGTACGCCTGATGTGCCAATTGCGCCCCTTACTGGACCGGGCTGCCCTGCGCACAGTCACTCAAGCACTCATGACGTCTCGACTCGACTACTGTAATGCTCTCTACATGGGGCTTCCCTTGAGGTGCACTCGAAAGCTGCAGTTAGTCCAGAATGCAGCCGCGCGGGTGATTACGGGAGCGCCTAGACACTCCCATATAACACCAATCCTGCGCGAGCTGCACTGGCTTCCTGTGGTCTTTCGGGTGCGCTTCAAAGTCTTGACGACCATCTTCAAAGCGCTCCATGGCTCGGGACCTAGTTACATGCGAGACCGTCTCCTGCCCCATACATCCCTAAGACCGATACGCTCCCACAGAGAGGGCCTTCTCAGGGTGCCGTCGGCCGGACAATGCCGACTGGCGACACCCAGGGGAAGAGCCTTCTCTGTGGCGGGCCCAGCCCTTTGGAACGACTTACCCCCTGAACTTCGCACCATCTCCGACCTCGGCCTCTTCTGCAAGTGCCTAAAGACACATCTGTTCCATCTAGCCGGCCTAGCGTAACCTCCATAATGACTTTTAGATAGTTTTTAAATTTTGGGGATTTTAATTTGGTTTTAGCACAGGATGATTATCAAATAAGTTTTTTAAATTTTTATGTGATTTTGTATGTATTTTAGTATTCTTGTGCGCCGCCCTGGGTCCGTTTGGAGAAGGGCGGGGTATAAATTTAATAAAATAAAAAAATAAAAAATTAAAAAAATAGATTTTAAACCTGAACTTTTTTTACTTGGAATCACACCTGAAACATTTGATAAAAAATTGAAATATTTGATTGTGAATGTTTTAACAGCAGCTAGAATTGTATTTGCAAAAAATTGGAGAAATGAGAAATTACCCTCTCATGAGAAAATTATCCGTAAGATTATGGATTGTGCAGAAATGAGTAAACTGACATTTGAAATTAGAGAACAAGAGGATGAACAATTTTATTTAAAAAATCAGAACAGAGAAGATACTGAACACCCCAGAAAAAAGAGTTGTAAGGTGTGTAGTCCTGGGTGGACAGAATACAACACTCTTAGAAAAACCCTGAGATATAGTCAGTTACCAGGATCAGTAACAAGCCTCAAGAAAAAAAGAAAGAAAGAAAGAAAGAAAGAAGGAAGGAAGGAAGGAAGGAAGGAAGGAAGGAAGGAAGGAAGGAAGGAAGGAAGGAAAATAAGTCTCAAAAAGAACATTTAGTTCCTGTGTTGTTTTAGCTTGCATGTTTGTCTTTGTTGATGTGTGTAAGTGTTTAAAAAAAGAGAGAGTGTCTCTGACATCAGTGCCCTCCACCTGTGTAGCCTTGACATGAAGTGGTTGACACTGAAGGGGTAGGAGACCCAGGGAGACAAAAGGTGAAATCAGATATTGGTTAGAAAGAACAAACAGTCCCATTAGGTGGGGCCAGGAGGAAGGACACCAAAAAAGGTTTCTGAAGGGACAGCTCAAGTGGACCACAAACCCGGTCCAAGGGAGCAGTTGAGACAAAAACTCAAATTGCCCCTAAGAGAAATTTTATTGCCAGGAGCTGAGGGGGAGCAGCGTAAGATGTGAGCGTATGCTCCATTCTCAATGGCTGATTTATATAATTGGAAAAATCAAACTCCTAATTATAGAGAAAATTTGAACTTGTGGAATGAACATACAAAGCATATATTAATTGGGCTCAAAGCCTCAGAGAAGAAGGAACTTCAAAAGGCAAAAGGAAACACATTTTTTCCTCCCCGAAGCTCTTAGACAGAGTGGGAGGCCAGGGGACCTGCCGAAAGAATTGTACGAGGAGGTTTTTGCGGGGATCGGTAGTTAGAGGCACATATGCTGTTGTTAATCAGGTTGCTGCAGCCTGTCTCTCTTGTGACCAAACAACCCAAAGACAGGATGGAAACTTCCTTTGGGAGTCCTTCTACAGGGCTGTATGGCAAATAGATTTCCCCAAAACTTTCCCAGAAAATGGGATTTAGAGATCTCTTGGTTTTGTGTGTAGTGAAAGACATTGTGCCAAGATTTGGGGTGCCTTTGTATATGGCCTCAGATTCTGGCCCATACTTCACAGCTCAGGTGACACAAACTGTTTCTTAGGCTCTTGGAAGTAAGATGAATTAATTCATCTGTTAGTGAGAATTAAGTCCAATATGGCTGACCCACTAGTTCCGTTCTCTACTTTTTGGGAGACAAAGTTGTCTGCTAGTTTGTCAGGAACCTGTTTGATCTTCCACTTGGTGCAGTTTGTCTCCCAGTTGATGTCAGGGGTAGTTAAAATCTCCCGTTACTATTGTGATGTGCTTCCTACATACCTTAGTTAACTGACTAGGAAAAAGTTCATATATTTCCTCTATTTGGTTGGGTAGCTTATAGTATACACCTATGGCAATGTCATTTTCCCCCAGAGGCAAGAAAGAGAGAGAGTGGAAAAAGAAGGCGCGAGAGGGAAAAGTCAGGTACAAACCAGAAGCAATAAAAAACACCCCATCTAAAGATGGACCAGGAAATAACGATTATCTCAATAAATTTGAATGGACTGAACACACCAAAAAAAAAAAAAGAGCCCAGATGTTTAATAAACTTAGGAAACTAAAGGCGGATGTAACCTGTATACAAGAAGTGCACATCAAAAGGGAACATATGAACTTATTGGAAAATAAAAAATTAGGGAAATTATATACAGCACTGGCAGATAAAAAAAAAGAGGGATAGCAACCTATATAAAGGAAACACTAAACTCTAAAGCAGTTTACTCTGATGAAGAAGGCAGGAGTCTAATGATTGAAATAGAGGCAACAGAAAAACCGATATTATTAATAGTCATATATGCACCAAATCAGAAACAAGAGGAATTTTATAGAAAATTACACAAAATAAATGAATTAGAATATGACAATATTTGCTTAATTGGGGATTATAATGCAATAGTGGATAAAAAAATGGACTATGAAAGCAAAAAGAAAAATAACACAAAAAAATACGTTACCCAAATCCTTTTTTGTAATGGCAATGGAATATAAATTACAGGATATTTGGAGAGAAAGGCACAAAACAAGAAAGCAATATACCTTTTATTCAAACCCACACCAGTCCATATCAAGATTTGACATGGCCTGGATATCATCTGGTTTATGCAATCAATTAGAGGAAATTGAAATTGAACCAAATGAGGGGGCAGATCATAACCCAATAAAATTAAGATGGAAAGGCCAAAGAAGAAGGAAAAGATGGATGATAAACTCAAATATTGTAAATGAAGCGGAATACATTCAAATGCTGGAGAAAGAATTAAAACTATTTTTTAGAATAAATGAAAAAAAGACACCTCAATTCAAAATCTTTGGGATACTATGAAAGCACACACAAGAGGTCTCACGATTGCCTACATTGCGAGGAAAACTAGAAAACAAAAAGAGCAACAAGAATGTATGCAAAAAGAACTTATGGAAGTCGAAGCTGAATTACAGAGAGACCCAGAGAATAAAATTAAAAAAGAAAAAAAAGAGATGATAAAACATAAGATCAATTTAATAACTCAAAATGATTTAGCACAGAAAATTAAAGCAGTCAAACAAAATTATTTTGAACAAGCCAACAAACCTGGACGTTGGCTGGCATACAGATTGAAGAACCAAAGAGAGAAAAGGACGTTCTCCATAAGGTGGGGATAGCATCCATGAATGGGTTAACTCCGCCTTTCTCTGATTGGACTGAGTCTGTTAAATATTAATTAGTACCACTATATAACCCTCTGCCCATGGACCTAGCCCATTCTTTCGACTCAGTCTCCTCTGAAGACATTCCTTATCCCATTCTACAAAGATTCTCTGGACAATTTGTGTTGGCTAACAGCTAAGAGCTACCCCACGGGACTGTCTGATTCTGGGGTTTGTGAGACTCACCTGTGTCGGCCGTGTTGGGCTTGCAGCCTAGGCCGGTGGTCTCAGGGGCTCTGGTGGCCTCTTTAGGCCCGGCCCGGAGTGCGGAGGTAACCTTCACGGGAGTCCAGTCGGGCGGCGCACCCTGACGTGAGTGAGCCGGGCCGCTCATCGCTCCCTACAAGGTGAGCTGGAAACAGCTCCCAGGCAGCTGGTTACCAGAGAAGGGCCTCCATAGCCGGTGTGAGTAGCGCGAGAGCGGCTCCCAACCCGGCAGGCAGCTGAGGCGTCTGTAGTGGGCCGCGGTTTGGCGGTTCGAAAAAGGCGCGAACCGCCATCTTGAAAAGGTCGGGGCGACGCGACCAGCGACGACGACGCGCCGCCATCTTGGCTGCGTCCTTCTCGCGGCGGCCATTTTGGAGGACCGGAAGTCCGCCGGTGGCCATTTTGAGTGTCCGGAAGTTCGGCGGCGGCCATTTTGGGAGCCGGAAGTCGGGCGGCGGCCATTTTGAAGGCACAAAAAAGTTCC
Organism: Rhabdophis nuchalis; assembly: GCA_039707465.1. Lineage (NCBI taxonomy): Eukaryota > Metazoa > Chordata > Lepidosauria > Squamata > Natricidae > Rhabdophis > Rhabdophis nuchalis. The sequence continues at coordinate 5,320,517 of CM077650.1, forward strand.
GGCCGCCATTTTGGACGCTCGTTTGGGGCCTAGGTAGCTACCGACGCAAGGCAACAGCAAACACCCTGCACTATGGCCTCCAGTAACGCGCAAGGCCCGACGCCCAGGGAGCAGGACCATCAAGCTCCAGTTGGGCACGGGGAGGCTTCCCCCGGGCAGTCGCTGGCGGGGGAGGCCCCGGAGGGGGAACGCAAGGCCCCCAAGCAGAAAAGTAAGGACAAGTCCAAGAAGGGTGGCAAGGTGGCCGCTAAGACAAAGCACTTGGACACTGCAAGCGCCCAGGCCCCCTTGCCCGCTCAGAGCAGGGACTCCTCCTCCCGCAGGGAGGTCCCTCAGGGCCCCTTCAGCCCACTCCTCACCATCGACACTTCGGGGATCTGGGGCTCTGGTCAACGGCCCGCGGGGGCGGTGTCAACTCCCTATGGGGACCATAATCCCCCTCCGCTCAGCAGGCCTCTGGGCCCACTCTGTGACTGGTCCGCGTATGCCACCCAACACGCGATGCAGGCTCCCCCACCATTGGTGCCTGAGATCATTTCTGAGGCCATCAGACAGGGGATCGCGGCCGGCCTCCACGATAAGGGCACCCCGGCCATGCCAGACCGCAGGCTAGCACCCCTCACTACCGGGGTTCCACAGGCTCCGGTGGGCATGTCTCCCACGGAGGACCTCGATGACCAGGACTCGGGCTCTGAGGACGGGGAGCTCAGGGGCACGAACCTGTCAGAAGACGAGGGGAAGAAGCCTGAGAAACCACGATCCAAGGGCCTCTTCCCACCTGACCTCTTTGGCCAATTGCTAGCTAAGGCTAAGGTGGCAGCTGTCCTGGCGCCCCCACCGGCGGCGACCCCTGCAGCTGACACGCCATCCACATCGGCTGCCTACTCTGACTGGTTTAATGAACAGTCGTGGCCGGAGGACGTCATCCCGGTCCCGCAGTTGTTCCTGAATGCGGTCCGTAAGCAGTGGACAGCGCCATCAGCAGGCCCAGCCCCCTCCTCCTCAGACAGGAGGTTTTACAAAGTGGATGATGGGCTGGATGCCCTCCTTAAGTGGCCGACTGTCGATCCTCCCATAGCCGCTCTGCAATCTTATAACACCCTTCCGGGGTCCCAGGAAGAGGCCCTCAAACCTGAGGACAAGCGAGCGGACCAGACGCTCCGGAGAGGTCACCAATCGGCGGCGTGGGCGATACGAGCGGCTACGGCAGCGTCTTTTTTCACGCGCTCCAGTCTCACCTGGTTGCAGCAATTGCAAGCCCGCATCCCCCCAGGGGATATTCGAGCGCACCAGGACTTGAACAAAGTTATTGCCGCGGTGCAGTTTTCTTCAGACGCTACCCTCAGCGCTACAAAGTTCGCCTCGAAGGCCATGGCGTCGGCGGTGGCTTCCCGGCGTTTGCTGTGGCTCCGCCAGTGGCAGGCGGATATGCGCCACAAATGGCACCTCACTACAGGGTCTTATTCGGGGGATGCCCTCTTCGGAGACGCCCTTACCCCTCTGTTAGTAGAGGGGAAGGATAAGCGTAAGGTCCTTCCCTCTACCTTGAAACGTGGCTTCCCCAGACCAGGCCCGTATAATAGAAAGCAGTCATACCGCCAGAGTGACTTTGGGGGCTCCTTTAGAGGTTATGATTACGGGTCGGGGGGATACCGGGCCCAATCCGGTTATGGACAGCGACAGCAGCAGGCCCCCTTTAGACAGCCCCGGGGGGGTCAAGGCAGACGCCCCTTTCGAGGAGGGGGGAACCGTTACGGCCGCAGGCAGTGATCCCACTCAGCAGTTCCCCATTGGAGCTCGCCTGCGCTTCTTTGCTGACCAGTGGGACTTAACTACGTCCGATGCCTGGGTCAGAAGCACGGTTCGTCATGGTTTGGCCCTGGAGTTCCGGGCTCCCCCTCCCGTGCTTTTTATCCGTTCCCCGGTGTCCCGGGTGGCGCACAAGCCAAGCACCTGCTCATGCAGGAGGCCATCCAGCACTTGATAGATATCGAAGCTATCCTGGAGGTGCCCGAGGAACAGCGTCATAGGGGGTTCTATTCCACGCTTTTTGTAATCCCTAAGGCCTCGGGGGGCTGGAGAGCCATTTTAAATCTAAAGTTGTTAAACAAGTATTTACGTTTTCGCAAGTTCAAAATGCATTCCTTATTCACTATTTTGCAATGTTTGCGCCACGGGGACTTTTTGTCTTCCGTTGATTTAACTGAAGCTTATCTGCACATACCGATACGCGCTGCCGATCAGCAGTATCTCCGGTTTTGTTACGCTCACCAGCATTACCAATACAGGGCGTTGCCCTTTGGCCTTTCTTCGGCTCCACGTGTTTTCACTAAGGTCTTGGCCACCTTAGCAGCACACCTGAGGGGCATACCGGTCAGGGTTCATTGTTATCTGGACGATATCCTGGTTCAATCCACATCCCTAGGGGGCGCTAGAAGGGACCTAGAGGTCACTCTGTCAACACTTGAGGCACACGGTTTTTCAGTGAATTTTCCTAAGAGCCACCTGTCTCCTGCTACTCGGATCCTGCATCTAGGAGCATGGATTGATACGGAGGCGGAGCAGGTCTTCCTGTCAGAAGAATGCGTACAAAGTATATGGGGGTTAGTCTCCCAGGTGCGGGGGGACACCTCTACAACCCTGGCCACATTGTCTAAATTATTGGGTAAGATGGTTTCGGCAATCTCCATCGTGCCCTGGGCTAGGCTCCATTCCAGGGAGCTCCAGTGGGCCCTGTTACCCTTCCAGAAACGGTGCATTAGCACATCATCGAGACGCATTCGTTTGTCAGGTGTGGTGCGAAGATCTCTGTCCTGGTGGGGGTCATGGGCCCTGAAGAAGGGCTGTCATTTCCAGGTTGACCAGAGGGTGACGGTTACCACCGATGCTAGTCTCTCGGGGTGGGGGGCCCACCTGGAGGAGCATATGGTGCAAGGTCTGTGGTCACAGGAGGAGTCCACGTTTAGTATTAATCTTCTTGAGCTTAGAGCCATCAAGCTGGCCTTGTTTCACTTCGAGCCCTATGTGAGGGGTCGTCACGTCCTGGTCCTCACAGATAACGTTACAGCCAAGGCCCACGTTAATAGGCAGGGCGGCACGAGGTCTATCCACCTCATGCAAGAAGCCAGGGAATTGGGGCAGTGGGCGGAATCCCGTCTCCTCTCTTTGGTGGCTGAACACATTTCAGGGGTGGATAATGACAGGGCGGACTGGCTCAGCAGATCGCTGGCTGATCCTAACGAGTGGCAATTACACCCTTCTCTCTTTCAGGAGGCCACTCGTCGGTTTGGGGTCCCGATCATCGACCTCTTTGCATCACCGAGCAACACGCAGCTACCTCGGTTCATGTCCAGGTTCCCCTCCAGGGGGGCGGAGGCTGTAGACGCCTTGAGACATCCGTGGCCACAAGGGCTGCTGTATGCGTTCCCCCCGACAGCACTGCTCCCCAGGGTGATCAGTCGGGTAGTAACGTGTGGGGCGGACATCATCCTAGTGGCGCCCCATTGGCCGAGACGTCCTTGGTTTGCCGACCTCCTGGATCTATCTACGGACAGCCCATGGCGGATTCCCCCGGACAGGGTTTCCTTGAGACAGGGGGCCCTACAGCACCCGGACCCTCAATGGCTTCACTTGACCGTGTGGCGGTTGAGAGGGAACAGCTCACACTAGCACATTTTTCGCCCGGGGTCGTAGCCACCATACAGGCATCGAGGCGCCCTTCTACGGTCCGTATATATAATGCAACCTGGCGGGCCTTTTGTTCTTGGTGTTCGTCAAAGGGGGTGTCGCCTACGGAAGCCTCTGTCCCTCGGATTCTGGAGTTTCTTCAGGCGGGGCTGGACAAGGGTTTGTCTCCAAATACTGTCCGCAGACAAATTGCGGCACTGGGATCAGTTATATCGTGGGGCGAAGGGTTCTCACTTTCCCAACACGCGGCGGTGAAGCGGTTTATGAAGGGGGCCAGGAACATCAGACCGCAAGCTGTGCACAGGTTCCCTTCCTGGGATCTGCCCAAGGTGTTGGAGGCCCTTACCAAAGCGCCATTTGAGCCCTTGCTGACTGTTCCTCTGTCCCTACTCACCTGGAAGGTGGTCTTTTTGGTAGCGGTTACGTCGGCCAGGAGAGTTTCGGAGATTCAAGCTCTCTCCATGAGACAAGGGCTGTGCACCTTCCACGAGGACAGGGTGGTACTGCGACCTGACCCCACCTTCATGCCTAAAGTGGCTTCCTGGTTCCATCGGGCACAGGAGGTGGTGTTGCCGGATTTTTGTCCGGATCCTCAGCTCCCACTGGAGCACGCTGGGCGTACTCTGGATGTAAAGAGGGCATTGCAGGTGTACCTCGATAGGACGGCCGGGTTCCGTCGGTCGGAGTTCCTTTTTGTCTCATTTCAGGGTCCGTCTCAGGGAGCGAAGGCATCTGTCTCCATGATTGGCAGGTGGATAAAGGCTTGTATTAAAGGGGCCTACGAGGCATCTAATGAACCCGTACCGGCTGGGGTGACGGCCCATTCGACGAGGAGTGCGGCAACTTCGACGGCATGGGCCTTCCAGGCTTCGGTTGAAGAGATTTGTAGGGCAGCCACATGGGCTTCCCCGTCGCCCTTCATCAGGCATTATAAATTGGACAGTTATGCGTCGGCCGACGCTGCGTTTGGCTGGAGGGTCCTGCAGGCGGCACATTTATCTATATGACGGAGTCCAGGCTTTTTTCTGGCCCACCCTAGGGACAGTTGGCTTGGGTATGTCCCATTCATGGATGCTATCCCCACCTTATGGAGAAAGAGCGTTGGTACTTACCTGATACGCTTCTTCTAATAAGGTGGGGATAGCATCCGGCCACTCCCTTTGTGTTTTTTTCGCCTGGTCTCCGGGGGTGTGTGTGTAAGTATTTTCTGGTTTGGTCAGGTTGTTCTGGTTGTTCAATAAAGTTCCTATGGTTTGGTTGGGATAAGGATATTGAGTCTGTGTATATCTTCTTCGACGAAAGAATGGGCTAGGTCCATGGGCAGAGGGTTATATAGTGGTACTAATTAATATTTAACAGACTCAGTCCAATCAGAGAAAGGCGGAGTTAACCCATTCATGGATGCTATCCCCACCTTATTAGAAGAAGCGTATCAGGTAAGTACCAACGCTCTATATACCAATTAAAAGATGAGGAGGGAAGAATTCAATACAAAATGGAACAAAAGAAGCAGATCATTCATAAATATTTCACAAAACTATACGCACAAGATAGCATGGAGGAAACCAAGATAAAACAATATTTAAACACAGAAAAGATTACACCAATTTCAAAAGAACAAAGGGATGCGATAAACAGGCCAATAACGTTAGCTGAAGTGTAATTAGTCCTGAAAAACCAGAAAAATAATAAAGCCCCAGGACCAGACGGAATATCGGTGGAGCTATACAAATATAATAAAATAATATTGGAAGAGCTAGGAGTGGAAATGTTTAATGAAGTTTTAGGAAAAGCTAAGATGCCTGAATCATGGATGGAAGCAATAATATTGCTAATCCCGAAAGAAGAAACCAATTTACAAGAAATTCAAAATTACAGGCCAATTTCATTACTGAATTCCGATTATAAAATATTTGCAGCAATTATGGCAGGAAGAATTAAACAGGTTTTAAATGAACGAATACACCTGGACCAAAATGGATTTTTACCTCACAGACGCATTAAAAATAATACGAGAGTCATCCTAGACATAATAGAGTATTACGAGGTGCATCCAGAAAAACAAATGGTACTGGTTTTCCCTGACACACAAAAATCATTTGACAACGTAATCTGGAAATTTATAATTACACTAATGGACAAGATGAAATTCGGAGAAAAATTTACAAAAATGATAGAAGGACTTTATAACAGTCAGACAGCCAAAGTTCTGATGAACAGAGAACTAACAGAGAAGATCAAAATAAAAAAGGGGGTCAGACAGGGATGCCCCCTCTCTCCTTTGCTCTTTATATTAACTTTGGAAATTTTATTAAATGAAATTCGGAAGGACCAGGGAATAAAAGGTCTAAAGCTCAAAAATGAAGAATTTAAGGCCCAAGCTTATGCCAATGACTTAGTATTCATTCTAGAGGACCCATTAGAATCTAGTCTGAAATTAATTCAAAAATTAGAAGAATATGGCGAAGTGGCAGGACTAAAGTTCAATAAAGACAAAACAAAAATGATAACCAAGAACATGACAAAAAAGCAAGAAGAGGAACTGGAAGTAGCAACTAGAATGCAAATATCTAAGAAAGTGAAATACTTGGGGATCTGGGTGTCGGCAAAATGCTCCACAATTAAAGATGATAATTATAATAAATTAGTGACACAAATAAAGAAAGAGTTAGAAAATTGGAAAAATATTCAGCTATCACTAATGGGACGTATAGCTACAATTAAAATGAATATTTTATCAAGAATCTTATTCCTGCCGCAAGCCGC